>OV049925.1:75208613-75488643 GCA_920104205.1 Eupeodes latifasciatus
TATTATTATTATTATTATTATTATTATTATTATTATTATTATTATTATTATTATTATTATTATTATTATTATTATTATTATTATTATTATTATTATTATTATTATTATTATTATTATTATTATTATTATTATTATTATTATTATTATTATTATTATTATTATTATTATTATTATTATTATTATTATTATTATTATTATTATTATTATTATTATTATTATTATTATTATTATTATTATTATTATTATTATTATTATTATTATTATTATTATTATTATTATTATTATTATTATTATTATTATTATTATTATTATTATTATTATTATTATTATTATTATTATTATTATTATTATTATTATTATTATTATTATTATTATTATTATTATTATTATTATTATTATTATTATTATTATTATTATTATTATTATTATTATTATTATTATTATTATTATTATTATTATTATTATTATTATTATTATTATTATTATTATTATTATTATTATTATTATTATTATTATTATTATTATTATTATTATTATTATTATTATTATTATTATTATTATTATTATTATTATTATTATTATTATTATTATTATTATTATTATTATTATTATTATTATTATTATTATTATTATTATTATTATTATTATTATTATTATTATTATTATTATTATTATTATTATTATTATTATTATTATTATTATTATTATTATTATTATTATTATTATTTATTATTATTATTATTATTATTATTATTATTATTATTATTATTATTATTATTATTATTATTATTATTATTATTATTATTATTATTATTATTATTATTATTATTATTATTATTATTATTATTATTATTATTATTATTATTATTATTATTATTATTATTATTATTATTATTATTATTATTATTATTATTATTATTATTATTATTATTATTATTATTATTATTATTATTATTATTATTATTATTATTATTATTATTATTATTATTATTATTATTATTATTATTATTATTATTATTATTATTATTATTATTATTATTATTATTATTATTATTATTATTATTATTATTATTATTATTATTATTATTATTATTATTATTATTATTATTATTATTATTATTATTATTATTATTATTATTATTATTATTATTATTATTATTATTATTATTATTATTATTATTATTATTATTATTATTATTATTATTATTATTATTATTATTATTATTATTATTATTATTATTATTATTATTATTATTATTATTATTATTATTATTATTATTATTATTATTATTATTATTATTATTATTATTATTATTATTATTATTATTATTATTATTATTATTATTATTATTATTATTATTATTATTATTATTATTATTATTATTATTATTATTATTATTATTATTATTATTATTATTATTATTATTATTATTATTATTATTATTATTATTATTATTATTATTATTGTTATTATTATTATTATTATTATTATTATTATTATTATTATTATTATTATTATTATTATTATTATTATTATTATTATTATTATTATTATTATTATTATTATTATTATTATTATTATTATTATTATTATTATTATTATTATTATTATTACTATTATTATTATTTTTATTATTGTTTTTGATTAAAAAAATAGTGCTTTATTCAATGAAATCGTAATCTTAACTGAATAACAAATATTTGCTTAGTAATAAAAGTTATTGTGGCAGGCAGAAGTTTGTTGTCGTAGACGCTTTGTCAGCACATCTGTTGCAGGTCAGTAGAATTGATCATAGTGGTGTGCAACTTTATTTCATTCTAAGCAGAATGGGTTGTTGACACATGTCCTTTCTCACGCGAACTTCGAATTTATTGAAATAATGATTGTTTCGGTTGTTAGAGTAAATAGCGTTAACATACATATACATCGACTGTGTGTTGTTGTTAAAGGGGACAGCGATATCAAGCAGCGTGATTATTACTACTTTGTCGAACAAAACTACTATGTCCGGCTTTTTAGCTCGTATGGTGCATCTGCAACTATCGACCTGTCCCATATAGCTTTGAACGTCTATTTCGTCTATTTTTTTCTATTTTACAGGTGGAGTGCTGTACTTATAGTATATGAAAGTGTTTCCGCCACAAGGTTGTTGTTTATTTCTAAAACTTGGTAATTGATCTTCGCTATGTTGCTGGAGCCACAGATTTGAGCTGGTCTTTTCGATGAATTACTTTTTATTTAAAAAAATGGATGTATCCCGTGTAGAGTTTTATTCTTCCATGCGTCCATGCGTTCTTTGCATGAGAGAACGTTCGGTGGGTTTTGAAACTCAATTGATTTTAAGTTGATCGGGTTTTTATTCTTGTCCGCTAGGTATACTGTCCGAATAAAATCCGATATTTCAATTTGGCTTCTAAAATAGCCTCTTATTTATTATGAGAGAAATGGATAATCGGTACGTCTAGGAGCCCTGTTCCGACCTCTTCATGAGGTTGGTGACACACTGCACTTCGCAGATGGTGATATAGAGGTATTAGTTCGAAGTGGTTCTTATTAAGGTTGATATCTCCAAGCTAAACCAAGCTATTTGTAGTTTTTGTCTCAGTTAAAATTGGCAATGATGTTGTCCTGGTCTAGGTGGTGTTTGGCAGTGTCCTTATGAACCTTTCCTTTTTGAATATTTTTAATTTGAAAGATTTCGCATTTAATGACTAGTAATCTTTCCAATGTGCTATTTCACGTTCAAATTTTCCATTATTACTTCCATAAATTGTATAATCCTTAAGTCGATTTATATAGCTCCAGGATTTTCACTAAGAATGATTGCGGAAGGCTATCGGAAGCTTTTTTTAATGTTGTATCCCTTGCTAAGATTGTCCAGCACGTGTTCATTTTGAGATTACCTTGAAAGCACACATTTAATAATAATATTTTTCATACATTTATTCTAAAACATTTTTTATTGTTTGTATTTGCTTCGCGAAGAATTTGTGTGGCCTAAAATCTTTCGCTTGGTGCTATTGTGCAAATGATATTTTTTCTAAACACAAACTGTAATTTAAAGAACTTCAAAATGACGAAGGTTTTTTTTGTGAGAAGAATGTCAGTTGGATTTTTATAAAAATTTTAACAAATATTTATACCAACATTTTGTATCAAATGATTGATGTTGTAAATCAAAATATTTATATATATACATATATATATTGTAAGAAAAAGTTGCTTTCACGAGTTCTGCCTCTTGCGAGGAATTGAAAAATCTTCCTAGAGTAATTCTTATCATGAAAAGTGATTTCTCAAATTAGCCGTTCGAATTTGGCATAAAACTGTAGGTTCCCTTCATCCCAGACAACATTACTCGCACACAGGAATGATTGAGAGTTGTAAGTCACTGGGCCCTAGTTCTAAACATCCTGTTGCACCACCTAATTTAATTTATCTTCAGAAAAAAGTTATATAAGCTGTTTTGTAGAACATCTCATGATCTTTAAAGCCTAGCTGACAAGATTTTTTAGAATCATTCACCGTTTGGAAGTTAGAGCCTTAAAAAGAGAATTTTCGACAAAAAACCGTAATATCTTTTAATGCTCAAATTGGGTCTCTTTGTCACTTTTTAATAACGGTTTCCTGTGTGTCTGTACTACCTAGGTTTGCAGAACTGGTTTCTATGCATTGGTTGTGTGGGTCTATAGTTCAATCTCATAAAAATACATGGTGACTATGGTTAGTTTTGTATCAACCTATTTCATTTATCGCATCCTGAATGTAAATATTAGTATTGCTGCTACATACATACATACGTACTTACATTTAAACAATTACATCTATTATTAACAATAGTTCCATATTCTGTTTGAGTCTAACTCCTCTATCTGCTATGCCCAAAAACTGCTGTTTTTAACCCTCCTACCCAAAAAATAATATCTCCAATCAAAAGTTAGGTATACCTCCATTAATTTTGATTAACAACAAGTGAATACTACGTACATGTATCCACACTCAAAATTGCAACTCAACCTGATTTGAAGACATTCATTGCAGATGTTTAATGTTCCTTTTTTATTTTCTCTCTGTAGGTATTAATCTCTGATTATTTCTTTTTTCATCTCAAAAAAAAAAAAAGGTCTGGGTATGGCGTATGTTTTACCAACTATTGTTTACTACTTATGATGCTGTTCCTGCAGTGCTAATATCCTTAATAGTTATTGATTGTCAGCGAACATGATGGGAATTCCAAATTTTATTTTTTACTTTTCTCCTTTGTTCTTCGATTTTATCGTTTGTTATACAGTGGAATGGTATACAAACTGAAACGCACATATACAACCTCCCTATTTCTTAAAGCTTCAAGCTTGATTCTCCCATCCTAAAAAAGATTTCTTAACTTTTAGTTAGGAAGAAACTTTAAACAGCATTGGCATGTATTTTCGACACACATAATGCCTGTGCATCAGAAGACATTATCATTTCCTTTTCGTTCTACTTAAATTGAACTTAACCCAATGTTCATCAACCATGAGTCATTAGATAAATGAATGCTTCCTCATATCTCATTTCGTTACCTGAACCGATAAAAACGCGGTTTGTTTTCGCAATTGACCAGGAAAATAATTTTACCAATTTGGCCGAATTAATTCAAAAATGTGGAAATCACAACACCTGCTGTAGACATGTAAACCAAACAAATAAAAACAAAACATTTGCTACCGACTTACAGCTAAATTTTTGAGAAAATACAACTTTTTGCTCTCGAATTGAAAACTTAACTATCAAAACTACACTCATTTGAGTCTGTGGTCAGATATTGTTTATAATTCCTGGTTTCCTGGGACGTGCGTCGTCGTCGTCGTAGGGGTTATGACAGTTAAGATGTATAAGTAAAGATTTCATCTAAAGATTTTTTAGTAATTTAACGACATTAACCAAAAAGTCAAAAACAACTAAATTTTTGTAACTTCAGTAACGCTTAAAATTATTTTCATAAAATTTGTTTCTAAGAAAAATAGAGAATTTTCAGGTTTTTAGAAGAAACCTTGAATAACAGATCGTCAATTTAATATTAAGTTGCCTTTAAGTTCCTGAAAATAGCCTTCAATTCCATCTTATTTTTTTGATGCACATAAATATAAAAGTAGGTCCCCCGATACCGTCCGTCTGTATGTCCTGGCCCTACAGCCATTGTGCCGATTGAAATTAAGGTTTAAAGCCGATTAGCTTGAGGCGTGTTTTTTTTTCATTTTTTTAATACGAAAAATAACAGCAGTCCTCATACAAATTTTTGGTTTAAAATCGAAAATTCGATTTTTTTCTTAAATGAAGAGATAATTTTTTTTAAAACTTTTTCTAATTTTTTTTCTTAATTCGGCTTCTTTCTACAAGAAAAACATATTTTGGTATTGCTCCCTAATAAAACCGTTATTTTGTTTTAAAGTTTTCTCAAGAACTAATCGACCGATTTCAATAATCTTCTCTTTCAGTGCAAGCTCTTGTCGATGATCAAATTTTCAAATTGATGATGCTTTTTGATGATCAAAAATCTCATTATTTTTTTTTTTGATTTTTAAAAAAATTATAATTTTTTACAAATCTTGATATCTCAGAAAGGGGTGAGCATTTTTTAACGAAATTTAAATGTAAAATGTATATTTATAAGCGCTATATAACTGCGTACCAAAAATATTTTAAAGACAAAATTTAAAAATTGTATACATACAAATTAATTAAAAAAACCCGCTTTAATGATTTTCGAAATAAAAAATAAGTTTTTTTAGGTTTTTTGAGAAATAAAATGGCATTTAAATTTTTGGGAAAAATTTATTTTAAAGGTACATTTTTGGATCTTAAAATATAGGAAATATTTTTTAACACACTTTTTTTGAAGAAATTAGCAAGTTCTAGCGATCCAGACGTGCATTATATTTCTTTCAAAATTGATTTTCTGTTAGGTTAGGTTAAAGTGGCTGTTGGTTGGGAAGTCCAACACACTTAGAGCAAAGTATGGTCCGTTGTGATACCACATGGATCAGTTGATCGCTGGTATCGTTGAAGTAGTAGTTTCCAAGGTGGATTCTACGTCTTTGTGATAAGGCAGGGCATGTGCACAGAAGATGAGAGATTGTCTCTTCTTCTTCTTCATCCATGCAAGTCCTACAAAAATCATTTGCAGGAGCTCCAAGTCAAATAGCATGCCTTCCTATTAAGTAGTGCCCAGTCAGGACACCTATAACGTAGCTAATGTGCAAACTACTCAGAGAGATTAATTGTTTTGAGCGCCTGGCGCTAAGATTAGGCCAAATAAGTTTTGTTGCCAAACAGGTGGTGGTGTTATTCCACCTGAAGTTTGTTTTCTCTAAGGTATCTTGCTTTAGCATGAGTTTACATGTAGCTAAGGGGATACCTATGCTAGCATTGTGAGCCAGCAGAGGTAAAGTTGTTCCGCTTTTTGCAAGTTCGTCAGCTTTGCAATTTCCTGGAATGTCTCTATGGCCCGGCACCCAGAGAAGGTGAATGTTGAACTGTGTAGCCATCTCCGTAAGAGATGATCGACAATTTAGGGCTGTTAATGAGTTAGTGGAAACAGAGTCTAGGGACTTTAACGCAGCTTGGCTATCCGAGAAGATGCGTATATCATTAGTTGATATAACGTTTTCTCTAAGCCAGGATAGGACTTCTTTTATAGCCAGGATTTCAGCTTGGAAAACGCTACAATGATCGGGTAGACGAAAGGAGAGACTTTAGTTTAGTCTATCTGAGAATACGCCTCCACCAACCCCATCCTCCGTTTTTGATCCGTCTGTATAAAAGTTTATAGGACCATCGTTCAAAAATGATGTATTCTCCCAAGAAGACCTGGGAGGTATAGTCACTTTGAAGCTATAGTTATTGAACTGAGGATGGGGTATGGTATAGTCAATATTACTGTTTATAGTTCTGAACGAGTTCAAAATAGTGGTGTGGCCAATTCCATTACTGATCCACAGAGAGGAGGCTTGAAGCCGTATGGCAGTATTAGCGGCCGTTTGCTTGCTGAAAATGTCCAGCGGTATTAGATGGAACAGAACATCTAGTGAGGCGGAGGGGGTAGAGCAAAGTGTTCCTCCCATACACAGGCAGGCTGTTCGTTGGACTTTGCTGAGTTTATCGCGATTTGTCGCTGTATCTAGCGCCGTCCACCATACCGCTACTCCATAAGTAAGGATCGGCCTTATGACCGAGATATATAGCCAGTGTGTAATGCGGGGCTGTAGGCCCCATTTACTACCAATGGCCTTTTTACAGGAGAACAGGGCTACCGTAGTGTATAGAGAATGTGTTTATTGTATACAGTACCTATATTTATATTTGCTTCTTACATAAATACTTCTATTAAAGACATACTACTATATCTTTGTATATACTACTACCATATTAATATTATGTAATGTAATGAGAGTGTCTAACACTCAGTAAAGCTCACTTGCTAATAGTCGCTCTAACTTGTCACATCATTTGTATCACCTATTTAATTATTCATTATTCTATAATAAATTTAAGTTGAATTAAGCTGGTTGCATTTGATTTCTAACAAACACAATAAATTGGCGACGATGACGAGGACTTTTTATTTTAAAGTGTTTAAGCTTTGCCACTCGAATTTAATGATCTAAAAAAAAATATAAAAAATTACCGAAAAACTATTAGTCGAACAATTTTCCGAATTGTTAAGAAGACAACAGTCTTGGATGGAAACGGTTATTAAAGATCAAAAAGAGATTGTTAATAAAGTCTTAATTAAATCATCGAGTGCAGAAGGTGGTGCAAGTGCGATAAGTGCAGTTCCAGCGTTTGCTAAGTTCGATAAAACTAAGCAGACTTGGAAGTCTTATCTGAATCAGTTAAACCAGCATTTCAGTGCGTACAGTGTGACCGAAGACAACCAAAAAAGAGCATTTTTTCTTTCATGAGCAGGCTCAGATTTGTATGATCTCACACAAAATTTATTTTCGGGAAAAAAGATAGAAGAAGAGACATATGAAACAATCGTAGAGAAATTGACAGAACATTTTGCAGAAAGAACCCATGTGCTTGCCGCTCGTTTTAGTTTTTTTCAAATGCGCATGAAAGAAGGGCAAAAGTATGCGGAATGGTTAGCGGATTTGCGTGGTGCCGCTAGAGACTGTAATTTTGTATGTGAAAAGACAACGTGTAAAGAACCATTCGTTGACAATTTATTACGGGATATTATAGTTCTCCATATACCACATGATGTAGTTCGATCCGCTGCTTTACAAAAACCTAACCCAACTTTCGCAGACGTATATGCTATAGCTGAAACGTATGAATCTACCCAAAAATCGGTGCTTGCTATTAAAGGAGATTCTTCGTGTCAAGTTCATCAAGTAAATTTTTCAAAAAACTGTAGATCGCGCTCGCGTTCCAAATCGTGTTCTTCTCGGAAACCAAATAATAATTTTCAATCTGCTCAAAGAAATCAAGACGTTTCGCGCTCATGCCCTGGTTGTAATATCCGTCATCTTCGCGCTGAATGCCCCGTTCGCAATGCTACTTGTCGTGTATGTGGACAGATAGGTCACATTTCCTCCATGTGTCGTGACAAAACAAAAAATAATGTCGGGAAAATACAAAATAAAAACCAGAATCGACAACCAGCTAAAGGTAATCGACAAGAAAACATTTATACTATTGAAGCTGTTCAAGGGACCTCAGACAATGTCATTTGCTATCAAATGAAGCAGGAAGGGAAGGTATTATTTGTGTCTTTTGTTATAAACGGTATCTCTTTACAGTTCCAACTTGATACCGGAGCAACGTGTTCCATGATTGGTCTCAAAGCATATAGGCAGCTAGGAGAGCCTGAATTAAAACCTACAAACCAAATTTTAAAAGCGTATGGAAACCAACTTGTCCCTATTAAAGGAGCTACCTGTGTGAACGTTAGCTGGAAAAATAATGTCCACATGTTGCCGTTGATAGTAACAGATATGGAGGAAGGTTCAAGTATCATGGGAATGGATTGGTTTCAAACACTAAAATTTTCGATAAGCTGTTGCAATATGATTGAGGAACCATCTACGTTGCTGGCTGCTGCTCCAAATGCTAACTTGGATAAAATGGTAAGAGATGTGTGTTCACGATTTCCTGAGGTTTTTTCCCCAGAGCTAGGTTGCTGTAAGGATTTTAAAGCTAAATTGTTTCTGAAGCCAGGAGCCCGTCCAAAGTTTTGCAAACCACGTCCCCTTGCTTTTACCTTAATGGAGCCCGTAAAGGCTGAGCTTGATCGCCTTGTTAAAGCGGGCGTGTTGATGCCTGTAGATTTCAGCGAATGGGCAGCACCCATTGTTGTAGTGCAAAAACAGTCAGGCAGCCTCCGAATTTGCGGAGATTTCAAGATAGGTGTGAATCCTCAGCTGGATGTAGCTAGACATCCAATGCCGCGTTTTGAAGAAATATGCCATAAGTTGAAAGGGGGCCAGCATTTCACTATAATTGACCTTTCTGAAGCGTACTTTCAGGTTGCCGTTCACGATGATTCAAAGCCTATACTAGTTATAAATACGCCTTTTGGACTGCTACGTTTTGAGAGGTTACCACCAGGAATTGCTAGTGCACCAGGATTTTTCCAAAGCCTAATCGAACAAGTAATAGGAGGAATGGATCATTGTGCAGCATTTGTTGATGACTTGATTGTCACTGGTCGCAATCCAACTGAGCATTGCCAAAATTTGGAGGAGCTTTTACGCCGTTTTTCTGCCAATGGATTACGCTGCAACATTACGAAATGTAAGTTTGCCCAATCTAGTGTTAGGTACTTAGGACAACAAATAGATTCTGGAGGAGTAAGTCCATTGGAAGATAGAGTGGAAGCCATAAATAAGATGAAAAAACCTACCAATTTAGGAGAGCTGCAAGCCTTTTTAGGGAAAATAAATTATTATGGGAAGTTTTTAAGGGATTTTTCTTCAAAGTCTGCGCCGCTTAATGAGCTTCGAAAGAAATCAGTACCTTTTATATGGACAGAACGACAACAAAATGCATTTCAAAGCCTGAAACGCAGTATTGTATGGATGCAACCAAGCTAGTGCACTTTAGAGATGACTACCCGCTTATACTAGCATGTGATGCTTCGTCTTATGGTATAGGTGCCGTTTTGCTGCATAGGTATCCTGATAGAACCGAGCGTCCAATTGCTCACGCCTCTAAAACCCTCAATGATTCTCAGAAAAAATACAGCCAGGTGGAAAAAGAAGCGCTATCAATTATCTTTGGTGTTCAAAAATTTCACCAATATGTTTATGGCAGGCGCTTTGAACTAATAACTGACCATAAGCCACTTTTAAGTCTTTTTCATCCACAGAAACAGCTTCCAGTGATGACTGCTCATAGGCTTCAGAGATGGGCCATCATACTAATGGGGTACGAATATTCAATCAGGTATAAGCCAACGCTTGCACATGGTAATGCTGATGCGCTCTCACGTTTACCTGCTGGCTCTGGTCAGATGTTTGATAATTCAGAGGCATGTCTGGAAGCAACGCTGGAGCTGGATGAAGATATTTCAAAATTTCCGTTAAATGCTAAGCTTATTGCAAAAATGACACTAAAGGATCCAGTTCTTTAAAAGATTCTAGGATTTGTTGAAACAGGTTGGCCAGAAACCTCAAAAAACTTGGAACCTTCTCTGAAACCATACTTTGCTCGGAGGTTTGCTCTTACGTTTCACAATGGAGTTCTTGTATATCAAACAAATCATATCAGAGTTGTTATACCTTCTTGTTTGCAGGACCGAGTTTTCAAACTATTACATGCCGGACATTGGGGAGTTGTGAGGACCAAGCAATTTTCACGCCTTCATTGCTGGTGGCCAGCCTTGGCCAGCCTTGGATGAGTACATTGAGAGGAGCATTAGCCAATGTGAGCCTTGTCAACAAAACAGTAGTAGCCCGAAACAGGAATCCGCCAGCTGGCCAACTCCTCAAAATGCTTGGAGTAGAGTACATGTGGACTTTGCTGGTCCATTTTTGAATCGTATGTACTTTATTTGTGTAGATGCCCTGAGTAGCTTTCCGTATGTTGTCGAAATGGGGTCAACGACATCTGAGGCAACAAAAAAAGCTCTTCAAAATATATTCGCTATCGAAGGTTTGCCAGAGACACTTGTTTCTGATAACGGAAGCCAATTTTCTTCCTCCGTGTTCGCAGAGTTTTGCCATGAATTGGGTATCGTTCACATTAAAACTGCGCCATTTCATCCAGCTTAAAATGGTGAAGCCGAGAGAATGGTGCGGACGTTTAAAACTGCTATACAAAAACAAATATCTGAAGGTGTCAATGAAAGAGATGCTTTATTAACTTTTTTGACTTCTTACAGATCAACACCAAATGTCACAGGCAAGTCACCATCTGAGCTTTTACATGGTCGACCAATGCGTTCCTTGCTATCTCAACTGAAGCCGATGTCAAAGCCTGATATCAAAACAGTTTCTGCAAAGTTCCACCCAGAGCAACAAGTATTTATCCGTAATTACGCCCGAGGCCCGAAGTGGATTACAGGTGTTGTTCAAAATAAGATCGGGAGGAAGATGTATCAGGTGAAAACGTCAAAAGGCACTGTACGTCGACATCAGAACCAAATGCGTGGTGTGTTATCGATGCCGGCCAACGTTTAATTGACAACACTAGAACGACAAGTCCGCAGTTGGAAGTTGATAACCGACCTTCTACATCAGTGCCTCCTCAAAGTATTTTAAAGCCAATTGAGTTGAGGAGATCTACCAGGCCAACAAAACCTACCGTCAGATTCCAGTCCACGGAAACACTTAGAAACAGAAGACGTTGAAGCTAAGAAGGGAGGAGTGTAGTGTATAGAGAATGTGTTTATTGTATACAGTACCTATCTTTATATTTGCTTCTTACAGCTACTGTGGCCTTGTTTATTCTCTCTTGAATGTTAGGTTTCCAACTTAATTTTTTTATCCAAAATGAGACCCAAGTATTTTGCTTGTTCAGAGAAATTAATTCGTACACCGTTTATGAGGGGAGGGTCAATGTGTGGGGCTTTGTATTTCCTTGTGAAGAGGACAAGGTCGGTTTTTTGTGGGTTAACGCCTAGTCCACACCGATTTGCCTATCTGGTGAGCTAATTTAAAGCGTTTTGTAGGAGTTCTTTTAGTATATTGGGAGTTACTGCAATAGCAACATCGTCCGCATAAGCAAACACTCTGTATCCCTCTCTTTCTAGAGTAATTAGTAATTCATTTAATACTAAGTTCCAGAGGAGAGGGGATAGGACACCACCTTGTGGCGTACCTCTGCTGACACCCCTTTGTGCAGTAAAATCGCCCAGTTTTGAATTGATAATCCTGCTTATCAGTATCTGATTAATCAATTCACTGATCGACTTATCTACCTTCAGAGATGTCAATACACGTGCAATTGCAGATGTGTCGACATTGTTAAATGCACCTTCTATATCTAAGAAGGCAACTAAGGTGTACTCTTTATGATGGAGGGAATATTCGATTGTACGTACTATACTGTGTAGAGCCGTTTCAACTGATTTCCCTTTGTTGTAGGCGTGTTGAGCCTTTGAAAGGAGGGACTTATCAATACTTGCCCTTAAGTGGATATCGATCAAACGTTCAAAAGTTTTTAGAAGGAATGATGATAAGCTGATAGGTCTTAGGTCTTTAGGGTTAACGTGGCTGGATTTTACAGCTTTTGGAATAAAAACAACTTTAACTTGTCTCCAAGACATCGGGATGTATGCCAATTTAAGGCATCCCTTGAAGATGTTTTCTAGGATGGGTATTAGAAAACTTGCATTTTCTTGCAGCTCGGCTGGAATTACACCATCCGGACCTGCAGATTTATATGGCTTAAAGCTGTTAATAGCCCATTTGAGTTTTTCCCTAGTGACTAGTCCTTGTGGGGGATGTAATGTATTGTCACAATTATTAGGTGCAATATTATTAATAATATTAGAGCTACCAGGAAAGTGAACGTCTAGTAGCAAGTTGAGCGATTCTTCGCTTGAATAGGTCCAGAGGCCAGAGGCGTTTTTCAAGCAGCTTTAGATACCTTCCAGTTCAAAATATTATTATTAATGAAGTCGGAGACAAGAGTTATGTCTAAAACTTCTTGTCGATTTTTAGTAATAAAGGTTGGCTCTTTACCAACGTTACTTATGAGTAGGTTAGTGTTTAGAATATAGTCGAAAAGAAATTCACCACTGTCGTTTATATCCGTGCTACCCCACACTGTATGGTGGGCGTTAGCATCACTTCCGATGATGAGGCCGATGTTGAGCCTTTGTGCTTCAGCTATTAATCTCTCCAGGGTGTTACCCTTGAGAGGGCCTCTGGCTGTTTCCAGTCTTACGGCTGTGATATCTCGATCGCTAAAATTAGGGAGTAAATATACATTTAGGCTACGTTTTGCTAATATGCAAGATCTGGGTTCATCCTCACCTGATGCATAAAGCATATATATTCAGAGAAATTATGTACTTAAATGCACCTATTTCCTTAAATTCAAGATCCAAACATTTTTCTCTCTACAATTTTGGTTTTGTTGACTCCCTTAAGATCAAAATATTTTCTAGCATCAGCAATCTACGAGTAAGCAGAGCAGACTGATACATATATGTAGTAATAATAGACTCCCAAAAATTGAGTAAGAAAAAACTACGTCAAAGAGAGCCAGAAAATTCTTTCTCATTTTCTGGGTTTTTTAATTTTTGTAGCGTTTTTCGCATTAATAGAAATGGCAACAACAAAGAATATATTCTTTTTGGAAAAAAGCTAAGTTTTAAAACAATTTCTTACATTTCTGCGTGAAAGCAATAAAAACCCGTAGCGTTTTTCGCATTAATAGAAATGGCAACAACAAAGAATATATTCTTTTTGGAAAAAAGCTAAGTTTTAAAACAATTTCTTACATTTCTGCGTGAAAGCAATAAAAACCCTCTTAACTATTGTGTTTTATCTCTTAAATATGGCATATTTTGAAAACTGTTGGAATCTTGGAATGTTTTCATAAGTAGGGAGTCGACTAAATTACCTTGCTGGACAACAGCGTTCTAAAATAATTTAATAACTAAAGTTGTCTCTTTAGCCCTTGAAGTGTGTACATTTAAGGTTAAGATACACATTTTGTTATTTAAATTTTGTTAGCCTCCTTTACAGAACATTATAGAACATTTTTCAACGTTGAGTAAAAACTCGTATATATGTTAAGCGTGTGACTTCCCCCCCCCCCCCCCGATTAAAAGTCTGGATCCGAACTTGGGTATAATTCGCATGCCAGATTTAAATTCAAATAATTACCAAATTATTTAATTCGTTACAATTTTATGATAATTATTAACTAACTTATCAATAATAAAACGAATACAATTTTTCAATACATTATAATGGTCGTTATCGCTCCAACATTCCGCCTCCTTTGAAAGGACTGGCTTTTAAGACGGAACATCTGCCAGCTTTCGAATTGGTCGTCGTAACTCTCCTCGATCTGTTTTCACATCACCTACTCTGACACGACCATCTTGACCTTTGATGATTTTTATGACTTCCCATGAGCCACTTTTGAGGGGGTAGGTTGTCCTCGTGGATAATGACGAGGCTACCAATTGCGATGTTTGGGCTGGGTGACGCCCACTTTCCACGACATTGGAGTTCTTGGACGTATTCAGATGACCACTGCTTCCAGATTTGGGTTTTGACAGCGTTGATTCGCCACCACAGCTCGCTCAGAAATTGCTTTAAGCGATGTCCCAATGCTGGTGTTAGGGCTTCGAAGTATTTATGGTCGGTAGACAACGAAACGATAGGCCTGGAGTTCATTATGACCTCAATCTCCACCAGCGCTATCGACAGTTCTTCAAAGGATAGCTTTGCACTTCCTACGCTACGGTATGGGTGGCAATTTGCTGATTTTACGGCCGCTTCCCAGGTTCCACCAACGTGGGGTGCCATGGGGGGTATAAAATGAAAGTTTATTTTGGTATTAGAACAAAAATTTACAATATTTTCTTGATTGACATTTTTGAACAACATATCACGTAGTTCCCTAAGTTTTGACTGAGCGCCAACAAAATTTGTCGCGTTGTCACAATGGATGTCTCTTGGAAGACCTCTACGTCGGATGACAGATCTAGAACAGCATCGAGATGCACTGCTTTCGACGAAAAACAAACAAAAACAGCAACATAGGAATCTTATAGTAAGCGTAAATTGGACCACAGAAGTCCACCCCAAAGCATAACAATGGACGCGATGGTGTTAACCTTTCTGCAGGCAAATCTCCCATACCCTGCTCGAACAACTTAGGCCTAGGTATATCTCATACAATGTGAACATTTTCTAACTATTCGTCTTGCTATCTCCCGAATATTGACCATCCAAAAGCTTTGCCTAGCTATAGCGACAAGAGCTTTTGGACCAGCATAAAAGTTTGAGTAATGAAGATGTTCAGCGAGTGTTTTGCTAAATGCGCAATCCTTTGGCAATAACAAATGGTGTTTACTTCCTTCTGACATGTCTGCGTGCTTCAATCGTCCATCCACGTTCAACAAAAGAAGCCCTTGCCTGTCGTCAATGAACGGACTTAAAGATTTTATAGATCCATTTATAGGCGTGTTTGATTTTATAGCTTCGATTTCCTTTGCAAAGTACTTTGTTTGGATCACGTTCACTATAACGTGAAGAGAAAATTCTAATTCGTCACCAGTTAAGTATTTATCTGGAAATGGGATTCTCGATAATCATAAATTCATGAACCTGACAACGTATGCGAAAATCTTTCTATAGTTTCAAGAAAGTGGTTATTGTCGGTTTGTTGACAATGTAAAACGGTTTTTGTTTTCTCCAAAGAAAGTTCTTCTGGATGAAGAAGAATTCCCTTTGTGAAAGGCCAATTTTCTTCATTTTCTAGCAAAAACCCTGCACCTCTAACCCATATCGAAGCTTTCAACTCTTCCACGGTGCATCCTCTAGATACCATGTCTACAGGGTTTTCAAGTGTGGGTACATGTTTCCAAACGACTTGTTTCGTATTTTCCTGGATTTCAGCAACTCTATTTCCTACAAATGTGTTCCGCTTAGATGAATGCGTTGATATCCAGTGCAACACAATTGCAGAATCAGTCCAAAAGAAAACGTCTGTGTACTTTTTGTCCAAAACTTTTTGGATTTCAACCACAGTTTCGATAGAAAATGTGCAGCACAAAGCTCTAAGCGCGTTAGTTGTTCCTTTGTAGCGGGTGCTACCCTAGACTTAGCGATAAAAAGATTTGTGTCTATTGATCCCAAAATATCTATGCTTCTAAGATACATATAAACAGCATCCGTAGGCCTTCATGGATGCATCTGCGAAACCATTTACTTAGTAGCTTTTTTTCGTTTCCAAACATAAAAACCGAGGAACTGAAAGGTGTTCAATTGAATGAAGGTCATTCATGAATTCATGCCATTCGGAGTCGACTACTTGTAGCACGCATGCATCCCAGTCCACTTTTTCTATCCAAAGTTGTCGTAAAATTATCTTGGCCCGAATGATGATAGGGCTAAGTAGAGTAGATCCATCGGATCGAAGAGAGACGACGAGACGATAAAGAGAGAATTGATCTCTTTTTATATTTGTTATATGTTCGAGTTGGCTTAAAAGAAAAACTAAATATATACATACGTCTGCGAGAGAGTTCCAAGCGATCCCTAGCGTACTTGTAAGATTGGAATCCGTTAAACGTTTATCCTTTTGCTTAGTTTCCGTTATTAAAGAAGGATGATTGCTATTCCATTTTGACAGCTTTAATCCCACTGCATTCAAAATGGAAACGACTTCGTTACAGACTCAAAGTCTGTAAGTCGTCAGCTGCAGTCAACATATCGTCAAAGTAACAGTCCGACTTGAAAACCGAAGAACCGAGACTAAATTCCTCTTGGTTCTTATCAACCAAGTAGTGAAGACAACGAATTGCCAAAAATGGCGCAGCATAAGTACCATATGTAATGGTGTTGAGCTAATAAGTTTGAATAGGGGAGTGTGCATTTTCTCTCCATAAGATAAACTGCAATCTCCTTTCCGATGGATGTACAAACATTTGTCGGTACATCTTACCGATGTCGGCAGTTAAAGCGTATCGATAACACCTTAATCGAGGAAGAATTCCGTCCTGTATTGTAGGAGCAAGAAGCATCGAAGACTACGCGTAATTTCGTTGATACGCTATCAGGCCTTAAGACGCATTGATGTGGTAAATAATAATGAGAAGTATCTAGGTTAAGATTTTGAACTAATGACATATGACCTAACGATTCATATTCCTTCAAAAAATCAACGTATTGTGATTTTAACTATGCGTTTTTAGATAACCTACGCTCCAGAGATAGAAATCTTCTGAATGTCGTAAGAAGCATCAAGACAGCTGTTCACATTGAGTGCTGCTTCTGGTTGATACCCTGTGATCGTTGGTGTTATTATTAAGAATTGTAAAGAAACCTCAAAGTCTGTTTACCTTGATGATATTTTGTTTGTGTTTCTGTATCTCCTATTACCACGATATTAACGTTATGTTTCTATTTTTTGAGTCGGAGTGCGTTTGCGAATTTTTCAATGACAAAATTGAATTAAGAACCGCAGAATCAAGAAGAACCCCTTCCAATTGGAAGGCTCCTGACGAATCTTTTACTAGAATTAAGGCGGTTGCTAAGATGACTTGAACTGGAGGACTGCAATCCTTCTCCAATGCAGAGTGTGCTGCAGACGACGTACTTTGACCGGATGTGCCTTTTGAAACCTCCACCTTCGGAGCATTGTCTGTGGATTGGGACCTATGCAAGAGGCTATGATGTGGTTCTTTACAAATTTAACACTTCGACAAATTGTGACCCTTTCCCAGATAATTCAAACAAAGGCCTAACTTCTTCACCTTTCAAAACCGATCAATGACAGAAAGCTCAATAAAATCTTTACAACCTTTTATGGAATGATTTTTGTTTTGAAAAAAAGTTCAAGAGGGTTGACTAGCAGCGAGAGAAATTTGAGAACGATGGTTTGACAACGAAGGCTTTTGTTTTGTGTGCTAAGGCTTCAATCTTGTATTCGTAAAGTAAAATTTGTTTGAAATAAGGCTCTAAAATTCCTAGCCGACACTCGAGTTCAGTTGACGATAATACGTTGGAAGATGACTTTACTATATTTTTTATTCGAGTTATGCTTTCCTAGGTGGACGCACGCTGCTGTTGCTTTAATTCATCGAGAGTTGGTTCAGTTGGCATATTAAAAGTACATTACAAATATGTATTTATAATTAGACTTCAAACTAATAATGGAGGTCAACATTTTTAAATTTGTTTTAATTTTTTACGAATACAATTGCGAATGTATTTGCTAACCCTGTTCGAAACGAGATAATTTTTAAACAATGTTATATTTTTGTTTGTCCTACGGCGAATTGGTTTAAATTGTAAATTGTTCTATTCACAACAATTATCTTTAGAGCGATGTGTATAAAAAGTAGTCTATTTTAATTGTTTAAACTGGTTCCTGCATACTAAAAGTATGCAACGACGCCAATCCTAAGCTTTTTCTTCAGTGCAATGATTATGAAGCAAGATCTCCTGCTACACGACGACGATGATAGCGAAAACAAATTCCCTATGAGCATTGAGTGAATGTTGTAAAATCAAGTTGAATTCCAATTCAGCTATGTATTGGATTTTGCAGTTGCTTTTGCAGGTTATTGCCGAAAACGCAACTACGAACGAGAGCAAAACTACGAAATACATATGCAAAGTGCAGTGGATGCTAGAGTAGCGAAATGCGAAACAATATATATATTTGGAGAGCGAAAGCTTTTGCATTCGCGCATTTGTGTGTGTGTGTGCGTGTGTGTATAAATGTGTGGATTGTAAGTTTTTTCTTATTGTGGATTCTATTAAATATGTTCCAGCGAAAGCACTGCGATTGTGCCGACAATCAATGCGGCAACTATATAATGATTAATGATCAATTTCACATCCAAATGGCAATATGTTGCTTATATTATTGTAATATTCGGCTTGGTCCGACAATTAAAACTTATTCACACTTCGTAAATAAAACACAAATTCACTTTATTCAAATTACTCACAAAAATTCTTTATTCAACACTTTCAATTATTACTTTTGAAACACAGTTTATTCGGAGTTTTCGACAGCGCACAACGTGTTCTCTCTTATAAGTTCCCATCTAAACGTAATCACCATTACCAAACGCGATCGATCGCCTGAATCCGAGGGCAGACAACTGTCCTTGGATAAAAAAATTCGTACAGCCATGACTAGTACAAGTGGTCTTAGTAAAAACCCATGGTTTCCTCTCCAATGTCATCCAGACACTGATATAAGTGATGATATGGGCGATATTATTTCACCTGTTGAAAAAAAAGTTTATGTGCAACCAATTAAATTGTTGCAAAAAACCCCTGATTATGTGCATGCATTAATGAAAAACAATAAAATACCTAATTATTCCATTAAGAAACTATCTATTGGCATACAAATTATTTGTGAATCTATGGAATCATTTAATGCTGTTCAACAGCATCTCAATAGTGAAAATTGTCAATTCTTCTCCCACGATTTGAAAAGTGCAAAAGCCTTCAAAGTTGTTCTCTATGGTTTGGGAGATTTAGAAGCAATTGATGTTAAAAATGAACTCATAAGACGTGAACTAAAGTGCGTTGAAGTCAAGAAAATAAATAAAAACTTTGAACACTATAGTGACACTTTTTATCTTATTTCTTTTGAAAATGGATCAGTTAAATTAAATGATCTAAAGAAAAACCATCGTTCAATTCTTCACACTCAAGTGAATTATCAAAGAAAACTAAAGGGTAAGCTGGCCCAATGTCACAACTGCCAAATGTTTGGCCACGGCGAACGAAATTGCCACATCAAAACTTATTGTGCGATCTGTGCCGGGTCACACAAAACATTAGACTGTGATAACTCCACTATACACAAATGTGCCAACTGCAACGGCAATCACAAAGCCACCGATTCAACCTGTTCGAGTAGAGCAACGTATTTACAAATTAAGGAACAAAATCTTTACATAGTAAACCAAATTATCGACCGAGAGCTTCGTTCGCTACACTTACGCAAGCTTCATCGCAAAAACCGGTTTCATATAGTTCAATGACCGATTTGCCATCACTGCCTACGCCCCAAGTGCAACGAAAAAATATAATTGCACAAAACAGAGGTTTAGCTAGTTCCAGTAATCTGAATCCAACAAGAAACAATTTATGGGTAAACAATAGCACATGCGCTGCCCCAGCAGACACACCATCAGCTGTCTACAACAACTCTTCTAACATCAACACATCCACCAACACCAACAACAACTCATCTTTATTTTCAATCGAAGAACTTAATAATCTCTGTATGGAAATGATAACAAATTTATCTGTATGTAAGAGTAAGATAGAACAATTCAATGTAATCGCACATTTAGCTACTAAATTTCTTTATTCTAATGATAATAAGTAAAATATTAAACAATAATATAAATGTAATTACCTGGAATGCTAGGGGAATACGGAACAAATATTTTGAATTTTTAAATAGCAACAAAGTTGACATTGCTTTAGTAACTGAAACTTGGCTAACAAGTGAAGTAAGACTACCCTCTTCTGACTACAAGTGCTATCGTGTAGATAGAACTGATCTGAAGGGTGGTGGAGTTGCAATTCTGATTAGGAAATCAATCCAACACTCGCTCTTACCTACTATAAGAACTCGATCTGTGGAGAATATAGGTGTAGTATCTGTTAGGCTTATGAATAGTAAAGAAATTAAGGTGTATTGTGTCTACTTTCCTGGAGGATCTTCATCGGATTCAAAACGAAAAGTGCTCAAACGCGATTTCAATCAATTGTTCGCTATAAATGGAGAGTATTTACTTGGTGGCGATTTTAATTGTCGTCACAAGGATTGGGGTTGTATTCGAGCAAATGCTTGGGGTAACTTATTAGCAAATCTGTCTCTTGTCGTACCAATAAATATATTATTCCCTCCTAGTCCTACGTATTTCCCCGCCAGTTCTCGTGGTTCACCGTCCGTTCTTGATTTATTTATTACGAATGTGCCTAGTCAAATATCCCAACCAATTTCTGTTAGTGCTTTGAGTTCTGATCATAACCCTGTTTTTTGTCGGCTTCCTTGGTCGGGAGAGAAAAAAGTTCAATACATTACAACAAATTAATAAAGCAAATTGGAAGTTTTTTCAAACAAGTCTGAATATGAATCTACAAAACATATCCACCGATATTGAAAAAATTTCATGTATTAATGATGTAGACTGCATTGTTCATGATTTTACACAAGCTATTTTGTCTTCTGTTGATAAAAGTGTACCAAAGGTAATCAAAAAAGATGATCACACTAACAAAAAACTTCCTGTTCATGTTTTAGATTTCATTAAGATGAGAAATATTCATAGGAGAAGTTGGAAAAAGTATCGCCAACCCTTTTACCAAAACATGGTTTCTCATTTCAACCAGCTAATTTCTAATGAAATTTTGAAATCCCGCAATGAAGAATGGAATAAGAAATTAAGCGTTCTTGATAAAAACGGAAAACCTTTTTGGAACATAGTGAAAATAATCAAAAACAAAAATAGAAATATTCCATTTTTGAAAGACTCTGGACAAACAATTTGCACAAATGTAGATAAAGCGAATTTGTTTGCAAGGCAATTCTGAACAAACCACTTGGTTTCTCAAAATCTAGGAGACAGGGAAACGGAAATTCTAGTGGAAGAATCAATTGAAAAGTGTGATGCTTCCCAAGAATTAACACCTTCTTACGCATTCGTTGGCGTTGAAGATATAAAAAGTGTTATCAAAAGGCTTAAAGTTAAAAAAACGGGAGGGCTAGACCAAATAAAAAATGTTTATTTAAAACATCTTCCAATAACTGGTGTAAAATATCTCACTTTTATTATAAACGCATGTTTAAAATTGCAATACTTTCCAGCCACTTGGAAAATTGCTAAAATTGTACCTATTTCCAAAGCTGGAAAAGCTTCTGACAATGCTAGTGGCTATAGGCCAATAAGTTTGTTAAGTAGTATAAGCAAAGTTTATGAGAAAGTTTTGAAAGAACGAATCTTAAAAGTGGTGTATAACAAAAAAATATTTCCAGATCAACAATTTGGTTTTAGAACGTTTCATAGCACTTCCCACCAGGTCAAAAGAATTTGCAATCATGTTAAACGCAACCGTGCTCAAAGTAAATCAACAGGTATGGTTTTATTAGACATAGAAAAGGCCTTTGATTCTGTGTGGCATAAAGGAATTATTTAATTCCGCTATATTTATGTAAAATAGTTCAAAGCTTCTTGTCCGGTCGATGTTTTAGTGTTTTTGTTGACGGTGGTGTTTCATCATTGGTGAACTTCAATTTTGGTGTTCCACAAGGTTCCGTGCTTGGCCCATCCTTGTACAAACTATACACCTCGGATTTCCCAAAAATCCCGCAATGTGAATCAGCTATTTTTGCTGATGACACAGCAATATTTTGCTCAGACAAGCTCGCTCTCAATATTGAGAGGAGCCTAAGTCGGGCTGTTGAAATATTGCATAAATATTGTAATAAATGGAAAATTAAATTGAATGATGAGAAATTTCAAGCTATCTTTTTCACACGAAAAAGAAAGTCTTGTTATCTTCCCAGTAGCCAACTTAAAATTAATGGAAAAGATATAGCTTGGGAAAGATCCGTCAAATATTTAGGGATACACCTCGACACTAAACTAACATTTAGTGACCATATAAACAGCACTTTAAAGAAAATAGGCATAGCTATTAAACTGCTATATCCATTTATCAACCGCAATTCTACTCTCACTAATGAAAATAAAATCATAATATTCAAGGTTATCTTCCAAGCAATATTGCTCTATGGAAGTCCTGTATGGGGAAAGGCAGCTTCCTGTCACATAAAAAAAACAAAATAAATTGTTAAAAATGATGCTGAATCTATCCTGGCGTCATTCAACTATAGATCTCCACCAAAGAGCGAATGTTGAGTGGATTTCTGAACGAATTCAGAAGCTCGCCAATAAATTTGATTATAGCTGTGATATATCTGAAAACCCACTCATTAACCAACTGTGATAAATATTTGTTCTTCTTGTTCTACATTTTACATATCCATCTATTTACTTGTTAATTTATTAACTGATTTGTTATTTGTACCAAATTACTTATTTATTTTCTTATTTATTGATTTACTTATTTATTTCTTTATACATACATATATATTTATTTATTTATTTATTTTTTATATTTATTTGATTATTCATTTATTTATATATTAATTTGTTAATTTATTAGTTTATTTATTTTTTATTTAGTTTGTATTTATTACATATTTATTTTCATTTTATTATATCAACTACTGTTGAAATGTTGTTTGTTGTTTTCTTAACTCATTGCAATCTAGTCATTTTTGTTTTAATTTTTTTTCCTGAACTTAAATTGAAGTTTTTTTTTTATAAGCATTTTCCTTCAAATAAACTATTGCCCAAATGAATTTTTCAAATAAAAACAAGATAATGTTTCAGATGTAAGATAAGTTTAATCAAATCTCTGAATTATAAAATGTGCGGTTACACCACCTTTAAGTTATTTTTTGCGAAATAAAATCTATCTATCTTTATATACTGTAATGTGTATACACTCTTTACCTCTTTTAATATCGGATTAATAGGAGAACTAGCTTCTTTAAACATCGAGAAACATCTAGTGGCTAAGAGGGGAACTCAATTCATTCAGCGCATACAAGAACCTCGAAAGGGGCAACATCTAGGGATTAAGAGGAGAACTAGCTTCGTTAAGCATCTAGTGATGAAGAGGAGAACTTCGTTAAGCATCGAGAACAACCTCGTAGATTCTCGAACCGATTTGAGGTATATAAATAGGCGCTCGGAAGCGAAGCGGATTATTATTGGTTGTAAACTGCGATAAGTAAAGACTGTGTATAAAAAGTAATAATTGAAAGTAAAGACTGTGTTTGAAACGTAATAATTGAATGTTCAATAAATAAGTGGAACAATTTAAATAAAGTAAAAATCGTGTTTTATTTACAAGTGCGAATAAGTTTTAATTGTCGGACCAAGCCGAATATTACATTGGTGTCAGAATAAGGGATTAAAACTTATTGAGAATAAAAACAGTGAGTGAACTATTTTGTGTGAAGTAGTGGAGTTAAAAATAAAAAAAAAAATGAGTAAAGTTTTGAAAGACTTAACTGTCCCTGAGCTAAAGGCCGAACTAAGCAAACGTGGCTTAAGTGGGACAGGCGTTAAAACCGAACTCGTTAAACGGCTGCAGGAATATCTGGAGCAGCAAAATGAAGACCCAGATACGTTTGCTTTCGAATTAGAATTTAGAAGCAAAAGTGGAAGAGGTAAATGCAAATGTTGCCTTGTCTAACATGATGTCACTTCTTTTAACCAAATTTGAACAGCAGAATGTTCTCAAACAACTAGAAGCTCAAAGAAGTGACCAAAAACAAGAACAGCCGAATGTTCTCAAACAACTAGAAGCCCAAAGAAGCGACCAAAAGCAAGAACAGCAGAATATTCTAAAGCGATTCGACGAACAGAGAAATCTTTTAGAAGACAGGTTTGCGGACTTCGAAGAGAAAATCAAAACTGTCGACGAGCGACATAATATACGTTTCGAGAAAATTGACGAACAAATCGAAACCATCACAAATGAACTAGAAAAAGTGCGAAAGATGAAAGCTCGGGAACCTTCTGGTGAGTGCTCAAGGAAGAGAGAAGTGAATCCTCCAAGCTTTGACGGGCAGATCTACATCTACAGGAAACAGTTTGAAGCAGCAGCGTTAACAAACGGCTGGGACGATCACGAAAAATACATTGCTCTTACGCTTGCTTTAAGAGGATCTGCTGCTGAACTGCTACAAACCATCCCAGCAGAGAAGAGTGGTGACTTCACAGTTCTGGTAAACGCAATCGAACAGCGGTTTGGGGATAGCCACATGACAGAAGTCTTCCGAGTTCAGCTTAACAATAGGACACAGAAAAGAGGTGAAACTCTGCAGCAGCTTCAGGCAGATATCGAGCGATTGGTTCACCTGGCATATCCAACAGCTGGTAACGAGATAATAAATCAACTTGCTGTTGAAGCCTTTGTGAGAGCTGTGGGCGATATAAATCTCCAAAGGGCTATCCGCACTGCTGGAAAGCGAACATTACCAGAAGCATTGGCTTTCGCTCTGACGATGGAAGCTGCAGAACAAGCTTCCCAAAACGTGCATCGCGTAAGAGAAATAGAAGTCCAAGAATGTTCTTGTCAGAAGGCTACTGTGGAAAGGAGTCAGCGAGACGGACCAGCACGATGCTGGAACTGCAATTAGACTGGGCATCTACAGCGACAGTGTAGATTACCACGAAGAAGAACCACATGCCAACACTGTGGAAATAGAAGTAATTCAACCGGTCAAAGCAACACCAACAACGTTGCTTCCGAAGTTGTTTCCCACCCGGGAAACGAATAGGAACCAACTTCGAGGGGCAGAAGTTGGTTTCTGGTATTGATGGCCCCACAAACAAAATCCAGGTTTCTCAAACGAAACGTGACAACAAGAGCCTGACCGTGGAAGCAAGTATAAATGGCAACAAATGTGTGGCTACCATTGACACCGGTGCCACGGCATCCATCGTACGGCAAGACCTCGTCAAGAAGGCATGGCTCCACAACACCAACAGCTATCGTCTAACGACTGCAACTGGAGAGGCCGCAAAAGTTTATGGTGAGGTACGTCTTAAGATCCGGATGGTAGAGTTGGAATTCTCTCACCTGTTCCTGGTAGCAGATATATGCGATGAGTGCATTGTCGGCGTCGATTTCATGAAAGATCACGGAGTGATATTGGACATCGGGAACCAAGTCCTGAAATATCGAAATATCGAGATTCCGATGATCTATGGGACTAACTCGTATGAGACCTCGCCATCTTTGAAAACCGTCATCAAAGAAGATCTCACCTTGCCTGCTTCTTCAGAGGTATTCGTGTGGACGAAATTGAAGGGTAATGTATGAAGTTAAGCTTAGAAAAGGTGAGATTGTCGGACAATGCGAACCTGTATCAGCGATAACAAGGATCAACGAAGAAGAGTCAAAGCAATCCTTGAAGTCCGAAGAGCTGAACTTCATAAAGACGAACATTCTCAAGTCATCTAATCTCGGCCACCAACAACGAAGAACTGCAGAAGGTCTCCTCGAAGAATTTGCAGACATATTTTCGTCATCGAAAGGGAAATATGGCAGAACGCAACTGGTGCAACATCGAATCAATACCGGGGATGCAAGGCCGATTCTTCAACCTGCAAGACGCCTTCCACTAGCCAAACAAGGTGAGGTTGAAGAACTGATAACCACCATGAAGGAAGAAGGTCTGATCGAAAACTCTAAAAGCCCTTGGGCGTCTCCAGTGGTCCTGGTAAAGAAGAAAGACGGATCAACCCGCTTTTGCGTAGACTATCGAAGGTTGAATGATGTGACCAAGAAGGATAGCTACCCTCTGCCTAGGATCAGTGATACTCTGGACGCAATGGAAGGAGCACAATGGTTCTCAACTTTGGACTTGTCCTGAAGACAAAGAAAAGACAGCATTCTCAACAGGAAACGGATTGTGGCAGTTCAAAGTGATGCCTTTTGGACTTTGCAATGCTCCAGCGACTTTTGAGCGCCTTATGGAATGCGTCCTGCAAGGACTCACATGGAAATCTTGCCTGGTCTATTTGGATGACGTCATAGTATACGGGAAAACATTTGACGAACACTGTACAAATCTGAGAGCCGTGTTGCAAAGACTTCGAGAAGCCCACCTCAAGCTTAACCCAGAAAAGTGTTCACTCTTCAAGACCGAAGTGAAATATCTGGGACATATCATCTCATCCCAAGGAGTAAAAACGGATCCTGATAAGGTTGACACCGTGAAGAATTGGCCAACACCACAGGACAAACACCAACTCCGAACCTTTCTAGGTCTAGCCACCTACTATAGGCGCTTTGTGAAGGACTTTGCTGGAATTGCCAAGAGTCTACATCAGCTAACGGAAAAGGGAAAGCAGTTTAAATGGTCAGGTGAGTGTGAGCGCAGCTTTCAAGAGCTCAAGCAACGCTTGTGTAATGCACCAGTGCTGACCTACCCAACTCCAGGAAAACCGTTCATAATTGATGCTGATGCCAGCAACGTCGGGATAGGTGCTGTACTATCGCAGGTGCATAATGGCGAAGAAAAGGTGATTGCCTATTACAGCAAGGTACTCTCGAAGTCGGAAAGGAAGAGAACTTCTTGCACTGATTTTGGCAACAAAGCACTTCCATTAGTATCTCTATGGACAGAAGTTTCTTCTCCGAACTGACCATAGAGCACTTAACTGGCTTTTGAATTTCAAGAATCCAGAGGGTCAAGTGGCAAGGTGGATTGAGAGGCTGCAGACGTACGATTACGAAATTCAACATCGAAAGGGGAAGCTTCACTAAAATGCAGATGCACTGTCTCGGAGACCATGCAATCAAGACTGTAAGTATTGCAGACGACAAGAAGAAAAAAAAGTGGTTACTGTCCAACGAACCAGAGCCGATCCCGTTGATGGCTGGAGCAACGACGAGTTGAGGAAGGCTCAACAAGAAGACTCAGATATCGAACCCATCCTCGCTTGGAAGGAACACCAGGAAAAACCAGAATGGGCTGATATCTCGGATAGAAGTTCGACTCTAAAGTCCTATTGGGCACAGTGGGACTCGTTTCATTTCCAAGAGGGTGTCCTTCGACGTAAATGGGAATCAGCAGATGGAAAGTCTTATGTAATGCAGCTAGTCTTACCGAGATCGAAGGTTATGGACGTTCTGCGAGAGATGCATGGTGGAGTTTCGGGAGGCCATCTAGGAGTGAACAAGAGGCTAGAAAAGGTTCGACAACGATTTTACTGGCTACATGCAAGGGAAGATGTCGAGAAGTGGTGCCGAAAATGTGATACCTGTGCTGCTACCAAAGGCCCGAACAAAAAGAACCACAGCCAAATGCAGCAGTATAATGTCGGAGCACCCTTCGAAAGGATTGCAGTAGACGTGGCGGGTCCATTTCCGGAAACAAATAATGGAAATCGTTATATTCTGGTCGTCATGGATTACTTCAGCAAGTGGCCTGAAGCATACGCCATTCCAAACCAAGAAGCCAAAACAGTCGCAGACCAAATTGTCTTCAACTGGGTCTGACCAGGGAAGGAATTTTGAATCAAACATATTTCAGGAAGTTTGTGGGCTTCTTGACATCAAGAAGACAAGAACAACACCACTTCACCCACAATCTGATGGCATGGTCGAACGATTCAACCGAACCCTGAAGGGACATCTTTGCAAAGTTGTGGACGACAACCAGCGAGATTGGGATCGACACAATCAACTGTTTTTGATGCCGTATCGAAGTGCAAGACATAGCTCAACTGGTCATACACCGTCTGAGATTTTGATGGGAAGGAACATAAGACTGCCGAGCGAAATAAAATTTGGATGTCCCACATCGGAGCTGCAAGCCGAGGATGACAAAAAGGGTTGTCACCGAAACTTCAACGGGACTGGAAAGGTCCATATACAGTCATTACAAAAATCAACGATGTCGTGTACCGGATACTAAAGGGAGTCGGAGGAAAACCTAAAGTTGTACATCGCGACCGGCTACATCGCTACAGTGGTGATGAGAACGATGGATTTGTTCGGGACGATCAATCCTAAGGAGGGGGCAATGTAATGTGTATACACTCTTTACCTCTTTTAATATCGGATTAATAGGAGAACTAGCTTCTTTAAACATCGAGAAACATCTAGTGGCTAAGAGGGGAACTCAATCCATTCAGCGTATACAAGAAACTCGAAAGGGGTAACATCTAGGGATTAAGAGGAGAACTAGCTTCGTTAAGCATCTAGTGATGAAGAGGAGAACTTCGTTAAGCATCGAGAACAACCTCGTAGATTCTCGAACCGATTTGAGGTATATAAATAGGCACTCGGAAGCGAAGCTTAATATTATTGGTTGTAAACTGCGATAAGTAAAGACTGTGTATAAAAAGTAATAATTGAAAGTAAAGACTGTGTTTGAAACCTAATAATTGAGTGTTCAATAAATAAGTGGAAAAATTTAAATAAAGTAAAAATCGTGTTTTATTTACAAGTGCGAATAAGTTTTAATTGTCGGACCAAGCCGAATATTACAATACCTCAAATCAGTTCGAGAAACTACTAGGTTGTTCTCGATGCTGAATGAAGCGAGTTCTCCACTTAATCACTAGATGTTGCCCCTTTTGAGGTTTTTGTATGCGCTGAATGTTCTCCTCTTAGCCACTAGATGTTTCTCGATGCTTAACGGTGCGAGTTCTCCTATTAATCACTAGATGCTCAACGAAGCGAGTTCTCCTCTTAATCACTAGATGTTGCCCCTTATTCTAAATGTTCTACACAAGTGTTTATTACTACAAATAACAGTTGCTACGTACTTATTCTACTATAACACGATATTAAAAGAGATAAAGAGTGTAAACACATTACATTGCCCCCTCCTTAGGATTGATCGTCCCGAACAAATCCATCGTTCCCATCACCTCTGTAGCGATGTAGCCGGTCGCGATGTACAACTTTAGGTTTTCCTCTGACTCCCTTTTGTATCCGGTACACGACATCGTTGATTTTTGTAATGACTGTATATGGACCTTCCCAGTCCCGTTGAAGTTTCGATGACAACCCTTTTTGTCGATGTTGAATTTCGTAATCGTACGTCTGCAGCCTCTCAATCCACCTTGCCACTTGACCCTCTGGATTCTTGAAATTCAAAAGCCAGTTTAGTGCTACATGGTCAGTTCGGAGAAGAAACTTCTGTCCATAGAGATACTTATGGAAGTGCTTTGTTGCCAAAATCAGTGCAAGAAGTTCTCTTCCTTTCCGACTTCGAGAGTACCTTGCTGTAATAGGCAATCACCTTTTCTTCGCCATTATGCACACATACAGCACCTATCCCGACATTGCTGGCATCAGCATCAATTATGAACGGTTTTCCTGGAGTTGGGTAAGTCAGCACTGGTGCATTACACAAGCGTTGCTTGAGCTCTTGAAAGCTGCGCTCGCACTCACCTGACCATTTAAACTGCTTTCTTTTTTCCGTTAGCTGATGTAGACTCTTGGCAATTCCAGCAAAGTCCTTCACAAAGCGCCTATAGTAGGTGGCTAGACCCAGAAAGCTTCGGAGTTGGTGTTTGTCCTGTGGTGTTGGCCAATTCTTAACGGTGTCAACCTTATCAGGATCCGTTTTTACTCCTTGGGATGAGATGATATGTCCCAGATATTTCACTTCGGTTTTGAAAAGTGAACACTTTTCTGGGTTAAGCTTGAGGTGGGCTTCTCGAAGTCTTTGAAACACAGCTCTCAGATTTGTACAGTGTTCGCCAAATGTTTTCCCGTATACTATGACGTCATCCAAATAGACCAGGCAAGATTTCCATGTGAGTCCTTGCAGGACGCATTCCATAAGGCGCTCAAAAGTAGCTGGAGCATTGCAAAGTCTAAAAGGCATTACTTTGAACTGCCACAATCCGTTTCCTGTTGAGAATGCTGTCTTTTCTTTGTCTTCAGGGTGGATTTCGACTTGCCAGTAACCACTTTTCAAGTCCAAAGTTGAGAACCATTGTGCTCCTTCCATTGCGTCCAGAGTATCACTGATCCTAGGAAGAGGGTAGCTATCCTTCTTGGTCACATCATTCAACCTTCGATAGTCCACGCAAAAGCGGGTTGATCCGTCTTTCTTCTTTACCAGGACCACTGGAGACGCCCAAGGGCTTTTAGAGTTTTCGATCAGACCTTCTTCCTTCATGGTGGTTATCAGTTCTTCAACCTCACCTTGTTTGGATAGTGGAAGGCATCTTGCAGGTTGACGAATCGGCCTTGCATCCCCGGTATTGATTCGATGTTGCACTAGTTGAGTTCTGCCATATTTCCCTTTCGATGACGAAAAGATGTCTGTAAATTCTTTGAGGAGACCTTCTGCAGTTCTTCGTTGTTGGTGGCCAAGATTAGATGACTTGAGAATGTTCGTCTTTATGGAGTTCAGCTCTTCGGACTTCAAGGATTGCCTTGACTCTTCTTCGTTGATCCTTGTTATCGCTGATACAGATTCGCATTGTCCGACAATCTCACCTTTTCTAAGCTTAACTTCATACGGCTTGATGTTCAGTATTCGTACCGGAACCATGTTCTTTAAAGGTCTCACAAGAGTCTTCCCAATGGTGACGTTTTGGGAGGACTTTACAGATGCTGGTTCGACCATGAGGTATCGATGGCTGCCAGGCTTACCCTTCAATTTCGTCCACACGAATACCTCTGAAGAAGCAGGCAAAGTGAGATCTTCTTTGATGACGGCTTTCACAGATGGCGAGGTCTCATACGAGTTAGTCCCATAGATCATCGGAATCTCGATGTTTCGATATTTCAGGACTTGGTTCCCGATGTCCAATATCACTCCGTGATCTTTCATGAAATCGACGCCGACAATGCACTCGTCGCATATATCTGCTACCAGGAACAGGTGAGAGAATTCCAACTCTGCCATCCGGATCTTAAGACGTACCTCACCATAAACTTTTGCGGCCTCTCCAGTTGCAGTCCTTAGACGATAACTGTTGGTGTTGTGGAGCCATGCCTTCTTAACGAGGTTTTGTCGAACGGTGGATGCCATGGCACCGGTGTGAATGGTAGCCACACATTTGTTGCCGTTTATACTTGCTTCCACGGGCAGGCTCTTGTTGTCACGTTTTGTTTGAGAAACCTGGATGTCGTTTCTGGGGCCATCTATACCAGAAACCAGCTTCTGCCCCTCGAAGTTGGTTCTTATTCGTTTCCCGGGTGGGAAACAACTTCGGAAGCAACGTTGTTGGTGTTGCTTTGAACGGTTGAATTACTTCTATTTCCACAGTGTTGGCATGTGGTTCTTCTTTGTGGTAATCTACACTGTCGCTGTAGATTCCCAGTCTAATTGCAGTTCCAGCATCGTGCTGGTCCGTCTCGCTGACTCCTTTCCACTGTAGCCTTCTGACAAGAGCATTCTTGGACTGCTAATTCTCTTACACGATGCACGTTTTGGGAAGCTTGTTCTGCAGCTTCCATCGTCAGAGCGAAAGCCAATGCTTTTGGTAGTGTTCGCTTTCCGGCAGTGCGGATAGCTCTTTGGAGATTTATATCGCCCACAGCTCTCACAAAGGCTTCAACAGCAAGTTGATTTATTATCTCGTTACCAGCTGTTGGATATGCCAGGTGAACCAATCGCTCGATATCTGCCTGAAGCTGCTGGAGAGTTTCACCTCTTTTCTGTGTCCTATTGTTAGGCTGAACTCGGACGACTTCTGTCATGTGGCTATCCCCAAACCGCTGTTCGATTGCATTTACCAGAACTGTGAAGTCACCACTCTTCTCTGCTGGGATGGTTTGTAGCAGTTCAGCAGCAGATCCTCTTAAAGCAAGTGTAAGAGCAATGTATTTTTCGTGATCGTCCCAGCCGTTTGTTAACGCTGCTGCTTCATCTATTTCTTGTAGATTGACCAAGGAATCTGCCCATCAAAGCTTGGAGGATTCACTTCTCTCTTCCTTGAGCACTCACCAGAAGGTTCTCGAGCTTTCATCTTTCGCACTTTTTCTAGTTCATTTGTGATGGTTTCGATTTGTTTGTCAATTTTCTCGAAAGGTGCATTTTGTTTTTCGACGCGCTCGTCAACAGTTTTGATTTTCTCTTCGAAGTCCGCAAACCTGCCTTCTAAAAGGGTTTTCCGTTCGTCGAATCGCTGTAGAATATTCTGCTGTTCTTGCTTTTGGTCACTTCTTTGGGGTTCTAGTTGTTTCCTTTGAGCTTCTAGTTGTTTGAGAACATTTTGCTGTTCTTGCTTTTGGTCGCTTCTTTGGGCTTCAAGTTGTTTCAGGACATCATTTTTATTTTCTTCAAATTTGGCTAAAAGAACTGACACCATGTTAGATAAGGCAACATTTGCATTTACCTCTTCCACTTTTGCTTCTAAATTCTAATTCGAAAGCAAACGTATCTGGGTCTTCATTTTGTTGCTCCAGATATTCCTGCAGCCTTTTAACGAGTTCGGTTTTTACTCCTGTCCCACTTAAGCCACGTTTGCTTAGTTCGGCCTTTAGCTCAGGGACAGTTAAGTCTTTCAAAACTTTACTAATTTTTTTTTTTTATTTTTAACTCCACTACTTCACACACAATAGTTCAATCACTGCTCACTGTTTTTATTCTCAATAAGTTTTAATACCTTATTATGACACCAATGTAATTTTCGGCTTGGTCCGACAATTAAAACTTATTCGCACTTGTAAATAAAACACAAATTCACTTTATTCAAATTACTCACAAAAATTCTTTATTCAACACTTTCAATTATTACTTTTTAAACACAGTCTTTACTTTTAATTACTATTTTTCTAACACAGTCTTTACTTTATAGCAATTCACAATCAATAATAATCCGCTTCGCTTCCGAGCGCCTATTTATATACATCAGTTCGAGAAACTACTAGGTTGTTCTCGATGCTGAATGAAGCGAGTTCTCCACTTAATCACTAGATGTTGCCCCTTTCGAGGTTCTTGTATGCGCTGAATGTTCTCCTCTTAGGCACTAGATGTTTCTCGATGCTTATCGAGGCGAGTTCTCCTATTAATCACTAGATGCTCAACGAAGCGAGTTCTCCTCTTAATCACTAGATGGTGCCCCTTATTCTAAATGTTCGACACAAGTGTTTATTACTACAAATAAACGGTTGCTACGTACTTATTCTACTATAACACGATATTAAAAGAGATAAAGTGTTGGATGCTGCCGCCAAGAAGAGCTTAGAACGCTACCCGATGTCATATTTCGTTAAATATTTTATGTCATCAAATTATATTTATGTTTTGTAAATAATGTAAAGAAAGCGAAGGTGACAAAAAGGTCACGAATGAAATATAAATTTACTTCCATTATAACGTTTAAAGAGTGTGTTTTCTTTGTCTTTATTCTTTATTTTGCATTTTAGAATTTATTTCAAATTTAACTTACCCTTTTGAATTTAATACATTAGAACAAATTTAACTTACCTTTTCTAATTTAACTCAGAACATTTTGGTCCTTCGTTGCCTATTAAAAAGCGAACCATAAACATTTAATTTGCTACACAAATCCTCAAAAATTAAAAAGACAGTGTGCCGACATTTTGTCGTTTTTTGAAAGTTTATTTAACAAGTTTAAGACATTTAAAATTAAACATTTAATTTGAATAAAAACATCATCATCATCGTCATCGTCATTGCCAATCGCTACCCATCGCCAATCGCTACCCATCGCCAATCGCAACCCATCACAAAGCGCCATCAATTTTAAGCAGTCATTTATCTGGAATAAGTACCAAAATCACAGTGAGTACACTTTTCATTTATTTGTTGAAACAATTACACATATAGAAATATAATTTGTTTAATAAATACAAACAATGAATGCATCCAAGATCGTAAGAAGCACCTGCACGCAAATTTCAAAAGATTTTGAAAAAGAAAACAAACATACATACATATATTCAAACCATTATAGCAAAAAAAGCAACAACTTACCAAAATAATCCACAGCCATGGTTGTGTGCAAGCTTCAGCTTGGAAGCCACCAATATCAAGGTCATCATCTGTAAATTATTGCAAAGAAAATAATTATATGTATGTTTGTAGAGTAAAAAACTGTTACCCCTTTGAAAATTGTCAATGAAAAAACACATTAACAAGGAAAATATGTGTAATTTATATACATATGTATGTAGGTACATAATGTACGCATAAAATAAATGTTCACAGGGGAACAATTCGATAGGTGCTATCATAATGTTTAATGAAATTCACAATACTCACCCTTTAAAATGAATCCAATTGGTTTAAACTTTATAAATAATAAAAATTACCACTTAAAACACCAAAACAACATATTTAAAATTTAACGCGAAGAAAAACAACAATCGGAAATTAGCACGACAAATAAAAATAAGTGACTACGAGATGACAAAAATATTTCGAGTATCGAAATGTAATAGAATACTCATAAACCACAACCTAGGCCTATTTCACATGTCATTAAACATATAATTAGCACAATTATTTAAATTATTTAAAATTTGTATTAATAAAAATTTGTATTATTTTCATGTAAATTAAGTAATAGAAGCTGAGTTCGTTTACTTTGTGCACTGGGGGGGGGGGGGTAGAATGTTGGATGCTGCATGCCGCCAAGAAGAGCTTAGAACGCTACCCGATGTCATATTTGTTAAATATTTTATGTCATCAAATTATATTTATGTTTTGTAAATAATGTAAAGAAAGCGAAGGTGACAAAAAGGTCACGAATGAAATATAAATTTACTTCCATTATAACGTTTAAAGAGTGTGTTTTCTTTATCTTTATTCTTTATTTTGCATTTTAGAATTTATTTCAAATTTAACTTACCCTTTTGAATTTAATACATCAGAACAAATTTAACTTACCTTTTCTAATTTAACTCAGAACATAAAGAGTGTATACACATTACATTATTTATGTTATAGGTACATTGTATATGTAATTCAAATTCGTGAGTTCACATTCGATTCGGTTTTGTTAGCAAGGTAAAGTGCTAAAATAACAAAAAAACATCTAGTATAGGTATCTCCTCCATTGTATGTGTGGTCTACGTCTAAGTTTTACTCCAATGTGCGTTGAATTTAGTATACAAATTAAATTAAACATTACAAACTAAAATCAAAACAAACTTAAAAACGCACCTTCGAAGCTAAACAGACCTTAAATTATATTTTTCATATGAACATTATACATAATAGTTTTAGTTTATATTTTTCTTATATAAACTAAAACGAATTCAATATGGCGAAAGATGGCGACTGGTAGATATAATTTGCGCGCCAGATTTAAATTCAAATAATTAGCAAATTATTTAGTTCGTTACAATTTTATGATAATTATTAATTAACAAATCAATAATAAAACTAATACAATTTTTCAATACATTATAATGGCCGTTGTGGCTCCAACACTCATATTACAATTTTTCCGAACAAATAATTTGAAAGTCGACAGACCAATACTCGTGTTTTGGAAGGTTAAAGATAAGACTCAGTTTTGTAATTAAATTGTTGCAAATGCCACAAATGCGAAGGTTATTACATTGTCAGGAAGAGATGATTTATTTAAAGTTATTAGATACATGACTAAAATTTATAATTCAAACCATGCGCTCGGGATTATCATGGAAAGAGTGGTTAGATAGTATAGTTTCCCGTATCTATGTCGAAGGATGTTAGGGGATGTGCTTTCTGTACTGGTGCAGTTAATTGTATACGTAAGAACCATCAGCGTTTCTCTTTGTAGCATCTCGGTGTCATTGAGATACTGAGAACTCAAACAGAAGGGTGAGTGAATTAACGGGAAGTCTAACCTTTGTCTCGTTTCCCCAAAAAACTTTGCAGAAATATGACGGTGAATCGGAACAAGAAATTGAAGCACGTTTCTTTAAAATTTCCCTCTTATCTGTATTCAACTAAAGTACACAGCGAAGCAAGAATTGACTTATGCAGAAAATTGAAGCACACTACTTTAAGTACATTGACTGTCAAAATAGAGGTGTTATTATTCGTATTTATAATGAACAACAAATATTCAAAATATGTCCGTAATTAATATTTATTTCCTTCATGTTGTTCATTACAACCTAAAAAATGTAAAAAATATTTATCCGCCCTATTCTGCTTTATTGGTGGCGCAATGGTTCATAGAGAACCAGAGCCTAGTAGCTTACATCTCTCAAACATTCTTTTATGCGAGTTATGTTAGGAATGTAGGGGACCTACAGTTTTTATGCCGAATCCGAACGGAAAATTTGAGAAAGCACTTTTCATAACAAGAATTACTCTTGAAGGATTTGTCAATTCCTCGCAAGAGGCCTGTGTAAAAAATATTTTTTTTAGGTGGCACAGGCAGGAAATGAACCCAAGACCTCTAGCGTTACAATCCTAAGCACTTTTTCTTAATTCATTTTTATTAATCACTCTTAAAACTATATTGGAGCTACAAACATTCATAAGACAAGCCTAATTATCCATAGCTTACAACGAACTTACTGGGCCATACTTACACTCTAATTTAAACAGTAATGCTTAATACTAATGCCTAAGATCTATTCTACTTCATTTCAATTGCATTTATTTTTTTATTTTATTATAAAATCTACTTAAATACTACTGAAAATTAGGTCGTTAAAATAAAACCTAAACTAACTATAACTCCTTATGCTACCTATAAACTACTTAAAACAACCACAGCAGAAAATCTAACTATTTGTTTTTGTATTAATTATTTTGAATGTTTTTTTTTTTTTTTTGTTTCCCATTTCAACCATAACGCCATTACTAAATATCTGTGGAATAGTGAAACTATTTTTTCAGGTACGACGTTTGAGCTCGTCAGTTACATGCTGGTGTACCTTTCTGAATGTGCGCATAATATGTCGACTTATGTATGTATGTACGTCGCTTGCATTTAGTAACGTAGCTTATTTTCTTAAAATGTGAAATTCTTGAAGTAAATGATGATATAACCTAAGAGCAATCAAAACACAAGTTAGTTTAAGAATAATTGGTATTGGAGTCCACTGATGTGATGGGGTGTTGCAACCAAAGATGAGTTTTCCATCACAATGGCAGATTGATTTTTGGCTACCGGCATTTATATGTATATTCCAATTTTTAATTTGAGCCCGACGTTTTATTTTATCTACGTGTCTATTATATCTACATAATTTTACTACATATAATCTCGCCTTCTAACCAAACGCGGAAGGTACAGCGGTATAATTCTTGAAATAAATCGACCAACCCAACCCCAAAACGCCTTCTACCTCGCTTTTGTTCAGCTTTAACAGGGACACTAATACTTTCCGAAATCAGGATGTCTGACGGACCATTTTCTCATCAATTTAAGACCGTTGTGAAAGTCAGCTTTAACTATCAGCGTTGGTATTTTTAGGACCGAGTAAGTACTCTATTTGGTAATCGTTACCTAATAATGAACATAAACATGTCTTTTCGTATTGAACATGACCAATAACGGTTTGTGATCAGTTAGAAAGATAAAACTTGGTTCAGCCATATATTGATGTATGTATACTTCATTGAGAATAGCCAAAGCTTTTTTGTATAAATGTGCGAATTTTCGCTCCAACTTCAAAAGGAGCCCATCACAAGACAGCTCGACTTTAGCGTGTGAGCACGTTTTTGTAGTTAATCAAATCTTTAAACTGGTTGAAAACAGTTTGATGTCCATCCAATTTCATTTGACATCTTTATTCAAAAGCCGATGGGGCAAAAAAGCATCATACAAGTTTAATAATCGCAGAAATGATTGTGAAGTAGGATAGTCTTAACGTTCTCTTTATTCGGTTAGTTAACCCCTACTATCTCGTTTAATAAACAGACACTTCGCTTTATTAACTGATAGTAATCAGTTTTAATAAGCGCATTGACCCTGGTGCGATAGTCAGCCCAGATTCGTATTGATCCATTAACTTTAGATACTGGAACTATCGACATATCCAATATTGGGCAAAAAGGACTGATTCTAATATTTCGTGCATTATTCTTTTAGCTTTAGATACTAGAACTATCGGCGTAGCCTATATCGGGTGAAAAGGACAGGTTCTAATATTTTGTGTTTGACAAGTTTAGCTATTCCATTTTCTATATACCTACTTTCCATACGCTTTATTTAGTGTATTTGACCCAATGGGCCACGTCTATAGAGCTACAATCGAAAATGTAAGCTGTTTCTTTTCACGGTGGATGCGGTTCTAGGCTATCTCCGAGATAGCGGCATCTGGATGCACCCCAAAAAATGCATTCGCGCCGTTTATCCAACCTATGTGAAGCTTGTGTATTGCTTAAGGCGTTAGGTTTCTTCGACCAAAACTATATTACTCAAATTATAAATGTCAAAGCACCCAAAACAATTTTATCAACGTTTACTTGTTGTACGATTTGGACAATATTACCGAACCTTTGGGCACAGATAAGAAACTATACAGATGTCTCATCCCCATAGAAGAAAATGTCCCATATTTTTTTCACTACTCCTTGGCTATCAACTGACAAAAAGCTTTTTGTCAGTTGATCTTCAAGCACAAAAAGCTGTTTTTGATTGCACATATTGGCTTGCCAGTATGCCTGTTCAAAGCTATGTGTATAAGTATAAAAAATTCTAAAGTTGTTTTTTCTCTCAAGTCAACGTCCATAGAGACAAAGAAAAAAAGAAACTGTTTTGGTTTCGATGATGTTTTGGTGCCGATGATGTTACCATATTTCTGTTGCTATTGTTCAAGCGATGTAGGTATTTTATGCTATTTATGCTATTTATTATTGAATATGAAAATAAAAACCATAGTTATTAATTTTTCCATGTTATATTTTACTATATCAAATAAAACAATATACATATACATATGTTGAAAATACATTTAAGAAAGGAAGAGAAGATGAGTTAGGTGCAAGACATTTTAAAAATAATTTGTATGGATTCCTATGGTAACACTGATGCAAATGTACGTGCGCCGCTGGTGAGCGTATGAGGCTTAGTTTTGGTTGCCTTCCTTATTTTGATTTTTTTGATACATATATTGAACGCATGTGTGTATGTCATGTATCCATAGATATACATATGTATATGACAAAAGGGTAAGTTTCAATTTCGGTCTTTTTGTTGTTTGTTGATTGTTTCTTTGTTGTCCTATGCAAAACGTAAGTTGCGTATTTTGTGAACTTAAACAGGTGTAGGTAGGTACTCATGTAAATAATTTCGATACAAAAAAGAGGCTCGGATGTGACCCACACTGATAACTTACTATTGATACCCACTTAAATTTTTCAAAATTTATTTTTTTATTTGGAAAAATTGTATTAGTAAGTAAGTAAGTATGCAAAAATATACATTTAAGCTGTTTTCTGTGGAAATAGATGTATCCAAAAGTTAAATTAATATATTTTGAAAGAAGTTTGGTTTCTCTCAAATAAACATTGTCTTAAATTGTTACAAAACATTAACAACAATATTTCTATGGGATGAAAAAACTTTAAAGTTAATATCTTTCTTTATTCAATCTAATTTATAAATTCAATTAGGTTAATCATTTTTTTATTTTTTTTTTGCTTAAGGTTTTTAGTTTTCTGTAAAATAAAAAATTGTTGTTAATAACAACAATTTGTACAATTTCTTTCTTTCTTTTTTCTTTCTCCTTTACCCGATATTTCAGTTTAAGAATCAATTTCACGTTTTTTAGTACTTTTTTTTAGGTTTAAATTAAAGGAAAAAACTATCGGTTGATTAACTTTTTATTTTAAACTATATTTTAAACATTTTTTGTATTAAATTAAATAAGTTTGAAGTCAATATCTTTCTCTGTTTTCAAGATGCTTTAGTAGAAACTATTTTTACCAGTTTTTAGTAGTTTTCTAAAAAAAATAGTTAATTGGGATGTTAAAATAGGTCTGTTAAGTTTTGTTTAGAAGTTTGTATATGTTTAATACATCACTGCTCTTAGCCTATTTAAGCAAAGGTGGTTTTATAAAAAGTTTAAGAGACAATTTTTGGCCTTGACAATTAAAAATAAAATATCGTAAGTATTTATAATTATTTATTTTATTATTGATCTTTTATAAAATTGCCTTTGCTTAAATAGTTTCCAGGGGTCACGAACGTGGACGTGGCAGAATATCGAATATCTTAAAGTTGATTGGAATGCTATTTTACAAACCAATGCTGAGGAACAAATATCGATTTCGTATGAGCTACCGGAGAGTGAATCATTTGAGAATATAGAAAACGACATGAATATTGATAATAAATTAAATGCTTTACCGCCTGAAGACACGATATTGATAAAGGTGCCGGAAATCGACGATCTTGCTACCAGATACTATGCAGGCTATTGCCTTTTTAAATCGATGAAAAAAATGAATAGTATCTGTGAAAACTGTATTCAACAAATGTCAAAAGATAAGCTTGAATTTGATTTAACGGAAATATTAATTAAATTGAGAGAATACGAAACCTCAAAAGAAAATACGGTTCTTATATGGCCTTCTGAAAATTTTTTCCAAGTCTGTAGTCTTCACGTAAAAATATTTACAACTTTCTTCAAAAAAACACCTTTTATATCGAGATTAAAAGAAAACATTGTAAGAGAATGTATAAACGCAACAAACAGACAATATCCTAGCTGGTTCGATGATTCCGATGAATGCTATGCACATAAAATTGACATCATACATTTTTTAATAAAAGTCTTACTTTGGAAAAATTGTAAATGGGTAATTGACACAAAAGATAAAAGGTATAAAAATCCTAGAACTAAAATAAAAAAATTAATGAATGTTATGAACGCGTAGCTCAAACAAAAACAATAAAAAAAAAAACAAATACATAACCAATTTACATACATATATGTATATATATAAATGTACAATTCAGCGGGTGGTAGGTGGGTGGGGGTCGATATTCTGCCACGTCCACGTTCGTGACCCCTGGAAACTATTTAAGCAAAGGCAATTTTATAAAAGATCAATAATAAAATAAATAATTATAAATACTTACGATATTTTATTTTTAATTGTCAAGGCCAAAAATTGTCTCTTAAACTTTTTATAAAACCACCTTTGCTTAAATAGGCTAAGAGCAGTGATGTATTAAACATATACAAACTTCTAAACAAAACTTAACAGACCTATTTTAACATCCCAATTAACTATTTTTCTTAGAAAACTACTAAAAACTGGTAAAAATAGTTTCTACTAAAGCATCTTGAAAACAGAGAAAGATATTGACTTCAAACTTATTTAATTTAATACAAAAAATGTTTAAAATATAGTTTAAAATAAAAAGTTAATCAACCGATAGTTTTTTCCTTTAATTTAAACCTAAAAAAAAGTACTAAAAAAACGTGAAATTGATTCTTAAACTGAAATATCGGGTAAAGGAGAAAGAAAAAAGAAAGAAAGAAATTGTACAAATTGTTGTTATTAACAACAATTTTTTATTTTACAGAAAACTAAAAACCTTAAGCAAAAAAAAAAATAAAAAAATGATTAACCTAATTGAATTTATAAATTAGATTGAATAAAGAAAGATATTAACTTTAAAGTTTTTTCATCCCATAGAAATATTGTTGTTAATGTTTTGTAACAATTTAAGACAATGTTTATTTGAGAGAAACCAAACTTCTTTCAAAATATATTAATTTAACTTTTGGATACATCTATTTCCACAGAAAACAGCTTAAATGTATATTTTTGCATACTTACTTACTTACTAATACAATTTTTCCAAATAAAAAAATAAATTTTGAAAAATTTAAGTGGGTATCAATAGTAAGTTATCAGTGTGGGTCACATCCGAGCCTCTTTAAGTTCACAAAATACGCAACTTACGTTTTGCATAGGACAACAAAGAAACAATCAACAAACAACAAAAAGACCGAAATTGAAACTTACCCTTTTGTCATATACATATGTATATCTATGGATACATGACATACACACATGCGTTCAATATATGTATCAAAAAAAATCAAAATAAGGAAGGCAACCAAAACTAAGCCTCATACGCTCACCAGCGGCGCACGTACATTTGCATCAGTGTTACCATAGGAATCCATACAAATTATTTTTAAAATGTCTTGCACCTAACTCATCTTCTCTTCCTTTCTTAAATGTATTTTCAACATATGTATATGTATATTGTTTTATTTGATATAGTAAAATATAACATGGAAAAATTAATAACTATGGTTTTTATTTTCATATTCAATAATAAATAGCATAAATAGCATAAAATACCTACATCGCTTGAACAATAGCAACTGAAATATGGTAACATCATCGGCACCAAAACATCATCGAAACCAAAACAGTTTCTTTTTTTCTTTGTCTCTATGGACGTTGACTTGAGAGAAAAAACAACTTTAGAATTTTTTATACTTATACACATAGCTTTGAACAGGCATACTGGCAAGCCAATATGTGCAATCAAAAACAGCTTTTTGTGCTTGAAGATCAACTGACAAAAAGCTTTTTGTCAGTTGATAGCCAAGGAGTAGTGAAAAAAATATGGGACATTTTCTTCTATGGGGATGAGACATCTGTATAGTTTCTTATCTGTGCTTTGGGTGTTAAAACTTTTTTGGGTTTTATGAAATTGCCCAATAAACCAAAATATTAAAAATGTCATTCCAATTCAGTTCAGTCATTCAAATGTGAATCAATATCATATTGACCAAATCAATGTTAAAGCGTTATAACGCCTAAATTACCAATTTTCATAGCATTTTTGAAAGTTTTGATTTCTGGTATAAAAAATTACAGATTAGACTTTTCTAATACAATTATCTTTCTTTAAAAACAAAATTTAGCACAGAATGAAATCATTTTGAAATGAATGCCTTTATTTATTTACAATATTAGTCCAATCAATAAATGACCCAAAATGAGGTGTAGAGTGCGTGAGCAGGTAACTAAGCGATTCCTTCAGAAACTTGTTCAGGGGGCTTAGGTTGTTAACATACCAAAAGTCCTGACTCCTAGGTGATGAGCGGGGGGGAGGAGTGGGGGGTAAAGGTACGAATTTTGGGTTTTTCGCTTATATCTCGAAAACGGTGCATCGGAGAGAAATATTTTCAGATAATAAAATGGAGTTCTTAAAATTATCTAAAACTTTTATATCATATGTTTTTTTCTAATTCCTAACCGTTTTCGAGCTATACCCTCGGAAAAAGTTAAAATTTACAAAAAAATCAATTTACGTCAAAATATTCATAAACATCATATCATATCATCATATTGTCTAAACCTATTCATAAACGAAAAGTATGAATAGGAAAGAAGTTGTTGATTTTTAAATTCCCTTTTAGAATATTTTATACATATGCTGATTAATGTCCAACCCGCCTAAAGTTACAGCTATTTTATAACTTGTATAGCATTTTGCAATTTTCAGAAAATTAGTTTGTATATCATTATTGAATGGATTATTGAACATCAACAAATGGACCCTGATTTTTTGAGCAAAATCATCCTAAGCGATGAAGCACATTTTCATCTTGATGGCTTTGTCAATCGCCAAAATTGCCGCATTTGGGGTTCGGAGAACCCACATGTGATTGTCGAAAAACAAATGCATCCACAACGCGTGACTGTATGGTGTGGATTTTGGGCTGGAGGCATAATTGGGCCATATTTTTTTGAAAATGATGCTGGTCAAGCAGTGACTGTTACTGGTGCTCGATATCGCGACATGATTACACAGTTCTTTCTGCCAAAATTGGATGATATTGATGTGTCCAATATGTGGTTTCAACAAGACGGTGCCACATGTGAAAAACATGTGTGAAACAATTCAATTACTGCATGAGACATTTCCAGGTCGTGTACTCTCTCGTTAACTTCCCATAGGAAGTTATTGTAATGGGTCCGATTTGACAAATTGAAAATTTTGACATTTCTCGACGTTTCAAGGTCCCTAGAGTCGAAATAAAAGATTTTTAGAAAGATGTCTGTGCGTGCGTGTGTACGTACGTCCGTACGTCCGTACGTTCGCGACGTTTTTTTCGTCGTCCATAGCTCAAGAACCAGAAGAGATATCGACTTCAAATAAATTTTGTTATACAGATAATAAGACAGAAAGATGCAGAAAGGGCTCTCAAGAAAATTGCGTGGGTGGTTTTTTTACCATAGCAGTTTAAAAAAAAGGTGAAAATTTTGGTTAACCCTAAATATCTCATGAACCAATGACGCTAGAGACTTGAATTAAATTTTGTATTATATATTGTAACGTAATACAAAACAATTATATTTTTGGAAAAAAATTCAATTAACGGTTTTTTTTATAAATCAAAAAAACTGAAAAAAAAAATTTGTCACTTCGAAAATTTTACGACTAAAATATGATTTCATTTCCAAAACAATTTTGTGCAACGAAGAATAATGTTTTTGACATCTGATAAAATTTTGAGAAAAATCGAATTGACAGTTTTTCTTACAAAAAATAATAACCTAAAAAAAAATAAAAAAAAATTGGTAAAAATTGAGTTTTGACTCAAATATCTTTTCAAAACTTTGAGATATTGGCTTTAAACTACTTTTATCTTTCAAAAAATATTGTTTTCAACATTCAGTAATATTTTGAAAAAAATAGAATTGACAGTTTTTTTTACAAAAAATTAAAACCGAAAAAAAAATTTAACAAAAGTTGGTAAAAATTGATTTTCGACTTAAATATCTTTTCAAAAATTTGAGATTATGGCTTCTAACTAATTTTAACTTATAAGAAATATTGTTTTCAACAGTAGGAAAAATTTTGAGAAAAATCGAATTGACAGTTTTCTTACAAAAAATAATAACCTAAAAAAAAATAAAAAAAAAGTTGGTAAAAATTGAGTTTTGACTCAAATACCTTTTCAAGACTTTGAGATATTGGCTTTAAACTACTTTTATCTTTCAAAAAATATTGTTTTCAACATTCAGTAATATTTTGAAAAAAATAGAATTGACAGTTTTTTTACAAAAAATTAAAACCGAAAAAAAAATTTAACAAAAGTTGGTAAAAATTGATTTGCGACTTAAATATCTTTTCAAAAATTTGAGATTATGGCTTCTAACTAATTTTAACTTATAAGAAATATTGTTTTCAACATTAGGACAAATTTTGAGAAAAATCGAATTGACAGTTTTTTTACAAAAAATAAAAACCTAAACAAAAAAATTTAAAAAAAGTTGGTAAAAATTGATTTTCGGCTCAAATAGCTTTTCAAAAATTAAAAATATTGGCTTCAAACTTATTTTATTTCACAGAAAATATTGTTTTTTATATTCAATAATTTTTTTTATAAAAATCCAACAGTCCGTTTTTTCATAAAAAAAAATAAAATCTACAAAAAATAGAACGCAAATTTGGTAAGAATTGATACATTTAGACAAACTTTTAAGCAAGACAAATCGATAGACGGGATGGGAAGTTATCAGTGTGGGTCGCATCCCAGCCTCTTTTTTCGGTGATCAAAATTGGCCTCCTAGATCGTGTGATTTAACACCATTAGACTTCTTTTTATGGGGTTATTTGAAATCACAAGTCTATGTCAACAAGCCCACAACAACCCGTGCATTAAAGGAGGAGATTCAACGCTGCATCAACGAAATTCAGCCACATTTATGCAGAATGGTCATGGAAAATTTCAACAAAAGAGTGCGCATGTGCATGCAAAGCCGTGGAGGCCATTTGTCCGATGTGATATTCCATACATAACCCTATCCTACGAGTCAATAAAAATATAACTATCAAAAGACTAAAAACGGCGTTTTCTATTTAATTCAAATCTTGCGTTAATTTTGGGACACCCTTTATTTAAAATTTTGTGGTTGTAAGGAAAATGATGTTCAATTGATTTGAATGAAAGTGCAAGCGTATCAAAAGAAATCGCAAACGAAACCATTTAAGATGAAATAAGAAAATTGAAACAAATTTTTAAAACGAAATAATTAGAAAAAAATCCAAGAATAAATGAAACAAAATAGTTAAAATATAGGACATAACCAGCAAATTAAAGGCGCAATAATGAATAGCATACGATCAAAATACAAAACGACATAAACGAAAATATATAGCATAAATGTAAATATACATATATCATATATTTTTTATTAATACCTTGGAGGGAAAGCAGGTACAAGAAACCTGCATTCGAACTTATGCATATCAGTATACACAGAACGAAAAAAGTCATCCTATTGACTATTTGGTAGTCAATTTTCAGCCGATAACCGCGATAGTCAATAGAACAATTTTCGGTTGTCAATTTTGGGATCCGACATTTTTTTACAATTTGGTAGTCAATATGACAACTTTGGTTGAAGGAAATTGAAACTACGGTTGTCATATTGACTAATATGGTAGTCAATACGACAACTGCTGTAGTCAATATGACAACTCCGGTAGTCAATATGACAACTCCGGTAGTCAATATGACAACTCCGGTAGTCAATATGACAACTCCGGTAGTCAATATGACAACTTTGGTTTAAAGAAATTGAAACTACGGTTTTTGTTTTGACTAATGTGGTAGTCAATACGACAACTGCGGTAGTCAATGTGACAACGGCTGTAGTCAATATGACAACTGCGGTAGTCAATCTGACAACAGCGGTAGTCAATATGACAACAGCGGTAGTCAATAGAACAATTGCGGTAGTCAATATGACAATTTTTGTTGAAAACCGAAATATAATTTGACTACCGGGTAGTCAATATAACAACTCTCGATAGTCAATTTTGGTAGTCAATATGACAACCACGGTAGTCAATAGGACAACTGCGGTAGTCAATATGACAACTGCGGTAGTCAATAGGACGGTTTTGTTGTAAACCGTAATCTATTTTGACTACTGGGTAGTCAATATAATGATAGTCAATTTTGGTAGTCAATACGACAACCAAATTGTCATATTGACTACCGAAGTTGTTCTATTGACTACTTTTGTTGTCATATTGACTACCCAAAATTGACAATCAAAAATTGTTCTATTGACTATCCAGTAGTCAATTTAAAAAAAAGGGTTGTCATATTGACTATTTTGGTAGTCAGTGCAACAATTTGGCCGAATTTCAGGTTGACTATCGACGATTTTTAATATGACAACATTTTTTCTTCTGTGTAGTCAACAAAAATTCATCTGACCCAAGAATCTTGGGCTGCAGTACCTATTTCTTGTGAAACCTTATGCTTCCGAAGGACATTCAAAAAATTTAAACAATATTACGTGGTTCAAAGATACTCTAAAGACTGTGCTATGCTTCAGCTTTTTATTAGTTAAATAAAACGACTGTCAAGTTAGCACTACATTTTTCGAAATTTAAAAAACTGAGTATGCAGTGAATTGTAGCTTTTTTGTTGTAAATTATTTTTGGAAAGAAAAAAATTCCAAAAACTTTTTTTACTTTCATTTTTATAAAAAAGGCGGTATGTAGTGCTAACTTGACACCGTGAGTCCAGGCATAAAACAAGGCTATTCGAAAATGTAACGATGCAATTAATTATAGCTTTTTTGTTTAAAATTAGTTGTGGAAAGTTCTGTTCTTTCTGTCTGTTCTTTCTCTTCTGTCCTTCTGTCTTGTATTAGTCTTGTGTTGTTATCACCTTACATAGTTTGCTCAAGGTGCTGTGTTCTCTACTCTGTACATTTATGTGCTGAGTAGTGTGAAATGTAATGTAATATAATAAAATGCTAGACGATAAAATTAAGCTAGAAAATGTAAGATTTTTCGATTTAAGCAAGTGCTAAATATCATATAACCAACAATTAAGCTTTTTTCTATTATTTAGTCATTTATTAGTTTTTTAGTAGTAGTACCCGTAGCGTGGTTAGTGCGTTGGACTGTCATGCAGGGGTCTTGGGTTCAATCCTTGCCTGTGCCACCCAACTTTTTTTCACGGGTATTGCCTCTTGCGAGGCAAATTCTTGACAAATTCTCCAAGAGTAATTCTTGTCATGAAAAGTGCTTTCTCAAATTAGCCGTTCAAATTCGGCATACATATATACTGTAGGTCCCTTCCATCTCTGACAACATTACTCGCACACAGGAATGGTTGAGAGTTGTAAGTCACTAGGCCCTGGTTCTTCATGGACTGTTGCGCCACCTAATTTATTTATTTATTTATTAGTTTTTTATACACAGGCCTGAATAATATATATTACTTTTTAAAAGTTTGAATATTTCATAAAGAAAGCGAATGTTAGCATTTGTAATTTTATATATTGTTGTTATATTACTCTGGTTAGGCGTATATTTCACAGTTCACACCCGACGCAAGGGACGGCGGAAAAACATATGTAAGTAAACAAATAAATTAGGTAGCGAAACAATCCGTTGAGAACTAGGGCCTAGTGACTTACAACTCTTAACCATTCCTGTGTATGGGTAATGTTGTAAAATAGGACAATCTGCCATAAAATGGAAGATATTTTCTGTTCTTTTCTGTTGAATAATTTTAATCTTAAGCTTCATTTTTATATCCCTGCGTACCATACGTGGGATGTAGTAGGATTTTTTGCACTGAAAATTTAGCAATATCGAAATAAAACCAGTGTTGTTAGTCTGGATTGTTTAAGAAATGCGCGCAAATTGCCGACTTTCCCCCTTCTAGAACACAAAAGTGCTAGCAATATCAAAAATTAATGCTCAACATGGAGTAAGAAAAAATGTCTCCATTACAGTTTTCGATATGAAAGTGACAAGAGGAACATGTAGTACACGGGCAAATACGCTAATTGTTAACCAAATTCTGACCAATTTTTGACTCTTTTTGACTGTTTCTACAAAACGATTCCATTTAAAAGGACTCGTTCCACCATGGTTTGATTCTCACGTTAAAACCTTAAAAAACAAAAGGAACAAAGCTTGGATAAAGTAGATTAGATTAGATTAGATTAGATCGTTTTTTATTTAACGTTGATTTCATTACAAATTTTACAAGAAACAAAAAGCATGGCTTTATTGCCGTCTGCCTAGTTGACAAAACATAAATATTATTACATTGAAAATAGATTCTTAATCAAACGAATTTTAATAATATTAACATTCAAAATAATAAAGTTATCAATTTGAAATATTTAAAAACTTTCATTTATAATTCTATTTCTATAGAGAAGAGCTAGTCTGCGGTACTGATATAATTTTTTAACTTCCATATTGTTAAGCAAGAGTATAATTTGGCTTTGCGTTAGGATATCGCTTCCGAAGGTATTCCTCCTTATTTCTTTAAGAATTGGGCATCTTCCCATAAAGTGGAAAACATCTTCCCTTTCGTTTAAGTTACACAAAGAGCATATTATGGGTAAATCCTCTCTATGTGGTACGAAATTAAGCTGTAATAGCTCTCCTCGCAACTTCAACATCATTGATATTTCAGCAATGCTGTTTTCATCTTTGAAATAATTCTTTTCTTCCAAGTTGTGATTTAATTGACTGTAGACTTGTCTGTAAAGAGATCCTGTTGCGTCCATCCAATATTTATCTCGCTGCTTTAGGTCTACTGCGGAAATGAGATCGTATAGGGAACTTTTCAAGGCATCATGGTTTAGGTCGCTGAGATTCAGTTCCATGCCACAATCCCTAGCTAAATCCATCCAATCGTTACACCAACTTGTTTTCGTTTGCATAACTTGTAGAGCTGCTATCTTTGGGAGCCGGTGATTTCCCATTTTCAATATTTTCAGGATGTAATCTATTTGCAACTTCAGGGTTCGTGTGAAAAGAGGTGATAAACCTGTTTCAAGGATAATGATGTAGTTGGGTGTATTGGGTGGCAGCTGAAAAATTCGCTTGATGTAATATCGAAGAAGTTTCTCCACCGTTTCATACTGCTTCGCTCCCCAAGTTTGTGCTGTGTAAAACAAAATTGATTCTGATATTGCCTCAAATATCTTGAACTTGCTGCTATGTGCGATATTTTTGTTATAGAAACATCTATTCCAGGTTGCGCTGATAGCGCCTTTAGCCTTCATCAGTTTCTCTTGGAGATGTCTTTCCATACTTAAGTTTCTCGTAAGCAAAACTCCTAAGTATTTAAATTCATTGACAATTTCTATGTCCTCACCATTGTAGCGCCATTTTTCGTTCGCACAGTTACGACCTCCTCCAGCTTTAAAAATCAAAATTTTGGACTTATCCAAATTCACAATCAAACTCCAAAGCTTGCAGTACTGTGAAAGTCGATTTATCATAAGCTGCAATGATTCAGGAGATGATGCCAGAAGTACGATATCATCCGCGAATAGCAGCGCTTTTATCACATGTCCTGCGTATTCAATGCCACAGGGTAAAAGATCCACTAGGTCTTCAATAAACAGAGCAAATAAGCTTGGACTCAATGTGCAGCCTTGTCTGACCCCCGATTCCGTTTTAAACTCTTCTGACAACTCTTCACCATTCCAGACCTTAGCCAAAGTGTCTCTATAAAGGTTTTGAATTATTCTTCCAAACTTCCATGACATACCGAGATTATAAAGCTTGTAAATTAGCGCTTGCCGATCAACTATATCGAACGCCGATTTAAAGTCTACGAAAAACGTGTACAGCTTTTTTCCTTTGTGAAGAAATGACTCCGCAATACTTTTAAGAACGAATATATGGTCAATCGTTGAATACCCAGCCCTAAACCCAGCTTGGAACTCCTTAAGCAACTTACAATCATCGATCCATTTATTTAAGCGTTTTTGCAAAATCAGGGTGAAGATTTTGTATGAAGAATTTAAAAAGGATATGCCTCTATAGTTGGACAGTTCGGACAAACTTCCTTTCTTATGAATTGGGAAAATGATGGATTCCTTAAACTCCCGAGGTATCAACCCGGTTTCCATAACATTGTTATATATATCTGCCAGCCTGTTAATAAGCTCCGCTGTGCCATATTTGTAGAACTCAGCTGGTATGCCATTTGAACCAGATGCTTTTCCGTCCTTTAGCTTTGTAATAGCTAAAATAACTTCTTGTTGACTTATTTTAGCATCCAGAGTTTAATTGTGAAAGCTCGGCAACGCATACTGAAAGTTAAATTTCTCTTGGATAGGATTTAATAAGTTTTCGAAGTAAGATGCAAGAAGATTTGGGCTTATACTACAGTGGATGGTAAATTTTTTACCGTTCAGACTCTTTGCGAGGTTCCAAAAATCTTTTGAGCTCCTACACAGTGTCAGTTGCCTAGATTCCGATTCAAAAAATTCTGCCTTTTTTTGTTTACAGATTGCTTTATAAGCACTGTTAGCTTGTAAGTATTGATTCTTGAAATATCCGTCACTTGAAGATCTATAAGCTCTCAACCAACCAAAAGATAATTCCCTAGCTTGGATAAAGTATAATCAAACAGGAACTGATGATGATTATAGGACGTTCATTATAATAAAACAACTTTTCACTGATTACTCTAACATCCTATATGATGACTACATTCGGAAAGTTGAATTAAACCTTAAAAATGATCCTGATAATTTTTGGAAATTCGTTAATCGGAAGAAGAAAGCATGTGGGTACCCTAACTTAATGACTGATTCGACATCAAATAGTAGTGAGCCGAGAATAATTGCGAACATGTTTGCAAACTACTTCAAAGATGCTTTTGTAGATCATAGTACTATTAGTTTTTCTAACACATCTACCACTGTTTCAAATTTCCTCCACTTAAATTCTATCAATTTTGTTTTAAGTGAAGATACTGTCTTTAATAGTATCCTACAACTTGACGAATGTTTTAGTCCTGGTCCCGACGGTGTACCATCATCCATTTTAAAGAAATGTGCTGCGTATTTAGCACACCCGTTATGTGTTCTTTTTAACACGTCTTTAAGTAACTCGCTGTTTCCTTTTATCTGGAAGAGTTCCTTCATAATACCAGTACACAAAAAAGGTCCTAAAAACGAAATAATGAACTACCGACCTATTGCTAAACTATCTGTGATACCAAAACTGTTTGAGTCAATCGTATCTAGCGTCCTTTCTTTTCAATGTAGTTCAATTATCTGTGATAACCAGCATGGTTTTGTTAAAAAGTGTTCAACTGTTACTAATCTGTTTCACTTTACGTCCTTTTGCTTAGATGTTTTTGAAAAATGTGAACAAGTAGATTGTATCTGTACTGATTTCAGCAAGGCCTTTGACAAATTGTGTCATAAAACATTACTTTTAAGACTATCACAGCAAGGTTTTAACGATTATTTCATAAACTGGATCTAATCATATTTGCAAGATAGACGTTATAGTGTTAAATTTCGTAATGATTGTTCAAGTTAATTTGTTGTGAATTCGGGTGTCCCCCAGGGTAGTCACCTTGGTCCTATTCTATTTGTTTTATTTATAAATGACTTGGTTTCGATCATACAAAATTCGTCTGTCCTAATATACATATGCTGATGACATTAAAATTAACTCTACATCTGACTGTCTTCTCTTGCAAGAAGATTTAATATTATTCAGGGAATGGTGCAATAATCGTCTTGTTTTAAATGTTGACAAATCTAAAACCATGAGTGTTGTACACGTAAAAAAGTTCCAATCGTTTTTAGTTACATGTTTGATTCTTATCCTTTAAGTATAGAGTATTGTTTTTTCTGACTTGGGTGTTGTCTTAGATTCTGAACTAACATTTAATGAACACATTAACTTCATAGTTAAAAAAGCAAATAGAGTTCTGGGTTTCATTAAAAGGTTTGGTCGTGATTTCCGTGACCCATATGTTTTAAAATTACTTTTTGTTTCATTTGTGACACCAGTCCTGGAATATGCCTATACAGTATGGTCACCTTACTACGCCCGCCGCCGTACACGTCACAAGACTCGAAGCCATTCAGAAAAGATTTTTGCGTTTTTGCCGTCTTCCGTGGTTTCATGATATTCATACATTACCGCCTTATTCACAAAGACTTTCTCTCATAAATCTTCCTTCTTTGACAAATCATAGGATGTACTTGCAGTTTTGTTTTATTGTGGTAATAATAAACGGACAAATTTCATCACAATCAGTTCTTGGTAGTTTAAACTTTAGTCTTAGTCGTTCAAGTATAAGACTCCAGAAACCATTGAATACTAATTTTAGCAGATCAAACTATGGTGTACATAGCCCCTTAAATCAATTAATTGAAATCTATAATAATTTTCACTCTTGTACACTCAGAAAAAAACATCCCATTGATTCGTCAATGGTACGACTATTGTTTTTAAAGGACGTGTTTCAATGGGTTTTTACTATTGAAACAATAGTTTTACTGTAAAAACAATGGTTTGTGGGTTATTTAAACAATAGTTTCGAAACTGTTATTATTAATAGGGCACACACCATTCATCCAATGGGAAATACGATTGGTTTAATATTGTCACACCATTATTATTTTTTAGTAAATACTATTGTCCCATTAATAAATACCATTGATTATCAATAGTACGCACATAATTGAAAAAAACATAACATCAATAGGGCATCCCATTGTATCAACGGGGTCGACCATTAAATTCGTAATTTTTAGTAAAATGAATACCATTACTCGGAATTTTAGACATACAATGATTAATACACGTTTAAAACTTCTAAATTCATAGGATATGAGTTCTAAGTTTTAATAATATATACCATTGTTTTTATACTTTTATGAAGCAGGATGTTTTTCATTTGGAGAAAAACTTTAAAAGCAATGGTATCTGTTATTATTTTTATATGACTGTACTATGAACAAATATTTTTTGTACTCTCGTTCGAAATACTTAACATACGAGTATGTAATGGTATGCTTATTTTGTATTAAATAAAAAAGAAAATAGTGCATCTCATTAGTTCAATGAGGCGTACCTAATTAAAAACGCAGGTTTCTATTCTTCAGTTATAGTACAAATTTTTTAACGTGAACGCCAAAGCAGACTTTGTTTGCACGAGGCTTTTAGTTTATCAACATATAAAAGGATAAAAAAGAATAATGAATTAATACTTTATAATCAAATATGTATGTATTATATGATTTTATATAATGAAATTTTTTTCATCATATTTATAACAATTAACGATTTCTATCTTTTAATTGAAGTTATTATAAGTTTTATGTCATACTTACGTAATTAATCTCATAAACAAGATGTTACACATGCAAACAGAGCTTTGTTTAAGACCCAAATTTTGATATGCAATTTTAATATAAAAATAACATGATAATAGTACATCTTATTATTTCAATGGGTCATACCATTAAGAACTTTTCAATATTAATAGTATTCCCACATTGAATCTTTTAAATACCATAACATTAATAATATCTACATCCTATTAATATAAACAGCTATACTATACAAAATATACAAAAAAAATTTGTCGTGCTCTTTTAACAAATAAAAAAGAAAATGGTACGTCTCATTAGTTAAATGGGACGTAATATTAGAAAGCTTTCAGTTGTAGTAATTTTACTTACATGATAGCCAACGCAGACTTTGTTTGCACGAGGCTTCAAGTTTACCAACATGTGAAATGACAAAAAAATTGAATCAATAGCTATGTACCTAATTGTCAAATATGTATCACATGATTCTACGTTAGTACTTTTTTACTGTCATATTTATAATAAAACAAAGAATACATCTTTTAACTGATGTCGTTATACCAGTTTTCTGTCATACATATATTCACATAACATAATCATGAAGTTGTACATGCAAACAGTGCTTTATTTTACTTGATAAAAGTACATATTATATTATATTTTATTACTATTATATTTTATTACTATTAAAAACTTTTCAATATTAATTTATATTCATACATTGAATCATTAGCTCGTTCAGTGTGAGCTATACGTTGATAGAACTATTGCGTAGCAAACATAATAAAATATTATTTTTGATAAAGAACAAGAACAATAATGACTGAGGTTTTGCATTAATCTAGTCATTTCGTTTTTCTAACAGGTCAAAATATATATTTTTTTATTATTATTATTTATGGTAGGTATTTCTTTGAAACTATATATTTTGATTTATTTTACTTGGCCTCTCTTCCGCCTCGATGTTGAAACCTGAAAAATAATAAAACTCGAAACATAACTTATTATACCTACTTCAAAAACATACTTCAGCTCAAACGACACTCCAGCTCAAACGACAGCGCAGCTCAAGTTAAATATAAATTAATAGTATATCCTATTGATATAAACCATAGCAAACATAATGACCTAAGGCCCACTTCACACTATTTTACGTGTACATATATTATAAAAAGCAATGATTTAATGCTAAAAAAATTAAATCTCCCTCAATGATCTCAGAAACTAAAATTGTAAATTTAAACAGACCCTCATTGAAAACTAGTATTGCAATCTGAAAATGTTTATTATCAAAATTCAATATGAAAATATTTCAGATGTGATGAACATCGTACAAAGTTGTAAAAAAAATATTTTATAGCTGTATTGAAATCCTATCTATTTTTTGTGAAAAAAAGATTTGGAAAAAGATTTAATTTGTTAATTTCTTATTTAAGTATTTTCTACTTTGTACTTTGAATCTATTATAATTAATGCGCATTACTCTTAACGTGTTGTATTTTGTTCGATCTTTTTCTTTCGATCAAGTGCAACCAGACCTTAGGAAAGTAAGTATGTAAAAAGGGTTGGAAATTGACATTTACCAATTGTACTGAAAAAAAATTTAAATTGGCAACGGCCTAGTCAATGATAAAGCATCGGTTCCCATCGATCACCGAAATCAAGCATCATTGAGTGCGGTTAGTACTCGGATGGGGGACCGTCTGAAGACCTACCGCGTGCTGTTGTCATGTGTCATTCTGTTGTTTGTTCTTTCCTCTGTCCCTCTGTCTTGTATTAATGTTTGTGTTGTAAAAACGCTTACATAGCCTCAGTAGCTCAGGTGATTGTGTTTTTCCTTTTTTACATATATGTGCGGAGTAGTATGTAATGTTTAATGTTTATGTTTGTTTAAATATTGAAATTATACTAAATTGGCACTAATTGTATTGAAAACAAGAAAATACATTTGTTTTTGTTTATTATGATATGAAAAATATAACACAAAATAAAAAATATGAGGTTATTTTTATTACTTCAATCAGTTAATTTCTTATTTAAATATATTCTACTTTATACTTTGAATCTATTAACATTAATGCACACATGCAAACAGAGCTTTATTTAAAACCTAAATTAGGGTATGCATGCAATTTTGATATAAAAACAACCTGATAATAGTACGTCTCATAATTTCAATGGGTCGTAGCATTAAAAACTTTTCAATATTAATAGTATTCAAACATTGAATCATTTAAATACTATAACATTAATAGTATATATCGTATTAATATAAACAAACCTAATGACCTAAGGCCCACTTCACACTGTTCCGATTTGTAAATAATTAAATCTCCCTCAATGATCTCAGAAACTAAAATAATTGTAAATCTAAACAGACCTTTATTGAAAACTAATATTGCAATCTGAAAATGTTTATTATCAAAATTCAATATGAAAATATTTCAGATGTGATGAACATCGTTTAAAGTAGTAAAAATAATATTTGATAGTTGTATTCAAATAAAAAAGGATTTGGAAATATGTTGGATGTGTAAACATTGATCAAGAATAGACAACAAAATAATTTATAGTTAAATTATTTTTTAATAATTATTTTGTGTTCTTATAAAGTTAATAAAATATGAAGAAAACATTCATTGTTTTTTTTAACTGGTCTGTTTAATGAGAAGTTGTTTTTGGTAAAAGACTTTTATGAAACTTCGATATTATTATCAATATTCAAATACATATTGTCAACAAAAATTAATGAAAATATTATTCATATCTCTTTTAAGAATCTGCTTTGATATTTCATTTCTCATTAAAATATGATCATTACCAAAAGTTTAAATTAAATTGGAAAAAATAATATGTGGTTATTTTTTTTAACTTCAATCAGTTAATTTTGTATGTAAGTATTTTCTACTTTATACTTTGAATCTATTATTATAATTAATGCGCATTACTCTTAACGCGTAGTATTTTTTTCGATCTTCTTTCGATCGAGTGCAACCAGACCTTAGGAAAGTAAGTATGTGAAAAGGGATGGAAATTGACATTTGCCAATTGTACTGAAAAAAATTGTACTAAGTTGATACTAATTGTATTGAAAACAAGAAAATACATTTGTTTTTGATTATTATGAAAAATATAACACAATATAAATAACAAATAACTTGAATCCAAAACAAAAAAAAACAAGAAAATAAACATTTGTACACAGATTTTTAGTCTATATTATTTTTCTCATTGGAAAAATTTGTTTGTACTTTGTAGGAATTTGGCTAGGAATTTCATTATCACAACATGAAGAATTTTGTATTGGATTTTGGTTTAAATAATAGCTGAAAGTGTTTCGACCTAAGAAAATTCTTTACAAATTCGCCGAAGAGTTATTTTCAGATTGTATTGAATAGAGACAAATTGTACTTTTTACTTCCACAAACTCAATTGTATCTAATTCGGTACAATTGTATCGAATTTTCCATGCCTGATGTAAAATTGAACATCTAAGTAACGCTATTCTTTTCTTATTCTTCATAAAGTTTTGTTTGGTATCGTTTTGAGTTGGTTATGTGAAGTGATGTGAAATAAATTGTAACAATTAATTAAAACAAAACAAAACAAAACAAAAGGATAAAACAGATTTATTTTAAATGAAAACAATAAAAATTGGTTTAAAAGTGCTTCAACAATAAATATACATAGCTGGAAAATTGTATGCAGTGGGAGCAGTGAGCCATTGAAAACATCTACATACATACATATTTTTGGAATCAAAGGCCAAACAAGGTACGTAATTTGTGAATATTCATTTTTATTTTCAATTTGGGAATAATGCAATTATGAAAACTAAATAAAATAAAAAATAAATTCTTCTAACTGTACAAATTGTTTAGTGCCATTCATCACAGTTATTTAGTTCTTTTTTCATAGCGATTGTATGGTACATCCCATTGAAATCTCCTTTTTTCTATATGTAGATCATACAGTTTTAATAGTATATACCATTAAACAATACCATAGTATTGGGATAGAAACATAAGGAATACAAATTATAACGGTAAAGAGAAAATGTAATGGTACAGATCCTATTAAATTTAGATTTTGTGAATGGAATTCATATTGTTTCAATAGTTTGTACCATAAATCTTCATCAAGATAACTGTAGCTTCAAGCGTCTCGTCGTTGATTGCATTTAGTTCAGTGTCGTGATTAATAGCAATAGATTCAAGTCAAGTACCACGCAGTTTAAAACATTTTATTTAACAAAGTTTTATACCGTTTAATACCGTGATCGGGTGAGGACTTCTGGGTCGTCTTCAGTCGGTTTTGAAGCTCGTCATTAATTGCATTTATTTCAGTGTCCTGATTAATAGCAATAGATTCAAGTCGAGACGACTTCTGGGTCATCTCGGTCGGTTTTGGAGCTCTATTGAGCGCCCAGCGCAGCACCATTGATATGTCCAAATTTTTTAACAAACAATTTATAAAGTAATAAGGTGCGTTATCAACAAATTTTAAATATGTACAAATATACAAACAGAAGTTTAATTTCTGCATTTAGACACAATTTGTTTTGTTGTTAAAATTTGCCTCAATGGTACACATCCTATTAATCAAGGTAGTTTCCTATGGGATTTAATTGTATATTCTATTGAATTAATTTGGAATCAAAGGCTAAACACGGTACGTAATTTGTGTATATTCATTTTAATTTTCAGTTTGGGAATAATGCAGTTATGAAAACTAAATAAAATTAAAAAAATTGTTCTTCTAAGTTTATAAATTGCTCAGTGCCATTCTTCAATTATTTTTTTCTTTTTTCATAGAGATGGTATAGTACATCCCATTGAAATCTACTTTTTTCTTTATATGTAGATCATACAGTTTTAATAGTATATACCATTAAACAATACCATAGTATTGGGATAGAAACAAAAGGAATACAAATTATAACGGTAAACAATGAATTTAATGGTACAGATCCTATTAAATTTAGTTTTTGTGAATGGAATTCATATTGTTTCAATAGTATGTACCATAAATCTTCATCAAGGTAACTGTAGCGTCTCGTCGTTGATTGCATTTAGTTCAGTGTCGTCAGCAATAGATTCAAGTCAAGTATCACGCAGTTTAAAATATTTTATTTAAGAAGTTTAATACCTTGATTGAGTAAGATCGGGTGAGGACTTCTGGGTCGCCTTCGGTCGATTTTGGAGCTCGTCATTAATTGCATTTAGTTCAGTGTCGTGATTAATAGCAAAAGATTCAAGTCGATTACCACGACTTCTGGGTCGTCTCGGTTGGTTTTAGAGCTCTATTGAGTGCCCAGCGCAGCACCATTGATATGTCCAAATCTTTTAACAAATTATTTATAAAACAATAAGGTGCGTAATCAACAAATTTTAAATATTTACAAATATGCAAACAGAATTTTAATTTTTGCATTTAGACTCAATTTGTTTTGTTGTAAGAAATTTACCTTAATGGTACAAATCCTATTAATCAAGGTAGTTTCCTATGGGATTTAATTGTATATTCTATTGAATTACAAATTTTTATCAGACTGACATTATTTTAATAGGATATCTTATCCTTATCCGTTGGGAACCACCTCCTTAATTTTTGACTGAATTATTCTGAGTGAAAGAAATGTGAAAATTTAAAAATACATATATGCATTTGCATTTTTCTCTTAATTAATGCCCTTGCCCTACCCGCATAATTTATAGATCTTATTTCTATATTAATTATTTTTTATTCTATTCTGTGAGAACTTACTACTGCAATATTTCTACCAAAAATATATACAGATGGCTGATCAAGTTGATCAAGTTATAGAATTAGAAGGCAGCGAAAATCTTAATGGAAATATTTTTCTGGAAGAACAAATTGATGGTACATTGACTTTGACTTTTGAAAATAATGATACAAATTCTTCGATAAAAGACCTTGTTTGCAACCGATTCGGATTTGGTGAATTAGTTTTTAAACGGGTTATTGGTAAGAAAGATTGCAATTTCATGATTTTGTGGTAATATTATTTGTAATACTTATATAATTATGTTGAACAGAAAATGGGTTTGACATTGAAAGCCTTCTTCTTGCGACTGAAGCAGAAATTAACGATTTGTTTCCTGCTCCTCTCTTGGGTACAAGAGCTAAATTCAAATTTCAATTAAATACTTGGAGAAAAAACGTAGGCTTTTTGTTACGAGTTTTTTGTCCTAACTTAATATTCTCTTCTCGAAGGCGTCGACTCAAGTTCCAAACAACAACTGTAGAGAATGGATTCAGTCTCTTACTCAATCCGAAAACGGAGTTTTGACTGAGACACACACCTATACAATGTCACCTTCATCTTCCCAAGTCAGTATCGGAGATGAAACAAACAATTTAAACAGTGTTTCGCTTCAAGACTTACTAAATAAATCTGAGAAGGGACTTGAAATACTGAAGTTTTATAAAAAAGAACGTTTTTTAGATGAAAACTGTAAGACAATGCTCATTGCAACAATTGTGGAAAGCTATTCATCAAACTTAAAAGAGATGTCAATGAAGGACATTGAATCTGCTGCAAATGCAATTCAATTAATTTTTCCTACAGAAGATAAAGTAAGATTTTCTTAATTAATATTATATAACATAATGAATAAAACTAGTTTATACGAGCATAATACAAAAACATATATAAGATTACAGGAACATGAAAAAAATACTTAAATTATTTCTAATGGCTTTTGTTACAAACAAAATTAATTATTTAATTTATTTAATGCTTAAAATGGAATTTTGAATTTTCTTCGTTTTTGAAATAACATAACTATGTACAACTAAGTAGGAATTGTAAATAAGCCTTCCAAAAATAATTTTTTTTTTGACGAAGTAAAGTACTGTTGTTGAAATTAAATTTTGAAGATTTAAATTCTGGAAGTTAAGGGGGAATACTTCGTTACGTTATGTATTCATTACTTTATGTGTTATGTTTTTTTAATGTTTTTCTATAGCAATATTATTTACATAAACGAGGACAAGGTCTTAATCCAACTGGGAAGCTTCACGACAAGGCAGTCAATGCGAGGATTAAATTGAGAGGCTTGAAAAGGAAACAAAATCAAGAATTGGTAGAATCTCATGGTAAGTAAAAAGATTTTTGTTTTTTCAAATTTTAAACTAATTTCCTCAATATTTTGGCAGACAATCCTCTATCTGATATTCGAATAAGTGTTGACGAAAGCCAACAGTTGGATTCAGATTCTGAACAGACAATAATATGGCTGACGCATAATAATGAGCCATGGCATGAAGTCCAAGAAAAATGGAGCAAAGTCCTAACTCAAAGGCAAAAAGACATTAGGATTGGAAGTACAGATGTCCTTACAAAATGGCCGCTTTTTAAACATGCGCTTGGACATACATTGGTAAGTTTTAATTTTATGAATCTATCATCAAGTTGGAGTAATTGTAGATAAGGTTAGCCTCTAATCAGTTACTGCGATATCGATATTCTTTTTGTCGTTGCTACGTACACAAAAGATTTCTTTATTACATACATATATAATTTTTTGTTTATTAATACATAATATGAAACTTAGACTGTTTCAAAAATGCTTATATCTTTCTTTTCGTTTTTTTTTATATGGAAAATATTGTTGAGAACTATGAGATAAAAATACTGTAAACATTTGAGCTCTACATTTTTTTAGGGATGCCGCATCACAATTTCCCATATAAATTATATGGGGAGAAGATGGTCCTGATCTTTGGTATAAGTATTATAGCTTAAGCAAGGGACAATATTTCGGAATGAAAAATAAATATTCTGATAAAAAATTTTACGCTGTAAAAAAAGGTCTTAATACATTTTTTGATAAACTTAATCCCTTAAAATATATTTCTGATTGAAGTCGGATGATGATAAATGTTCGCTTTTTTACTAATTTTGTATGCATCCATCGATCTTACGGTAAAATTTTTTCGCATATTTGTGTAAAGCAATTTGTCTTGTATAATTTATTTCTAAGAAAGTTTTATACATTATGTACATATATACTTGAAATAATTTCAAATTAATTACAAATATCATTAATAGTATAGTATAATTAATACTTAATGGGTCTTAAGTTAATCAAACTAAACTGAAATTTTTTCAAACTCTTGTCAATCTTGTTAAACAATTTCAGTTTAGTTTAAATAACTTAAGACCTATTAAGTATTGTTGAAATTTGTAATGAGCTATAATTTCTTGCAGCGTAATTTAATAAAACTGTGTGTATCTAGTATTATCCACTTTCTTTTTCTAAATACCTTTTGTCAAAGCATTTAATGCAATTCAAAAAATAATAAGTGCTTTAACTTTACTTGTGATTTGACAGCGATAAATTAAGTTTCATCCTCCCTAATTAATTAAAAATTTAAATAAATCTTGAATTTAAATTGGACATTGGGTTTTTATCGTTCGAAATTATTTCAAGTATTATGTACATATAAAACTTTCTAAGAGATAAATTATACAAGACAAATAGCGGAAAAAATTTTGCCATAAGATCGATGGTCGATGGATGCATACAAAATTAGTAAAAAAACGAACATTATTTATCATCAATCCGACTTCAATCAGAAATATATTTTAAGGGATTAAGTTTATCAAAAAATGTATTAAGACTTTTTTTTACAGCGCGTAAAATTTTCTATAAGAATATTTATTTTTCATTCCGAAATATTGTCCCTTGCTTAAGTTATAATACTTATACCAAAGTTCATTACCATCTTCTCCCCATATAATTTATATGGGAAATTGAAAATTGCGATGCGGCATCCCTAAAAAAATGTAGAGCTCAAATTTGTGCAGTATTTTTTTTTATCGTTCTCAACAATATTCTCAATACAAAAAACGAAAAGAAAGATAAAGTTTTAAACCCTTAATGATCTGAAGCATTTTTATTTATTTTTGAAAAAAAATTCTTCATTTTTGGTTCAATGAAGCTGTATTTTACAATAGATAAGATACTAGCAAAAATAGACTTTAAATTAAAAAACTATATTATTTTAATTCCAAGCACATATTTGTTTCTAGATTGAACTCGACTATGACAGAATAAAACCATGCAATAAATCTGGCATTTTTGAACTCTGGCCTCCTTTTACTGAAAAAATTGTTTCTTATTTTAATACAAAAATACGGGACAAGACTTCTTTGAGCCTCCTGAAGGAATTGGAAAAAGAAATCGATCAAAGTAAGATGAAATTAATGTAAATTTTTTCCTCATTAAACTTAAATACTCATAATACATGTATATTTGTTTTCAGACTCCAGAGACTTCATAATTTTAAATTTATTACACTCTGTATTAAAATCGCCCATACTTGCAGTAGGAAAAAGGGGTGAAAAAAAAATAAAGTGGAAGCCGAGCATTAAAGACTCCCAAGACTCATGCTTTATATATTGTTCAACTACAACGCAATACGAAGAGAAGGTGAATTTATTACGAGAAAAATATATATCCAAAGGACTTACTCTTCAGCCTCTTATATTAGCAGTAGGGCCAGAATTATGTAAGATTGAACAATTTTTCACATTATATGATGGTATTTTATACAAATTTTCCACATTACTCAAATGTTTCGATGTAACCTTTAAATTATTCCATGTTATGAATTTTAATTATCCTCAAGAAGGAAGAAATTTTTATTTTTTTATTGAAAATCATTTCTATAATTTTCAAAACGAGGTAAATGCAAATATAAAAAGCTTATTAAACTTTCTTAATAAGTAAAACTTACTTTTTTTTAATCTTTAAGCTCGTTATCTTTTTTTCTATTTTATCAGTAACTTTTTAATGTTTTGTAGAATATTATCAAATATTCGTTTTTTTACTTAACTTTTTCGATGTATCTAAGCTTTAAATTATTCCATGATTGAATTTCAATTATCCTCAAGAAGGAAGAAATTTTTATTGAAAATCATTTCTACAACTTTCAAAACTAGGTTAATTCGAATATAAAAAGCTTATTAAACTTGCTTAATAAGTGAAACTTACTTTTTTTAATCTTTAAGCTCGTTGTCTTTTTTCTATTTTATCAGCCACTTTTTAATTTTTTGTAGAATATTAACAAATATTCTTTTTTTTAAAGATCTTTTTTACTACATAATGTATATAATCCATTCAAAAAGGTTAAAGCATCATACTAAAATTTTAATGTATTTTATTTAATTGTATTGGATTTAATAAGTTGGAAATTTCTTCTTTTTTTCAAATATCAATTTCAAAATGAAGTGCTTTTTGTGTGGTATCAAATCAAAATCATATTCTACTTCCAAAATATTAATTATTCATTTAAAATCTGCTCACAATCTAAACGATATAAGTTCATTTTTATGCTTGGAAGATGGTTGTTTTCAAAAATTCCAAAGTATTTACACTTTTAAGAGGCATATTGAAAGAGTTCATGAAAACAAAAGTTTACGAAATAAAATTTCTGATGCAACAGCGGTTGGGAACATATCTAGTTTCAACGAAAGTGGCATAAACCAAACCTTTTCTCACTCTCCATTCAAGTTTTCAGAACAGCTACCTCAAAATGATAAAGCGTTATCACCAAAATCCAATGGTCATTTTAATAATTTGAATGCAATTTCTTTTGCTTTATCTCTCCATCAAAATGATAATTTTAATAGGAAAAACGTTTCAACTATCATTGAGCAAGTTCAAAAGAATATAATTGATCCACTTCATAAAGTTGTAATTAGTAAGATTATCACTCTGATTGAAAGTAATGGAAGTAGAACAACTGCTGTTGATTTTCTTAATCAACAGTTGCTTCCATTTAATGCAATTAGTACAGAGTATAAACTTTTTCAAGAACTAGAAAATAAAAATTTGTTTAAAAAACCTTTTTATTATACTATTAATGAAGAAATTTGCGAAGTTATTGTTAATAATGTTCCCTCCTTGGATTCGAATAAAGTAACTGGTATCATAATGCCTATTGAGTTTCAAATACAAAGTTATTTTCAATCCCAAAATATTTTGCATGAAACATTGGAAAACACAAAAATACTTAACAATTGTCCCCCAGGCATCTACAGTAGCCTAATTAATGCAAATATCTGGAAAAATAAAATGCAGTATTTTAAGGAGAAATTAACAATACCTTTTATTTTATTTTTCGATGACTTTTGCATAGACAACCCCTTGGGTTCTCACGCAAAAGATCAATCGATTTGCGGTGTTTATTATACATTTCCAACTATTCCTCAACAGCACTTGTCAAAACTTCGAAGCATATTTGCTGCAGGTTTCTTCAAAACTAAAGATAGATCTTCGTTTGGCAATATCTTTTCAATTAAACCATTTGTTGATAAGATAAAAACCCTGGAAAACAACGGATTGAAAATAGATGTTAATAGCAAAAGTTATGAGATACATTTCGTCTTAGCATTCGTTGTTGGTGATAACCTTGGTCTTAACACTTACATGGGATTTTCCAGTAGTTTTAACTCAAACTATTACTGTAGAGTTTGCAAAAGAAGTAGAAGTCAAATGCAATCGGATGTCACTGAACACGCTAGTTTTTTACGTAATGTTGAAAATTATGAAGCCGATCTTGTGACAAACAATGAAAAAATAACTGGTATAAAAGAGAACTGTGTTTTCAATAGCATACCATCTTTTCATGTAACCAATAATTACTACTTCGACATAATGCATGATATTTTTGAAGGTGTTTGTAGATATGATATATCAAAAATTTTAGTTCACTTTATAGAAAATTCCAAGTTTTTTTCCATTGATGTTTTAAACAACCGTAAGCAGATGTTTCATTACGGAGAAACTGAGATAGGTAACATTTCTCCTCCATTTGTTTTATCAATGTTAAAAGTAAATAATTTGAAAATGACTGCCCGTGAAACCATGACATTAATACACTTTTTGCCGTTGATTATAGGAGATCTCGTACCAGAAAACGATAAAGTGTGGGACCTTTTAATAACACTCGTTAAAATTATTGATATAGTTCTGTTAACAAAAATAAAAGAATTTCATCTCAAATCCTTGGAGCATTTAGTTCAAAAACATAATTCTTTATTCATAAAGCTGTTTAATGAACCACTTAAACCTAAATTTCACTTTTTGGTTCATTATCCAACTGCGATTAGAAAATGTGGACCATTAAAGCATTTGTGGTGTATGCGTTTTGAGGCATTACACAAACAAAACAAACATGCAGCAAAAGCTACGAATTCAAGGGTAAACATTTCATACACACTTAGTGTTAAGGCTGGACTTAAGTTCTCCCATGCCCTTATTACTCAGAATTTTTTCGAAGAAGATTTAATTTTCGATAAGAAATCCATATTTATTTGTAATTTTAATCAAATTTACAAAAACATTACGCACAATAATATAATACAAAATTTGTCTGAAGTAAATTGTGTGGAAAAAGCATCATTTAAAGGAAAATTATATAAACCTCATTTTTGTTTGACAATATGTAGTGAGTCTATTGCACTTTTCGAAATCGAACAATGTTTCATAATAGACTCAAAACTTTATTTCCTATGCTCAGAATGGAATATAAATTATTTTAGTGAACATATGCAAGCTTTAATTGTCGGTAGCTCCAAAAACTCTTTTTCCTTGCATTCAGTTCTTGAGTTCGATAGCCCTCCAATTCACATTCACATTTTGAACAGTGGAAAAAGAGCTGTTCGGTTGAAAAAAATTTGAATTAAAAAAAAAGGAACATAACTTTCTTTTAAATTTTATTTTGTTTTTAAACTGTTTTAGTTTGTAAGATGTTTAAGGTTATTTATAACTTATATTATATTGTTGGAAAAAAGTATATGAATAAATATCAATTTTGATTAATACACTGTAAAAAAATGTGTTCAATGTAAAAGGAAACAACCTTCTTTTAAATTTTATTTTTTAAACTTTTCTAGTTTGTAAGATTATTTTTAAGGTTTATTTTAACTTAAATTAATTTATTGTTGGAAAAAATGGTATGAATAAATACAAATTTATCATAAAATTTAAATTGTATTTTTATCCTTAAATGCTTGCTCTCTTGTTTTGATGGTTCTAATATTTAGTCTTCGGACTTTGATTGATTGTTTTTTTTTTCAATTGGTTGAAGTTGTTTGTATGTATTAGAGGTTTGTATATATTTTCAATTGATTCATTTCTTCATTTTTTTATAATTTTCATATATTCATCATAATCATGTGCAACAATAATATTTATTAACCTCAATAGGGTCCCAATAAAACAATCGGCTACATGTTATTAAATCAATGGGATGATATAACTGAGGTAATACCATTAATTTCAACAGTGTGTCTCATTTTAACAATGGTATACATCCTATTAAAACGATAGTGCGATATTATTCCATCAATGGTATGTACCATTAATTTCAACAGGAGTTGCCACATTAGTTCAATAGTGTGTCTCATTAAAACAATAGTATGCATCCTATTAAAACAATAGTGTGATATTATTGCATCAATGGTATGTACCATTAATTTCAACAGGAGTTGTCACATTAGTTCAATAGTATGTCACATTAAAACAATGGTATACAACCTATTAAAACAATAGTTTGATATTATTGCATCAATGGTAGGTACCATTAATTTCAACAGGAGTTGCCACATTAGTTCAATAGTATGTCACATTAAAACAATGGTATACAACCTATTAAAACAATAGTTTGATATTATTGCATCAATGGTATGTACCATCAATTTCAACAGGAGTTGCCACATTAGTTCAATAGTGTGTCTCATTAAAACAATAGTATGCATCCTATTAAAACAATAGTGTGATATTATTGCATCAATGGTATGTACCATTAATTTCAACAGGAGTTGCCACATTAGTTCAATAGTATGTCACATTAAAACAATGGTATACAACCTATTAAAACAATAGTTTGATATTATTGCATCAATGGTAGGTACCATTAATTTCAACAGGAGTTGCCACATTAGTTCAATAGCGTGTCCCATTAAAACAATAGTATGCATCCTATTAAAACAACAGTGTGATATTATTGTATCAATGGTATGTACCATGAAATTTTGTTCTAAAAACTACTAATTTTAATGGGATCAACAGCATTAATTTAATAGTAATACTATTGAAAATATAATTTTTAGACTTAACTGTTCTAAAAATATAATGGTTGATATTAATGGTATAAAAAGGCAACAATGGTACGTACCATTGACTTATTATGCGACGTACTATTGAACCAATAGTCCTGAACCATTGTTTTTATAGTATGAACGAACTAAAAGAATAATAGTTTCAAAACTATTGAATCAACGGGCTCCATCCCATTGACTAAAAACAATAGTAAAATAATATTGAAATAATGCGAAATACTATTGTTTTCATGGTATTTTTCTCTGAGTGTATTTATTCACCAAATGATAATATAAAAAGTATGAATTGCAAATTAATATTTTTCAACAGTCTAGTTTAAGTTTTTATATTTTAAGTACATATATATTATATTAATAAGAATTGTTAACGTTAGTATTTAACTAAGTACAAATAAATAAACTGTCTTGAAAAAATTTTAGCGAGTAAACAGAAAATACGAGAGTACTACCTAATGACTGAGCTATATCTGGTTGACAACGTACTGAGAGAAAGCTTATATGACTTATGTAGTAATGTAATATTGTCATATCTACACTGCCGGTCATAAGGTTAGAAGCAGGCATTTTCGAGAAGTAAAATCGAAATTTCTCAGTTACATAATGGATTAGAAAAAACAACTATGGTAAATGAAAGACTATTTTGTTAACAACAAAATATAAAATTAAGGTACCTATATGAAAGATTTAGCGTACGGGACTCTTATGACAAAATGTTAATTGAGTCAAGAATGTGCAAAAACAAATCGGGTCAATAGATTAGAAGCAGTGAATAAATCAAGGTTGTTTTGTGAAATTTATAAATTAATTGTTTTCGATTGAGTGTTAATAAAAATGGGCAAGAAAGAATGTTTGACAGTGGAGGAAAGGACAAGAAAGATGTTTATTGCTCTAAAGGTCTTCAATGCCTTGCTATAGCCGGAAAACAAAATGGAAGTGATCATTGTGTCAGCAATTATTTAAAAAACCACTGTCTTAATCGAGAAATTATAAAGATGCCTTGGCCACCATATTCCCCTTAACTTAAAATAATTGAAAATGTGTAGAGCTAGCTTACACGTAAGGTATATGAGGGAGGGAAGCAATACGATGACAAGGAAGCGCTAATTCATGGTATCAAATTGAAATTGGCCTGGAGTGATATTTCACTGGACTACTTGAAATCTCTTTATAAATCCTTAAAATATAGAATGTTTGAAGTTATTTTAAAGGCTGGTTGCAACACACATTATTAAAAACCCAATAAAAGCTAAAAAACATAACAAAATATAAATACTTGCATTTTATTTTCATTTATTTGATGTGCTTCTAATCTAATGACAAGATTTATTTTCGCATATTCTTGACTCAATTAACAATTTGTCATAAAAGTTCGGTAATCTCTCCTATACCTACATTTTATATTTTGTTGTTAACAAAATAGTATCTCATTTACCATAGTTGTTTTTTTCTAATCCATCATGTAACAGGGGAAATATCGAATTTACTTCTCCAAAAAGGCCTGCTTCTAACCAAATGACCGGCAATGTAAGGTAGAGTCTAACAAAGCTGCTGGAGCAAGGTGAATATGATACACTTAGGACAATGGACCAAATTTTTGGAAAATATGGTGGTAAATTAACATGTCCGATGAATGCAATCTCGGTATTGATTGCCCGATACTGAAAAAATAGGTTTTTATCAGTGTGGCGTTGAACCAGGAAATCTCTAAGTCGATCAAATACTCACATTATGGCAGATCCTAGAAGAACCAAAGAACATTAAATCGACACCTAACAATTTTTCATCGAATTCAATCCCGCCTGTACGATTGTGGTTACTTGAAATAGTTAAGGGTTTTGTCTTCCTGGGCTCTGCTATAGACGAACACCAGCGTTAAGATCAAACGAAGAATTACCCTTGCTAGCCGCTGTTTTTTTGGGCTAAGAAACAGTTGACTAGCAAAGCCCTCTCTCGAACTATCGAAGTGTCGTAAATTTCCCGGACCAAAGCGGAAGAAAGCAAGTTTAAAAGTTCTTCGCGTGATCTAGGGTTTAATAAGAACAGGCGGCTAGTACAAGATGGAACAACGAGTTGTACGGATTGTACAGGATAAAATAAAAAAAACCACGTGGGACGGCTGGGTCACGTAACCAACAATCCAGCCCAAATGTCTTCGAAGGACAGCGCAGTAGAGAAAGTCCGCAGATCAGGTGGCGCACACAAGCGAAAATTGAGCTTACCCAATTTGGAGTGCGTTGTGCGTAACATTAGACATTTTGGTAGGGACCGAGCTTGTTAGATGAGGCTCTAGTTCAAACAGGACTGTAGCGCCTCCTTAGGTAAGTAAGTGGGATGTGTAAGATTTATGTACATTAAGCGTTATTTTAAAACATTTTTACTGTTTTAAATTTTAATAAAATTGAAAATTTGGCACCATCGATTCGAAGGCATAGTGGCATCTCACTTCGTTTGGGGTAGATCGTGAAAAAAGTCACTAAGTTAGAGAGGGCTGTTCGCTGAATTTTGTAGCCTATGTTATATGATGCTACTTAAGCATCCATAAGTAACCCTCCAAACCCTAATCAAAATATTTAAAACAACCAAATCAAGCAACCACAACAAAACATAAACAAAAACAAACAGTATTTGTTTATTGTGTTGCAAAAAGTAAAAACAAACTTGCTGATCGACGTAATCATTGAAGTTCAAAGCAATTGTGACCTTAATAAACGGTCAAAAGCAATGCTTTGGATTCTCGATGAAGTAATTCGAAGCGTCATCAGAAAGTTTGTCAACAAGACGAACATTGAACCAAAGCACAGGTGTGAAGTGCGGAAATGCATGGTAATATGATGACACCAATATGAAAATAAGGTAAGTAATGTAATAATATTAAGAAATTAATGTGAAGTAGGTTTATTAAGAATTTAATGTTAAGGAAGTAGGTTAAGAAATTTAGTAAGTAAGCATAAAATTAATATAAATAGTTTAAAAGTTTATGTCAATAGGGCAGTCTAGAAACTAAAAAGAGAACAGTAGAACCACTGTAAGGGAGTTATTCAGGAGGATCATAAGATAAATAAAGAATACTTACATCATCCCACTAAAGGATTATAAACTAAAAAGGTAATTGTTGTTTGATTTATAATTCGTACATCCCTTCCCTAAACTCCCCATTATACAACACCTATATGTATGTATATATTATTTTTCTAAGTTTAATTGTTGCATGTAGATTCAATTGTTTCTGTTCAATAAAAGAATATTAATATTTTTAAAATGTCTCATTTTTGCGGTCTCTATTTTTGTCTGAAAATGTTTTTTGTATGGTTTTATTTGTTTTTTTTATTTTCTCTCTTCTTCAAGCATGCAAAGTGACTTACTATTAATTTATATAAACTGGTCATCGATATTGTACAATTTGCACCGCATACAATATTCTTGTGATGTTTTCTGATGTCTGCGAATAAGCATCAGTGAATTTAGCGCTTATAATGAAAGACACTGTGCATGATATTAAGTTATTTTTCGCAAATGTATTTATCTTTTTATATTATATTTTAGTTTTATTTATTTTATTTTTTTTACTTATGCTCTGAAAATTAGGCATATTGAGGTATCTAATATATAAATGCCCAAATACAAATTTCACATAAAAATGCAACTATTCAAGCCAAAAATGTTCAATGTTTCCAACATTTGAATTGAAAGTGTTTTTTTTTTTTATTGTTATGAATAAACACTTACGGCACTTCATACAAAAAAGCGATTTCTATAACAAAACTAACAAAAATCCATATTTTCATTTAGATTTAACATGTTCATTTTTGTCACCACGATGCTTAATCTTGCCTTCCTCATGAAGTAACTACCTATAACTTCGAAGATAAACCAAATTTGGATTACTTCACAGGCCGAGAAACCATCACTTCTGCTTCAAAATATCGGACTCCAATTTCATGGCGCTGAACCATCAGCGTCGTCGTCGTTGTTCGGTCCATCTCCGTTTTGCTACGAGAATGACTTAAAAAAGACAATTTGATTAAGTTTGGTATATGGGTGTCTGCCTCTACACCCACAATTTAAGAGAAAAGTCTACATGAAATAAAATGTTCAACCCTTGTTTCAAAAAAAAAAAAACATCCGGCCGTACTCTTCTTATGCGTTTATTTAAAAACATGTATTTTAGAAGACTTTACGACAGAGAATATAGCATGGAAATAGAGATTTTCCTCTCTTAATAAAAACTACACACTGAGGAAAAGTTCATAGATATCTGCCTGTTCTCCGGCTCCTACTCCTAGGGGATGGTATAGCAGTATAGCACTGGTTGAATCTATAGGATGTGTGATATAACAGAACAAAACAACAAATACAAAGCAAGAGATTCGAAAACTGAGAACGAGCTAAAATACGAACAAATTTCTCTGCAAATTCTTAGTTTTCAAAAACAACAAACTGAGTCACTTATGACGGTGAGTGCATCGGTGCTCCAACTCCAATACATATGAACGCGTGGAACATTGCAATATAGCAAACCATTACCATCATCAACAAAGAGCTCCACTTGCAATTTCTCTGATGCTGTTGGCTTCAATCCGATTTGTGCATGGATTTTTTTTTTGTCCGAAGGCAGATTTAAAAATACGAAGGCCCCAAAGTTTGCTGTGGGCTTCGTCATCATCGGCTCCCTCACCGTAACTCGTAGTTTTGTTCATGCTATTGTGTCATCCTTGGGAAGTTTAAAGCCAGGAAGCACACTGTACACTACCACAGAGAAAATACATACTCTAGTTTGGCATATTGTTAACAATTTTAGTCTACAAGCGACTACGTGTATGAAAGGTCGCGCTATTTCGCATCCCCGCAAAATAAATAATTTTTGCCGCTTTTATTGCTTTTAAATAAATTTTATAATAAATCCAGTTTCAATCAAAAAAAAATTGCGGAAAATTATTGTATTATACACGCACAGCTTTTAACGTGATTATTTTCGATTTTGTTTCGCGTATTGATTTTATAACATAAACTCTTTACTACTTGATCTTCCATTACAATAAATAAACACAGTTTTGTCTCTATCCGATAAAGTTCAGAATAAAATTAATCGCCACTAAAAATAATTTAAAGAGGTTATCCCAATGTATTTTATGATAATTTATGTTTTTTAGGTAGACCTTATGCATTGTCTATGTTAGCTTACCTTTTTATGTTTCCAGGCTCATTATTTTTCAGTGTACCTTTGTTTTCTTTAGTTTTTTAAGCACTTGGTTACCCTGTGACAGTGAAATCATTTTCTTTCTTCCCTAATTTTAGTCATGTATGTTTATACAAAAAAGGAAATTCAAACAAAATAAGTGTAAGATGCAAACATAAGTTGATTTAATCAGTCCATTCCGGTCAAAAGTGAAAAACAAAATTTCAGTTTCTTAAAAAAATATAAAATATTATGCAATATAATTTTCTTAAACACCAAATTATAGTAACTGTTTTTATTTCTTTGAAGTTCCAAATTTTAGAGCAATAGTGAAAAATACATACGTAACAGAAAAAGTTTAAAACAATAATGTAATTGGAGGAACGCAACAATAGTGAAATATCAACGCTTTAAGGAATAATAGCAGGCAGAGGATAAAATAAGTGTAAGTCAAAGTTCCGAAATTATTAAATTAATTGTTAAGAAAATGTGGTTTTTGTAATTAATTTGAAAAAAAGGGATATTCACTTAAAGTTCTTTTTGGGGATGAGTACATACAAATATTTCATAACGAAAACAAAAGTTTTTTTCAAATGCGAAAATGACGACAATCAGATCAGTATTCGCTTTAATAAGGTTAGACACTTTCAAATGAGATCGAGAAATACTCGATAATTATAGAAAGAGAAATGTGTTGGAATACTTTGCAACAAAACATCACTTGTATTCTTGTATAAACATTATGTACATTGAACTAAAACCTATTAGGTAATTTTGAAGCTCATATAAAATTTGCTCGTTTCATTTAAAATCAATATCATTTGGACCACAATTTTTAAAAAGAGTCAGACTAACAACTTAATGATAACTTTCCATAAGTGCATTTAAACATTTCAAATGATATCTTTGTATCAAACCAAAAAGTCTTTTAAAGAACTTCGTATGTACAATGTACATATGTAATAACAATATTAGGTTTATTTTTTTTCTGTAGAAAAATTTCTGAGACGTTGCCAATTTAGTACCGCTCTTTTGTTTTGTTGTTCTGCACATATTTGAGTCGAAATTCTTTTTTAACCAATTTTAAGTATTAATAGTTTTAAGTTTTTTTTTAAATGTTAATTAAAGATTAAATCAAGAATTAAAAACTCTCGATTTGTGTAAGAAATGAAACCAAGAAGAAGTTGAAATTGTTGATTTGTATGGCAGGGACCCCGTGAAGTTTGCATTAATAAAGTTTTACACAAATTAACATCTCAAAAATTATTTAAGCATAAATAAAACAATAGTACATACTACGGCATCGGTGGTGCTTATACTTACACATCTCAAAACATTTTTAGAAAGTCTAAGATCAGGCGGATACGGCGCGCAAGCGAACAAAACAGTTGCTATGCGTCTTGTTACAAACAACTTTTTCGCAAATATTGTATCTTTCGGTAATTTAAAATGCTCAACACAGGAAATTTTGACTTTGATGCTCTTTTTAAGAAATAACATCCTTTTAGAGCCTTAAAAACCTTCAAATTTTCTATATAGACTTTACTTTTCCGTGTACAATGTATTCGTTAGCGATTTCGGAATTTTTGTTAACAAACAATAATTATAGCTGTGAATAATTTCTCTCGTAAGTGTAATGGAATACAATAATCGAATCAAGATTTTTATTATATCTACTTGATATTTTTATTCCGAAAACAGTTTTCATAAAATGTAATAACCTCAAAGAAATATGTTAAGAGAAATTAATATGCACAACTGGGTCGCACGAACCTGGTAAAGTATCCAAGGTTCTGTTTTCTGAATTTTAAAATTTTAAATTGTAATTGAAAAAAAGGTTGTTTCCAAAAATTTAAATGTCATTTGATTTCTCAAAAAATGTAATTTTTCAAAATTTGTATTTCAAAACCGTAAGAAAGGTTTTTTTCTTTTAATTAATTTTGTATGTATAACATTTTTCAATGTTTTTGGTAACCAGTTATTAAGAGCTTATTAATATACGTTTTACATTTCAATTTCATAAAAAATGATGACCCATTTTCAAGATATCGAATTTCGAAAAAAAAATATATTTTTAAATGAGCCGTTTATTTTGAAAGTGGCATAAGTCACTTTTTTTTAAGTCGAGATATTTAAGATATTTGTTATACCGTTAATTACCAATACTTCTCTCGAAGAAATCTCAATAGTTCTCAACTTATTGAGTGCAAATTTTTTAAAAATGAAAAGATACCGTTCAATTGTATTTAGTGTTGCCATTAACTCGATTTTTTTGAAAAAGTGACTTATGCCACTTTCAAAATAAACGGCTCAAATATCAAAAATAAAATTAATGATCATCAAATATTATCGATTATCGAGACAGTATAATAGCTTTTACAGAAAAAAATTATTAAAATCAATTGACTAGTTCTTGAGAAAACTTAGAAACAAAATATCGGTTCTATGCGGGAGGTACCCTTTTGGAGCAATAAAAAATATATTGATTATATTGAAAGAAGCCAAATTAATAACATTTTTTTAGCGAAAAAAAAAAAAACTATCGGTTTGTTTTTGAGAAAATTCCAATTTTTAACCAAATTCGATTTTCAACCAAAAAATTTGTATGGGGGCTACTGTTGTTTTAAGTCTCAAAGAAATGAAAAAAACTACTGTTGTTTTCAGTCTCAAAGAAATGAAAAAAACTCCTAACGCTAATTGGCTCAAAACTTTAATTTCAAATTTTAAGTCAATCGACCCAATGGTTTGGGCAATAGTGGCCGAGACAGACAGACGGACGGAATCGGGACCTACTTTTTTCGACTTCTCTACCATCGTAATTTCATGATTGATAATTAAAATCTCGAGTTCTAATTTTTTACGAATGCAAAACATGATAAACTTGCAATATAGTTCCTATATGTCGCAAGTAAAAAATGAAAAAAAGGTATGAACCAAAAATTAAAAACTATAAAAATCACTTCAATTAATAACCTGAAATATGGCAAATGAATTGATAACAGCGAATTCTTAACTCGGTCCAACTTTTGCAAACTATATACAAATAATAAGCTTTGATGCTCCCCACACTGATTTATTTTTAAGCAAATTAAAATAACTTAAAAAAATATGCAACCAAGATTGAAGGTTGCGTTGTTTTTGGTTTTGATAATAGGAAGGTAAACTTAAGTAAGGTATTGGTTTTTATTTTTCGTAAGAAAATTGTCAATTTAATTTACAAAAAAAAGTTATCAAACATAAATAAATAAATGAAATAATTTTGTATTCCATAAATGTATATGTTTAGAAGATTAATGTCTAAAGTCAATGTTAAGCGCAATTCTTATTGGATTTTTCTAAAGGATTTTAATTTTTGTAAACAAAATATGAATTGGATTTGTATAAACATCGTACCACATCTCAAACAAGTTATTTTTCGTCATAGACAATTATTATTCTGAAAGTAGTTACATTACATTCCTGAAATATTTGACGAGACACAATTTTGTTTCTGTTTTTTTTTTTTTTTGATTTCTTAAAAACCACTGGTTGTTTTTTTTTTTAAATTCATACTAATGTGTTTGACGTGATAAAATAAAATTTAATTGAAGTCGATAGCATAATTGGGATAAGTTATGATGTAAACAAGCTTTAGAAATGTAGCGCAAACAGATTTGTAAAATAAGAATTTGAAATTGTTAACAACAATTAACATTGTTAAATCTTTCTTATATCTATGCCAATGCAATCGGATCCTATTTCTTTACCAAGTTATTACAAATGTAATGTTTGTGCTAGCCTAGTAAGTGATAAAGAATTCTTTTCGCTAGATAGATAATAACAATTCAAGTTCATTTGACAATATTACTGTGGATTTATAGAGTCAGTTGGTTAATGAAAGCGTACATTTTGGTATTTTATCGGCTGATATATTGAAAAGAGGAAAAAAATGTTTGATATCTCAAAATAAACCTATATTGCAATTCCAAAGTTTTGCAAAATTTTTAATACAGTACTTTCTAAACAAAAATAACTGTTTTTCAAAAAAGAAACAGCTTTTTATTAGAGAAGGAGAATTCACTAAAACTACCATTTTAAAAGTATACAGTGAAAAAAACGATAGTTATAATTCTATAGGTTTAAAGCAATCGATGTGGTCAACCACAATATTTGCTTGGACAAATTATACAAAGCTGTCCTGCGACATGGAATACATAAATGCTTTCCTTCATATCTTTATATATTTATATCTTCACTGTGATTATTCATCATAAGGGTATTCATATCCCCTTGAGTGCGCGTATAATATAAAAAAAAAAAAAAGAGGCTGGGATGCGACCCACACTGATAACTTCCCATCCCGTCTATCGATTTGTCTTGCTTAAAAGTTTGTCTAAATGTATCAATTCTTACCAAATTTGCGTTCTATTTTTTGTAGATTTTATTTTTTTTATGAAAAAACGGACTGTTGGATTTTTATAAAAAAATTATTTAATATCGAAAACAATATTTTCTGTGAAATAAAATAAGTTTGAAGCCAATATTTTTAATTTTTGAAAAGCTATTTGAGCCGAAAATCAATTTTTACCAACTTTTATTAATTTTTTTGATTAGGTTTTTATTTTTTGTAAAAAAACTGTCAATTCGATTTTTCTCAAAATGTGTCCTAATGTTGAAAACAATATTTCTTTTAAGTTAAAATTAGTTAGAAGCCATAATCTCAAATTTTTGAAAAGATATTTAAGTTGAAAATCAATTTTTACCAACTTTTGTTAAATTTTTTTTTCGGTTTTCAATTTTTTGTAAAAAAACTGTCAATTCTATTTTTTTCAAAATTTTACTGAATGTTGAAAACAACATTTTTTGAAAGATAAAAGTAGTTTAAAGCCAATATCTCAAAGTCTTGAAAAGATATTTGAGTCAAAACTCAATTTTTACCAACTTTTTTTTAATTTTTTTTTTAGGTTATTATTTTTTGTAAAAAAACTGTCAATTCGATTTTTCTCAAAATTTTTCCTACTATTGAAAACAATATTTCTTATAAGTTAAAATTAGTTAGAAGCCATAATCTCAAATTTTTGAAAATATATTTAAGTCGAAAATCAATTTTTACCAACTTTTGTTAATTTTTTTTTCGGTTTTTAATTTTTTGTAAAAAAAATGTCAATTCTATTTTTTTCAAAATTTTACTGAATGTTGAAACCAATATTTTTTGAAAGATAAAAGTAGTTTAAAGCCAATATCTCAAAGTTTTGAAAAGATATTTGAGTCAAAACTCAATTTTTACCAACTTTTTTTTATTTTTTTTTAAGTTATTATTTTTTGTAAAAAAAACTGTCAATTCGATTTTTCTCAAAATTTTATCAGATGTCAAAAACATTATTCTTCGTTGCACAAAATTGTTTTGGAGATGAAATCATATTTTAGTCGTAAAATTTTCGAAGTGACAAATTTTTTTTTTCAGTTTTTTTGATTTATAAAAAAAACCGTTAATTGATTTTTTTTCCAAAAATATAATTGTTTTGTATCACGTTACAATATATAATACAAAATTTAATTCAAGTCTCTAACGTCATTGGTTCATGAGATATTTAGGGTTAACCAAAATTTTCACCTTTTTTTTAAACTGCTATGGTAAAAAAACCACCCACGCAATTTTCTTGAGAGCCCTTTCTGCATCTTTCTGCCTTATTATCTGTATAACAAAATTTATTTGAAGTCGATATCTCTTCTGGTTCTTGAGCTATGGACGACGAAAAAAACGTCGCGAACGTACGGACGTACGGACGTACGGATGTACGGACGTACGGACGTACGTACACACGCACGCACAGACATCTTTCTAAAAATCTTTTATTTCGACTCTAGGGACCTTGAAACGTCGAGAAATGTCAAAATTTTCAATTTGTCAAATCGGACCCATTACAATAACTTCCTATGGGAAGTTAAAAAAAATGTGTAAGAATTGCTTCTTAGTGTCTTAGTTCTTAGTGTCACAAGCTGTGCCGGCCCCAGCCAAACCTGCGCCCTGTGCAAGATTTGTAGGAAGCGCCTCTTTTTTATATTTTCACACATAAACTGATACACAAGCATAAGCCTTTCCCACATTACCCAGGAGGTAGACTTTCAATGCGTTTTTTTTTTATTGAGGTATGAGCAGAGGGGAAACGTTTGAACTTGGAAACTTACTTTTCAGGCCTTACATTTTGCAAATTCAGAAATGAGGTCATCTAAATAATAATTCCTTTTCAATTGACATTATAGATAAGCCTACCAAACTCTCTTGATTCATGGTTGTCCTAAGATAATTTTTAATAATTTTAAGTTACGTTCTCCTGAAGCTACCGTGACCGGGATTATATTAAGGATTTGGAGAGCAATTCCTAATTTGGGAGCAAAATCTTCAAGGTTTGAACTAAAAATAAAATTTAACACATCTAAACTTGAGCTTTGTGGTGTAACAAGCGGGGATATTATGGTTAACTCTTGAAACAATTCTTCTCCATCTAAATCTTTAAAACTACTTTATGTTAAAAACATTCTGCAAATTCGCTTATGTTACTTAAAAATGAAAAATTGATACTATAAGTATTAAGCTGTTCAAACCTTTCTGTAATTAATAAATGGCTTGATCAAGTATTTTGAAAACAAAAAACTACTTTAAATCTTTGTTTCGGGTCTAATACATATATGTATGTATAGTTTCAGGACATTCATCAGCATAAAGCCTTTTTCTCCGTTGAGATCGCAATGATGAAGCTTGAGGAAACATATTTAGTGTTTCTAGGGAACTAGCAATACGCTCAGTTAATTGAACATACCTACTCATTAAATTTTTCATCGAAACGCATTAAAATCAAACTGTTTTTTGTATTTTATAAAACTTGTATTCCAGTTGACAGGTTAACGGACGGACTTTGCAAATATTTACTAGTTTTATTTATATTTTATAAAATATCAAACCAAATTAGCAGGCCACAAATAAATGTTGCAATGAACAACAAAAATAAAATGCCTCCGAAAAAAGAGAGCAGGTAGGTTGCTGGGCTACCTACTACTACAAATCAAAGACACTCCATATATACACACATATAGATATATGTTCGAAGGCATTTTATTTTTGTTGTTTTTTTTTTGTAGATGAGAACTCACATTCAGGTACGGTGCGTGATACAAAACCTGCAAGTTCTAGCCCATATGATTTAATATGAATAAGTATTTTGCTTTGTCATACTCTCTATGTTAATTTTGGGACTCAGTATGCATGAAATAAATCTTGCACATATGAGATGGCATGGAACTTTTTTATGTTGAGATTTTTTCTTTTTTTCAGGGTGAAATATTTGGAAATGAGGTAGGTAGGATTTTTAGTTCTGCGACATCTTGAGATAAATTTTCATTCAATGCAACAATGAAAGTGATGTTAGTTAGTGCGCAAGAGATAACTTAAGGACAGTTGTGATGGATGTTTCTTGAAATTATTTTAAGAATGTTTGTGGTTTAAAAATGGCAAATAGTAGGAGGTACATATTTGTTTGCAAGATCAGATTACATTTTCTTTCTCCTGGTAATGCGCCCCCAGAATTTTGCGCCCTGTGCATTTGCACATCTTGCACATATGCTTTGTCCGGCCCTGGTCACAAGGGTTGGTTTTGGGACAGCTTTTATTCTTAACAGATTGATTCTGAAGTGTAATAAATATGTACGTATTAACTCATTGTTCGTTGACTTCATCACTTTTACCTGCACGGATTATTATCTAATGGAATCAACAGTTATAGTTATAAGTTATGAATATTCAAATGCTTAGCCAGTGGCTATATCAGTTACTTACATATATGTAGGTAAAAAGACAAAATTAATTTGTTTGTATCTAAAGAAGTTCTTGTCTTTATTATTGTGAGGTTATTTTTCATTCTATAACTTGTTATGATACCCGTGGCGTAATAGAGCTCTTGGGTTCAATCCATGCCTGTGTCATTTAAAGCTTTTTTTTTCATCCAAAAGTAATTCTTGTCAAGAAAAGTGCTTTCTCAAATTTTCCGTTCGGATTCGGCTTAACACAGTAGGTCCCCTTCATCCCTGGCAACCAGTGTTGGGACCTCGCAGAAGCAAAATAGTGGTAGAAATGATGTCAAAAAGGTGGTAGAAAAGTGGTAGAATTTAAAACCCATTTTTATGTAGTAAAAAAAATTAAATAAATAATAATTCAGTTCTTTCAGTTTCAAATATCACAATAATTGAATTAGTTAGAAAAACTTAAAATTATTTTTTGCTATATAGATATAGACCGCCGGAAAATTTAAATTTTGAAGCATATTTCAGTAATGCTTCCGGGGAATAAAATTCTGAAAATTTACTGGAATTTCCCTTGCAGCCAAAATGTTGTGAACGGTTGTAGTTTTTAATTTATTTCTTTTTTCATTTTTTATATTTTTTAAATCTGAAAATTTGCGTTCAGCAGCAGCGCTGGTATGCGGTAAGAACAAAGCTCCAACATATAAGAAGATATGTTTTCAAAAATTAAATTGTCCGTCTTTTAAGTTTTTTATCAAAAGCCATTGCGAAACAATGTCATCACTTTTAAAAATTTGGAGTAATTGATTTTCTCCAATTAATTTTCTCCACTCATTATTAATTAACTCTAGTTCTGAGTTATTTATAGTTGGTGAAAAATGTTTCGTGAGACCTAAAACTGATGGCATTGTTCCATAAATGACGTTTTTCGGGTTTAAATATTTGAAAAATTTTAGTTCATCGTTTGAAAGTACCTTTCAAAGTAAAGGACAAAATACATTTGAGAATATGGTAAATAGTTTTCACTGTTTTTTATATTTGTGTTTACATTAATATTTTCTGGTTTTACAAAATTTTTCATTAAATTTAAATTTAATGTAGTCATACTTTCGAATATCAAGTGTATTTTTGTGTTCTCAGATTGAAATGTTTTATCTAACTCGTTTATAATTTTAAGATTTATTGACAAAAAAATTAAATATACTAAATTGTCTTTGTTTTTTAAAAAGTTAAAAATTTGTGAAGCCTTAGAAGAAGGTTCTTCAAATGCGAGTAAAATAAAGTAATGAAACAAGGGATCCCACTGATCTATAATTCGGTTTATGACCATTTCCATTGAAAGCCAAAGAGTTTGGCAAACCTTTAAAATTTGGTGTTCATTAACCCCAAGTGCTTTTTGGAAGGTAAGGAAATCCTTTTGTTTTAATGAAACTTCTTCGTTGATAATATTCATCTATCTGTGGCAAAAGTAAACAATCTATTTTATACAGAGATTAGACAACTATGTAAGATCTGTACAAGGAAGATCACACAACAGCAACACAGAGAAAAAGAAAGATAACTGAGGTGAAAAAGTGCATGGGAGAAATCCATCATAGCGATTTTATATGCTGTTGTGTTTGTGGAGTGGACGCGTGGAGTTGTAGTCGTATGCGTATGGTATATGGTAGAAGGTAGAGTTTAATGATAGGTGAACGGTGAGTTGCAAAAAGTGGTAGAATTTGCTTTTTAGGTGGTAGATTTTCATGAACACCAAAAAGTGGTAGAAATACCACTTAAGTGGTAGAAGTCCCAACACTGCTGGCAACATTGTACTCGTACAAAGTAATGATTGAGAGTTGTCACTAGGCCCTAGTTCTCAACGGAGTGTTGCGCCACCTAATTTATTTTTTATTTATTTAACTTGCCCAGCCATGTCATTATCTGGCCCAATGTTTATCGAACAAATTGTTTCTGAGTATTCTATTTGTAATATAAAATATTTTTAGATTGAAAACTTTAAGTATTAAGAAGTTCTAATTGACAAAAGCTTAAATTAGAAACCACATAATGATGAATTTAAAAAATATTTGTCAAATGTTACGCGTAGAATGTATATTTATTGAAACCACACTGCTTATTTAAGATTCTTTTATTGATATACTATGCAAAAGCACACCCTAATTTTCAATATGTCGTCCCACACTGTAGCGACAACTAATTACGTTTCACCAAACGCAAATTTGGAACAAAGAAATGATTGAATTGAAAAGTTTTCCCTTTTGTAAAATATGTTTCACCAAACTTAAATTTGGAAAGTGCAAAGTCTTTTCTGAAAAGTGAAAAATTTTGTTGTTTTGCAAAGAATTTGTTTTTTCTGTTTCAGCTTTTCAGTAATATGCATAAAGAGAAATTTTCATTTGCAAATAAGAGTTTGTTTTGAAAAATTGCGTAAGGCTATTACAAAAACATATGACCGTTTTGAAAAGGAGGAAGTAAACAATATTTAACAAGACAATGTTTTTTATTTTTACGAATTTAACAAAGAACATGAGTTTTGAATATTAAGGTCATCTCAATTTCAAAAATGTCTGATTTTGTAGAGGTATTTTAATCCATTGACATCGTAGCCATCCTTCAATGGAATTTGACAGTTTATAGCAAAAACATATTTCTTTCGAAAAGCTGTTGTAAATAAAACTAATAAGTTAAAAAAGTGACCAAAGAGTAGTGAAACTAAAAATTAATTTCGACTTCGAAAATAATTTTTCGACAAAGAGAATTTTCTATTAACGAAAAGTACTACCATCGAATTTTTGTTGCATAAAATTGAAAATAAACTACAATTCAACAGCCAAAAAAACATGTTTAAGTCCTTTGTAACAACCTTCAAATGAGTAGGTATAGAAATATGTTTAAGAACATTGTTTAAAATGTTATCAATTATATATGTATTATTATTATTATTATAAGCTTTTATTTGCCATTATTGATATTTTGTACAATATTTATTTACATTTTTGTTTACATTTTCTGTTTCTTTTGAATTAATTACTATATAAAATTGACATAATTTTTTTTTTTTTTTTTTAATCAACTTTAATATGTAAGCAAAGTTTGAATAAATAAATAGATGCGTGTCAAAATTCTATGATCTGGCATAAGCCTCCCCCAATGTTGCCCAGAGATCTCTATCTTTTGCGTCATTGTACCAACTTTGTCTTTCTTTGAGCAAATCGTCTGCCCATCTTTTCTTTGGTCGTCCAATTGTTCTTCTGCTTTCTGGTGGTGTCCATTTTGTAATGATTTTTGTCCATCTTTGGTCCTGTATTCTAGATATATGTCCTGCCCAATTCCATTTAAGGAGTTTTGCTCGTTCAATCACGTCCGTTAAACCAGTTCTTCGTCTTATTTCTCTATTTCTCACTCTCTGGCTTATTCGTAGGTTAAGTAGTTTTCTTTCCATCTTGGTTTGGCATATTCTTATTTTGTCAAGTAAACTTGAAGTCAAGGATATAGTCTGTAACCCATACGTCATAACAGGAAGAATAGCAGAGTCTAGTATATATTTTCGTGTTTCGTCCCTTAGATTTGATTGTAATATTTGTTTTAGACTCCAAAATTGTTTCCAACTATTGGTAATGCGTCTAGAAACTTCTTTTTTCTCTTGGTTAATAAATGACTTAGTCTGTCCTAGATAAGTATAGTCTTCTACATATTCTATGTGTTCGTTATCCAGCATTATGTCATCTTTAATATGGTTAGTCATTATCTTAGTTTTTGACTTATTGATATGAAGTCCAACTTTCTTGCATTCATTTGTCAATTCTATGAGCATATTTTGTATTTGTCCGGAAGTTGATGAGATAGGTTAGGTTAGGTTAATGTGGCTGTGGATACAAAAACCACACACTTAGGCCAGAAGAAAGGCCTAAGTGTGATACCACATGAATCTAGAGAATTACTTCCCACTAGTCGAACCATTTTGAGCTTTTTATAAAGCGAAGGAGATATCTGATATCCTTTTTAGCTAGTTCACTGGGATCATCAAAAGAGTATTCTCCCAGATGAAGTTCGCGTCTTCGTGAAAGAGCAGGGCAGGTGCAGAGGAGGTGAGAGATTGTTTCTTCTTCTTCCTCGTCCATGCAGCTCCTGCAGAAGTCATTTGAGGCTACACCAAGTCGTATTGCGTGTCTGCCTATAAGACAGTGTCCCGTAAGGACACCTATTAGGGAGCTAATATGAAGTCTGCTTTGGGATAACAAGTCTTTAGAGCGCTTTAGGTCCAATGAAGGCCATATTAGTTTTGTGGCTGCGCATGTTGGTAAATTGTACCACCTAGAGTTTGCTATCTCGAAAGCTTTTTCTTTTAGCAAAAGTTTACATGTAGCTATCGGTATACCTATCTTCTCCCTTTCAGGTGAAATAGGTATGACGGTTCCATTTTTAGCGAGTTCATCGGCTCTACAATTTCCTGCGATGTCTCTGTGGCCCGGCACCCAGCATAGGTGAATGTTAAATTGCTGCGCCATCTCCATAAGAGACGATCGACAATCGAGGGCCGTTAGAGAGTTGGTTGAGACGCCGTCAAGAGACTTGATAGCAGCCTGACTGTCAGAGAAGATGCGTATATCAGAAGTTGATATCACGTTTTCTCTTAGCCAGGAGAGAACCTCTTTGATCGCTAAAATTTCCGCTTGGAAGACGCTACAATGATTAGGGAGGCGGAATGAGATGCTTAGATTAAGCTTTTCTGAGTACACACCACTACCAACTCCCCCATTTGTCTTGGATCCATCTGTATAAAAATGGATGCTTTTGTTATCCAGGAGTTTTTTATCTTCCCATTCATCCCTGGATGGAATGGATACCTGGAAGTTTTTACCAAATTGGGGTTTTGGGATAGTGTAGTCTATGTACTTTGGTATAGAACCAAAGAGGTTCAGAATGTTGGAGTGCCCAACATTGTTGTTGGTCCACTGAGATGAGGCGTTGAGTCTTATGGCTGTACTCGCTGCCACTTGTTTGCTGAAAATGTCGAGGGGTGTCAGATGGAGGAGAGTGTCCAACGCTGCTGAGGGTGTGGTTCTCAAAGCCCCGCTAATGCAGAGACATGCAGTGCGTTGGACTCTGCTGAGTTTGTTGTAATATGTGACTTTCTCCAGTGCAGTCCACCACACTGCAACCCCGTACATAAGTATTGGTCGGATGACCGATGTGTATAGCCAATAAGTTATGCGAGGTTGAAAACCCCATTTGTTCCCTATGGCTTTCTTGCTAAGGAAAAGAGCTGCTGTAGCTTTTTTAACTCTTTCCTGAATATTAGGTTTCCAACTTAATTTTTTGTCCAATATCAGACCAAGATATTTGGCCTCATTGGTGAAAATTAGTGGTACACCTTTTATTGAGGGAGGTACAATTTCTGGGATCTTGTATTTCCGCGTAAAAAGGACGAGGTCTGTTTTTTGAGGATTAATACTAAGTCCACAGTGATCTGCCCATCTAGTGAGCATATTGAGTGCGTTTTGGAGGAGGTCTCTCAGTGTATTTGGATGTTCTCCTATGACGGCGATAGCAACATCATCGGCATACGCAATCACTCTGTAGCCTTCTCTCTCAAGGGATATTAGTAGCTCGTTAACCACTATGTTCCACAGGAGAGGGGACAGAACACCACCTTGCGGAGTGCCTCTACTGACAGACCTTTTCGCACAAAAATCCCCCATCTTAGAGTTGATAATCCTGCTTTTTAGCATTAGATTTATCAATTCACAGAGTGAGTATTCGACGTTTAGGGTCGTCATAGCAGAAGTGATAGCGGATGTGTCAACGTTGTTGAAAGCGCCTTCAATATCTAGGAAGTAGTATATTGTTTTTGTTCTAGGGAATATTCGATATTTCTCACTAAGGTGTGCAAGGCTGTTTCTACCGATTTCCCTTTGCAGTAAGCATGCTGAGACATCGATAGTCTCTTATCAATGCTGTTACGTACGTGGATATCAATCAAACGTTCCAGAGTCTTGAGAATGAATGATGATAGTCTGATAGGTCTTAGATCTTTAGGGTTGACATGCGAACATTTGCCCGCCTTGGGAATGAAAACTACCTTTACTTCTCTCCATCGCTGAGGTATATGGACCATATCTAGACAACTTTAAAAAATCATCTCAATGATGGGCAGAGTTATGTCAGCCGTAAATTGTAACTCAGCTGGTATGATATGATCTGGCCCTGGAGATTTGTAAGGTTTGAAACTATTCAGAGCCCAAGTCAATTTCTCTTTAGTAACAAGACCTTGAGGAAAAGTTAAGTTAATACCCGACCCAGGATGGTTTGTTGTATTAACGTATTTGGAGCTATCAGGAAAGTGGGTGTCAAGTAGCAGGTTTAGCGTTTCTTCGCAAGAGTTAGTCCAAGTACCATCCAAGTTTTTAAGACAACTAGGCATGGTTGGATTTGTCGAGAGAATCTTCCTTATCCTTGATGCCTCCGAGGATTCTTCTATTGAGCTACAGAAGGATCTCCAAGAGAATCTTTTGGCTATTCTCAATTCCTGTTTATATTTTTTGAGGGATTCCTTATAGGAGTCCCAGTCTTGTGGATGTCTAGTCTTTTTTGCACGATTAAAAAGCCTTCTACAGCCTTTCCGGAGTAAACCCAGTTCAGCAGCCCACCAATATGGTTTCTTCTTTCCCCGCACTGTAGTGAGGGGGCAGGCAGTTTTCATGGCTTTATTAAGGGCTGCTGTAAGCTCGTCGACTTTTTGATCGAGTTCAAAAGCGCACAAGGGCGGATCATAAATTTCTGGTTTAATCAGATTCTTCAGAGTTGCCCTATATTTTGGCCAATCTGTTTTCCTATAGTTTCGGAATTGGATCGGTTTTGGGAACTCTTCAATAAGTGTGAATTGGATGTATCTATGATCGGAGAACGAGTGCTCCTTTGATACTCTCCAATTCAATATTTTATTTGAGAGATGTAAAGAGATGTCGATTTTTAGTAACGAACGTTGGTTCACTACCTACATTACATACTACCAGATTAGTTGTTAAAATATAATCAAAAGGAGACTCACCTTTGTCATTTATATCGGTACTGCCCCACGTAGTATGGTGCGCATTGGCGTCACAACCGATAATTATGTTGGTTTTAAGTCTTGTTGATTCAGCGACCGTCCTCTCCAGAATGGTACCAGGTAGTGGGCCCTGGTGGTCGTGGCCCAAATACGCTGATACCAGCCAGTAGGTATGGTTGTCTATTACCATACTGGCGGTGGTGACGTCTTTATCACTGAAATTAGGGAGTAAAAATACATTTAGATTACGTTTTACTAGTATGCAGGTATGCCTTTGGTTACCTTTTCCTGTTACATATATCACGTAGTAGCCAGGAGTTCTCAATCCTCGAACCAGGGATTTCACAATCCAGGGCTCTTGGATGAGAACGACATCTTCTCCAGTTTTTGTCAGGCGGAGAAGTAAGGAGGCCGAAGCCGTTTTGGAGTGTTGGAGGTTAACCTGTAGTATTTGCAGCATTTTGGCTACAAGTCGGCAGATCAACCTCCACCACTGTTAGATCCAGCTCACCCAGATCAGACGAAGAGGAACCTAATAGTTCATCTTCCTCCTCACTGGGGAGAGCTTTGTCATTTGAGTCCTCGGTCTCCATAAGGGATAAACCTACGACGTTTTTAGAAGAAGACTGTGCCGCGACAGAAGAGGGCCCTGCCACATTCTCATCCACATCCAAGGATGGGAAGGTGATGAAGTCACTGGGACTTATTTATTTATTTATTTCATGAAAAACCTATACACATTAAGACGTATTGTCTTATAATTTAGGCACAGGCTACAGTTAAACATTTTATGAAAGCTAGGGTTTGACAATTTTGTTACTTAGATACATACATATAAAGAAAAAAAAAATGTATACAAACCAAAAAAAAAAAAAAAAATTAAAAACAAAAATTAAAACAAGAAAGAAAGAAAAACAAACGAAAAAGAAGGAAAAGAGGGAAAAACAATAAATTTGTTATCATTGTATGAAAATGATGATTTTATCGTTGTGAAAAGTGAAGCTTAATTTTGCTCTGTAGCTTCAAAACATCGTCTATTTCTCTTATGTTTCGTGGAAGAGAATTCCATAGTCTAATTGAATATACAAAAAACTGACGCTCGGATGTGAGAGAGGCATAGCGCGGGTGGGTAAGCATTCGCGTCCTATGCGAGGTTGACCTAGTTATTATATCACTGAGATATTGGGGTTCACGATTAAGGAGTATCTTTGAGAGTAAGTTTAATGCTCGGTACTTTAGGAAATTTTCAAAAGTCATATTTAACAGGTTTTTGGAAAAATTGGATACACTGTCATATCTTCTTAAGCCGTAAATATAACGTACCAGGCTGTTAAAGGCTACCTTTAGTTTTCTTTTGCTGACGGAATCGCAATGCGAATAAATCTCGCAACCATAAATAAGTGTAGGCAAAACCAGCGTTCTTGCTAATAACATCCGCACTCTTAAAGGCGTAAAGGATTGTGTGGCCCACATGGTTCGAAGAATGCCATATGTTTTACCCACAGCAATATTTATGTGATTGTTCCAGGTTAAAGTTCGGTTAAACACCATACCTAGATTTTTAGCAGTTTCAACATATTCGATTGAAGAGTTCTGTAGAAGCACTGGAGGAAAGCAAGAAAGGTCAACAACTTTCTTTGAAATCACAAGACTTACAGATTTCTTAGGATTTAATAAGAGACCATTTTTCTTCGACCAACATGCGATTTGGTCAAGATCTTCATTGAGACGGCTCACGCCGTCTTCTATAAGCCCTAACGGGCAACTCAAATGCATTTGTACATCATCAGCATACATGTGGATTGAACTATATTTTACCACTGATGGTAATTCGTTTACATAGAGTGAGAATAACAGAGGACCTAGAATCGAACCTTGTGGAACACCGCGAGAGATTGGGAGGAGGTCGGACAGACTATTGTTCAATTGAACGGCTTGCATTCGATCTGTTAAGTAGGAACGCAAAAGCTTCACAGCACAGGATGAAAAATTAAACTGATGGAAAAGCTTATGGCATAAAACTGAATGGTCGACCATATCGAATGCCTTCGAAAAATCTAACAATACTAAAAAAATAATTTTACCTTTATCTAGATCTTGTCGCCAATCCTCCGTTACTTTGAGTAAAGCTGTGATACAACTGTGACCTTTCCGAAAACCGGATTGCTTATGTGTCAGTAAGTTTGTAGAATTGAGATATGTAGTCATTTGATTTTGCAAAATTTTTTCAAAAACTTTGGACAAGAAAGGTAAAATTGCAATTGGTCTGAAATCATCACTTTGAGAGTTTTTGGGAATTGGTATGATCTTTGCTTTTTTCCATTGATTCGGATATTTACCCGTAGTTAAAATAGTGTTAAAGATGTATGTTACGAAGGGTAAGACCAATGGTAATATCAGCTTAAGAAATTTTGGATACATCTCATCAAGTCCAAAGGCATTAGATTTAATTGACAAAATACTGGCAACTACTTCAGCGCTATCGACCGATCTAAATGTAAAATGAAAGTTATTTAACGCGTTGTTTATAGGAACCTCTGGAAGGCGAGCCGTAGCTAAAGGAGGTACTGGAAGCGAAATAAATGTTCTGTTGAGTTCATTGCCGACGTTGCCGCCGAACTGCCGCCCGGTGTACCGGTTTGACGTTTTTGCTTCCAGTACTGTTTTTGTTTTTGTTTAAAATTTTCCATCTGATTCCCACGAGTAGCGAAGTAAAGGGAGGGTCCATCTGTGCAGAGATTCGCTTACACTCCGGATACTCCGTTAACGACTGAGCTATTTTTAGAAAATTGGGCCCTCAGCCTGGCTGATCATCGGCACGGGTCGTATAACACCTTAGATCCAGCCCAATTGGAAAGTTGAAGGGAAGGATAAGTTTTGGAATAGGAGAGACGAACATCAATTAAGCCATAAACGTCCCAGAAGGAAGCTAGGTGTTGACAGATAGTGATACACTATACAGTCAGGGGATAAGGAGACATCAGCCAGCATAGTAGCACAAAGCCGATGGAGGAGGGGGTAGGGATAGGGAAGGGTAGAGGCGAGCGACCTTTGGTTTCAGGACTCTTCTGGAGAAATAATTCCCGAGAATCATTGACCTTACTCAGCTTCTACAACTCGACAAGTTCGACGCTCAGGAAGAAGACCTGATGAGATGAGAACTATGTCATCAGCGAATCTAAGGTTGCTCAAATATTGTCCCCAAATATTTATTCCATATCTATTGTCCCAGTTTAGTTTCTTGAATATTTCTTCCAGTACCGCAGAGAATAATGGTGGTGACATTGGATCCCCCTACTTACGCCTCTCTTTATTTTTATTTCTCTTCCTATTCTTTCGGTTTTTATTTTTGCCACGCTGTCTGTATATATATTTTTCATCGTCCTTATAAAGATAGGATGAATTCCTTGGTTTGTCAGCGCTGTCCATATTTCGTCATGTTCTACTGAGTCAAATACTTTACTGAAGTCAATATATAAAAGATACAAAGGTTTTTCAAATTCGTTAGTTTTTTCAATGAGTTGGTTCATTGTTTGCAGATGGTCTGTTGTTGAAAAACCTTCTCGGAATCCTGCTTGTTCTCTTGGCTGATTTCTGTTTAATGTGTCCTTAATTTGTGTATACATTACTTTGGAGAACAGTTTATATATCATAGAAATGTTGCTTATTGGTCTGTAGTTATTTATGTTATCTTTATTTCCTTTTTTGTGGATAAGCGTAATTGTAGCTTGTTTCCATTGTCTTGGAATCTGCTGTGTTATAAGTACGTCATTAAAAATCGTGGTCAAGACTGTAGAAATTGGTTGTTTACCATATTTGAGCATTTATGTTACAATACCGTCATTTCCTGTACACTTATCTGTCTTTAGATCGTCAATTGCTTGTTCAATATCTGTTTTTGTAAAAAGTGTAATAGTATTTAAGTTGGAGTAACTGTCCGCCATCGATATATTATTATCTTTTATTTCTTTTGACGATTTGAAGAGTTCTTCGAAAAACTTGGTAGCAGACTCATTTATATCTCTCCTATTAATAGCGTTGTTATTTTTGTTCTTAATTGATGTTATCCACTCTTATATGTACATATATGTATATGTAAGTGTTAAATAACTATTATTTATTACCGACAACAAATTATGTATATCCATTGATGATGAATAAATAAATTAGTTAATACAAAAAAATTACAACTTTTATGCAATCTACATTGGGTTGGGATCCAATATCACGGTGTTGCATCTATGCACGGAATAAGTCAGCAACCATCTGCAAAACCTAAATTAATTGTAAAGTTGTATTTTAAATTGGTGAAACACTTTTACTTTTCGCTTTACAAATAAAGTCTGAAAAAGTGAACAGTCTTTTCATTTTGCAGGATATTATTTTTTTTGCAAAGTGAAAAATTAAAAGAGTTTGGTGAAATAGGCGCCAGGTCACGAAATTGCTAAGAAATGATACCCATTACTTTAAATTATTTGAATGTCATAGTTTTGTACTAATTAGAGAATATACAAAATCCATTTACTGGACGAGATGATACAATAAAACGTCACAGAATTATAAACATTTAAGAAATGATCTAAGTTTATTATATATGTATGTACATATGAAATCTTAAAATTTTTTGGACGAGTACTAAATTTTAATATAAAGGGGTGAAATTTTCCGGTTATTTTTTGACCATTCCAACAAATTAAAAAAAACACTAATACATATGTCCATATATATTTATAAATATTTTTTTGTCAACAATAAGACTGAATAATAATAATTTTAAGGATATTTAATTTTAAAAAAATTAATGAATTCCGCACGTGACTCCCTGTTTAGAAAAATGTTGTTACCTACATCTTTGGAGTTTTTTTCAAAAGCGCATAGTTGATTTGTTTTCAAGCTTCTCTTCGTACGCGCTTAACGAGCAAGCTAAATACTTAAAACAAATGTTGGTGATAACATGATAGTAAGACTGCTGACATCTATTACTACAGGCAGATTGTAGAACTTTCTAGTAAACTAAACTCTTTCAACAAGTTGTTTGTAAGAGTGTAGCATTATATAGGAAAAATCTTTTCCCTAGAGAGAAAAATCTGCTTCCATTCTAAAACAAATGTTCAACCGCTTTAGAACAAGGTAATGAAGTTGAGTGCGTAAACATTGGCTTTTTTAAAGATGTTGACCACTAAGCCACGGAATTATTTTTTTTTTCAAACTTTCGGTTTTTCATCACGAATCAAAAAAGTGTTTATATATATTTCGCAGCAAAAAATCCATGTTGTATTCACTTTTTATGATTCAGGCGTTCTTTTCTGTTCCAAGTTAGAATTTACACATCATATTAATTTTGTTGTTTTATAAAACGCTGGGCAAATGAATTTCTGTAACTCTTTCCTTGTACATTTACCATCATGTTCTCCCTCATCTTGAATATAGACTCCCTTCTACGAAATTCATCAAAATCGTATTGAATCAACTCAACATAATTTCATTCGCTTTGCCCTTAGAGGTCTTCCTCGGGATGATCCCTATGATATGGCTCAATTATGAATATGGTATTCACCTTCTTTTAATTCAATCTCTCAACCAAAGGCGTGTTACATATATACCGTAATGTTATTTCATCTGAACTTTTAAGTCAATTGAACTCATTAACGGTGAAGTGTAGCACCTAGGCGGAGCTCATCACCTGTTAAATTGTTATTTTTATTACTAACTAGCAAACCCGGCGAACTCCGTTTCGTTTTGGGATTTAAAGATGAAGAAAAATTATTTTTTTTTTGTTTTATATCGGGTGATTTTTTAAGAGCTTGAGAACTTTTTTTTAAAAAAAAACGCATAAAATTTGCAAATTCTTTATTTGAAACGTTAGATTGGTCCATGACATTTACTTTTTGAAGATAATTTCATTTAAATGTTGACCGCGGCTGCGTCTTAGGTGGTCCATTCGGAAAGTCCAATTTTGGGTAACTTTTTCGAGCATTTCGGCCGGAATAGCCCGAATTTCTTCGGAAATGTTGTCTTCCAAAGCTGGAATAGTTGCTGGCTTATTTGTGTAGACTTTAGACTTGACGTAGCCCCACAAAAAATAGTCTAAAGGCGTCAAATCGCATGATCTTGGTGGCCAACTTACCGGTCCATTCCTTGAGATGAATTGTTCTCCGAAGTTTTCCCTCAAAATGGCCATAGAATCGCGAGCTGTGTGGCATGTAGCGCCATCTTGTTGAAACCACATTTCAACCAAGTTCAGTTCTTCCATTTTTGGCAACAAAAAGTTTGTTAGCATTGAACGGTAGCGATCGCCATTCACCGTAACGTTGCGTCCAACAGCATCTTTGAAAAAATGCGGTCCAATGATTCCACCAGCGTACAAACCACACCAAACAGTGCATTTTTCGGGATGCATGTGCAGTTCTTGAACGGCTTCTGGTTGCTCTTCACTCCAAATGCGGCAATTTTGCTTATTTACGTAGCCATTCAACCAGAAATGAGCCTCATCGCTGAACAAAATTTGTCGATAAAAAAGCGGATTTTCTGCCAAATTCAAAATAAATAAAAATAAAAAAATGCCAAATAAAATTCAATGATTTGCAAGCGTTGCTCGTTAGTAAGTCTATTCATGATGAAATGTCAAAGCATACTGAGCATCTTTCTCTTTGACACCATGTCTGAAATCCCGCGTGATCTGTCAAATACTAATGCATGAAAATCCTAACCTCAAAAAAATCACCCATTATTTGAAAAGGAAAATTTTTATTTTATTTCACAACAGTAATGAAGTCATTTCGATTACAAAAATGAAGTGTAATTTAGTTGAACTTCTCTAAGTAAAAAATGAAAGTTAATCCAAATTAAATACTTAATCGTAGCGTTATCGCCAGCGATTTTTGATTGAATGGTGAAATTCAGTGCGTGTACCTGTACATCATTATTCTTTGCGGCGAGAATTGCTCGTTGACTTAGGTTAGGTTAGGTTAGGTTATAGTGGCTGTCCAAGATGGAAACGGACACACTTAGGCCAGTTTAATGGCCCATTGTGATACCACATGAATCTTGAGGTTACTTCCTAAGCTCAATGGAACCAGTTTGAGTCTTTTGCGAAACGTGAGAGGCTGATTATGCCGATATGATTTAGATCGCTTTAAGATCGTTGACTTAACCAAGCATAATTTTGATAATTCTCACTAATGTTTGGGAAAACATTTTCAATAAGAGCTAATTGAGAGTCTACAAATCGCCAAAAGTCGTTGCTAAGAGTAATTAATCCAGTCGTCGCATCAACTTGCACTTTTCCATTTCCAACAGCTAACAATTGTTTGGAAAATTGGGCAGCACTGATCATTTTGAAGTTGAACTCTCATATTAGTGGTTAACGATAATGTTTTTACGTTATTCCACAAAAGTGATGCCTTCAGGCAAGCATTCAATTCCTCTGCAGGCGTTCCACGGGGAATTACTGGCAACGTCTGCCTGTAATCGCCTGCCAACAATAACATCAAGCCGCCAAAGATGTTGTTACTTCGTCGAAGATCCTTCAGTGTGAAGTTAAATGCTTCAAGTGATTTCTTATGTTCCATTGTGCACTCATCCCAAACAATGAGCTTGCATTGCATCAACAATTTTCCCATTGCAATTTCATTTTATGTCATTAATATTGCATGTTGGAGTATCAATAATTGTGTTTAAATTGAGTGGCAACTTAAGCGCAGAATGTTCAGTACGACCGCCATCTAGAAAAGTTGTCGCAATTCCGGATAATGCTAACGCCAAAGCTATTTCACATCTTGATCGAAAAGTGGCCAAAATCAATGAACTGACAAATGTTTTCCCTGTTCCTCCATGTGCGTTTAGGAAGAATAGACCACCGTTTGCATTAATGTTTCAGTTTCAGTTTCAGTTTCAGTTTCAGTTTATACTTATTTTTGCTGTTTATTCAGCAACGGCACATTAATTCGAACGAATTCCTGCAATGTATCAACATTGTATTGCAGCTCTTGATTTAATTCTTGGTTCAATGCATCGTGCATGGATCGATTTGGCGCAATCATTCCTACTTCAATCAGTAGCTTGTTTGCAATAGTCAAGCATTGATCCTCAATCAGAATCATTCCTTCATTGTAGATTTCATATGTTATTTGAAGTCGATATCTCTGACGTTTCTAGAAATATGGTTGATTAAAAAAGGTTCCCCAAAGTAAGCTTTGGTTTAGAATATAGGGCCCTTGAAACGTCAAAAAATTTAAAAATTTTCAATTCCACAAATCGGAAATTTTACAATAGCTTTTTATGGGAAGCTAAACGGAGTTCACCGCTTTTCTGTTGAAATTTTTCCTGAATTTTGTCTGCTATAAACCTCACGGAGCCCGAGTCCTTTCCAACGAATGCAAAACCGTGGAAATCGGTTCGTGTGTTCTGGAGTTATAGCGTCAGGAAGGAAAACCCGCCTTATTTTTATATAGTAGACAACTAACACATACACTTCTGATCGTGCTATAAGCTAACTACTTTCTAGGATTTCTGAAGTGTAAGGCAAATGCATGTCATCTTTATTAATTTTACTAGCTATTTTATTATATTATGTAACTGCGATGGTTCTATCTTATGAAATATTTTAAAAAATATAACAAAAATTCATTGTCTTATTTTTTTTATATAAATTAACGATAGAACATACATATGTACATATATGTATATATATCATTTAGGAGATAATATATGTATGTACTATATTAGATTAAATCTATACATAATTTATCATCTTCAGTATTACACATTTAATATAAAAAGCAACGATTTCTTCAATTGAATTCAATCATTAACAAAATGTCAAATAATTTGATCTTTTTGAATTCTAAGATTGGTACTTTTGTCGCAGCAATAAATTCTTGTTTGATTGAAATTAGTGTACAAATGCAAATGATAAAGTTTCCTAGTGACTAATGAAATAAAGCTTTCAGCTGTTTTATATTCGTAGATAAAAATGCATTTATGTATGTAAAACTAGGCATGTTAGACAAGATTTCTTAAATTGTGTTATGGCCTTACCACAATATAAAATGCAATCGTAAATTTTGTATGTTATATGTACATATGTTCTTAAACAAAACATTTACATTAGAATGAATATATGTAAATGTTTCATATTTTTGTGACAGCAAATAAATTTATATTGAGAAAAATGCAGGTATAACAAAAAAAACTTAACATTTTCTACGACTCAGTCATTCTGACAATTTCGATCGACCCAATCGAGAAAGTTTAATTTTTGAATATCAATTGAGAATTAAAAGTTGAACATTAAAAAAAATATTAGTCTTCTTAAGTAATATTACCTTCCTGAACTAGAATTTGAACAATTAGAATTACGCGAATCATGAAAAAAACAAACACGGCTTCAATTATACTTGATTTAAGTGAAAATTTCCAATATCATTTTAACATTCATCATCAGGTGAGATCAAAGTAACGTTTTGCGGTTTTAACAGTATAGGGCTGAAATTCTACATCTACTTCCGCACAACGCATACAAACTGTTATAACCTACTACAAAAATGGTGATTCTGCCAAAGCTACATATCGTGCTTTAAGAGGAGATTATGGTTTACATAATCGTCAAACTACTCAAGCAATTGGCAAAATTGTGAAAAAATTTGAAGAGACCGGATTGGTTACAGATAGTGTAAGGCCTCGGCCACGCAGTAAGCGGCTGAGCGGCAAAAAAAAATATAAAACATATGAAATCACATAGAAGCGGCCACGCAATGAGCGAGCGGCGAAACAAAATTCTGAGCGGCTAAGCGGCGTCGCTCAGCAACCAAACCTGTTTTATTTTTCTGAGCGGCAAGAAGTAAAGATGGTCGAAGTAAACATTGAGTTGTTAATTTCGTGTGTGCAATCTCGACTTTAACTACTAATCGCTCAAAAGCAGTCGCTCAGTGCCTGGCCATACGTCGCTTAGAGTTGCCGCTCAGCCGCTCAGCCGCTTGCCGCTCAGCCGCTTGCCGCTCAGCCGCTTGCCGCTCAGCCGCTTACTGCGTGGCCGAGGCCTAAGGCGGCCTGTGTATCATCGTTTGGCACGTACCACTGAAAATATAGCTGCTGTAGGTTAGGTTAGGTTAGGTTGCAAGGGGTGTGCACAGCATGAAACTGTTGCGTACACGGGGGCCTACTGGTCCATTGTGATCCCCTGTAAAAGTAAAAATTTAGCAACGATGTTCCTCAATTCTGTCGATTAGCGTAGACTGGCTCGTTGACGAACCAGCCTGTGCTATGTATAAATTTCCTCATGCTTGCCATTGAGACCTGTGCTAGATCATCCAGTTCTCCAACAAACTTGTTTCCGAAATGACGGAGTCGGCTGGTTTGGAGGTTCGGACAGTCGCAGAGTAGGTTTTTAATGGTTTCCATTTCTTCCTCATCCTGACAGCTCCTACAAAAATCGGGTGCAAATGCCCCTATTCTGTTAGCCATTGTGCCAATGGCGCAATGACCTGTTAGTACACCTATCAGGATTTTAATGTTCTTTTTACTCAGCGATAGAATATACCGAGTTTCCTTTTCATTTGTGTTAGGCCATAAACTTCTAGAGATTACACAATCGTCCCTGGATTTCCAGGAGATATTGTTTTTTTTTTTTTTAGTTTAAGGTCTATCTTCCTATTGAGTACCCTTATCGGGAGTCACAAAAAACATCTGGCCAACACTGGATTTAAAACGTTCAAGGTGCTTGCTCTCTCTAAGCAGATCGCATATAAGCTCGATAATAGGTGTCATAACCGGACACTGTCTAATAGGAAAGCACGCCACGAGATTAGGCCTCGGCCACGCAGTAAGCGGCTGAGCGGCTGAGCGGAAAAAAAAATATAAAACATATGAAATCACATAGAAGCAGCCACGCAATGAGCGAGCGGCGAAACAGAATTCTGAGCGGCTAGGCGGCGCCGCTCAGCAACCAAACCTGTTTTAATTTTCTGAGCGGCAAGAAGTAAAGATGGCCAAAGTAAACATTGAGTTGTTAATTTCGTGTGTGTAATCTCGACTTTAACTACTAATCGCTCAAAAGCGTCGCTCAGTGCCTGGCCATACGTCGCTTAGAGTTGCCGCTTAGCCGCTTGCCGCTCAGCCGCTTACTGCGTGGCCGAGGCCTAATCTCGTGGCGTGCTTTCCTATTAGACAGTGTCCGGTTATGACACCTATTATCGAGCTTATATGCGATCTGCTTAGAGAGAGCAAGCACCTTGAACGTTTTAAATCCAGTGTTGGCCAGATGTTTTTTGTGACTTCCGATTAGGGTACTCAAGAGGAAGATAGACCTTAAACTAAAAAAAAAAAAAAAAACAATATCTCCTGGAAATCCAGGGACGATTGTGTAATCTCTAGAAGTTTATGGCCTAACACAAATGAAAAGGAAACTCGGTATATTCTATCGCTGAGTAAAAAGAACATTAAAATCCTGATAGGTGTACTAACAGGTCATTGCGCCATTGGCACAATGGCTAACAGAATAGGGGCATTTGCACCCGATTTTTGTAGGAGCTGTCAGGATGAGGAAGAAATGGAAACCATTAAACACCTACTCTGCGACTGTCCGAACCTCCAAACCAGCCGACTCCGTCATTTCGGAAACAGGTTTGTTGGAGAACTGGATGATCTAGCACAGGTCTCAATGGCAAGCATGAGGAAATTTATACATAGCACAGGCTGGTTCGTCAACGAGCCAGTCTACGCTAATCGACAGAATTGAGGAACATCGTTGCTAAATTTTTACTTTTACAGGGGATCACAATGGACCAGTAGGCCCCCGTGTACGCAACAGTTTCATGCTGTGCACACCCCTTGCAACCTAACCTAACCTACAGCAGCTATATTTTCAGTGGTACGAGCCAAACGATGATACACAGGCCGCCTTAGGCCTCGGCCACGCAGTAAGCGGCTGAGCGGCAAGCGGCTGAGCGGCAACTCTAAGCGACGTATGGCCAGGCACTGAGCGACTGCTTTTGAGGGAGTCACAAAAAACATCTGGCCAACACTGGATTTAAAACGTTCAAGGTGCTTGCTCTCTCTAAGCAGATCGCATATAAGCTCGATAATAGGTGTCATAACCGGACACTGTCTAATAGGAAAGCACGCCACGAGATTAGGCCTCGGCCACGCAGTAAGCGGCTGAGCGGCTGAGCGGCAAGCGGCTAAGCGGCTAAGCGGCAACTCTAAGCGACGTATGGCCAGGCACTGAGCGACGCTTTTGAGCGATTAGTAGTTAAAGTCGAGATTACACACACGAAATTAACAACTCAATGTTTACTTTGGCCATCTTTACTTCTTGCCGCTCAGAAAATTAAAACAGGTTTGGTTGCTGAGCGGCGCCACCTAGCCGCTCAGAATTCTGTTTCGCCGCTCGCTCATTGCGTGGCCGCTTCTATGTGATTTCATATGTTTTATATTTTTTTTTCCGCTCAGCCGCTCAGCCGCTTACTGCGTGGCCGCGGCCTTAGGCGTATTCTCAAATGATTTCTGCAGAAGCTGTATGGACGAGGAAGAGGAAGAAACAATTCTTCATCTTCTCTGCACATGCCCTGCTCTGGCTCGAAAACGCAAGAATTACCTAGGAGAATTCTTCTTTAACGATCTAAACGATCTAAATCATATCGGCATAATCAGCCTCTCACGTTTCGTAAGAGACTCAATCTGGTTCCATTGAGCTTAGGAAGTAACCTCAAGATTCATGTGGTATCACAATGGGCCATTAAACTGGCCTAAGTGTGTCCGTTTCCATCTTGGACAGCCACTATAACCTAACCTAACCTAACCCTAATCGGGACGAGTGGTCCCCTGACTGAATGGTCGCTACTACTGGTGTCTGCTTCTGACCCTTTCCTGGCTAGTTCATCTATTATATCATTCCCTTCTATATTGCTATGTCCGGGAACCCAGCAGAGCTTTACCTGGTTAGTGTGGCAGATTTTGTTTAATTCCTTCCTACAGTTTAAAACTGCTTTTGATCTTATGGTCTCACTGGCTAAGGCTTTGATAGCAGCCTGGCTGTCCACGAAAAAAGTAATCTCCGAAGAGCTTAGATTTTCTTGATGTGCCAGTTCAGCTGCTTTTCCAATGGCTAAGATCTCGGCCTGAAAGACACTACAGTCAGCCGGGAGTGTATATGACGGTCTGATGTTTAGAGATTGGCAAAACACTCCAGCACCTGTTCCTGATTCCATTTTTGAACCGTTAGTGTAGAAAGGAATACCCTGTTTACTTATAAGTGAATTAGGATCCCAACCCTGTCTGTCTGGTATGAAAATAGAAAATTTCCTGTCGAAATCTAGTAAAGGGGGGATGTAATCGGTGGTCGCCCTCAGTCCTGGAATCGTGTAATAATTTTGTAAGATTGACCCGTGGCCATAAGTGCTCTGCCTCCAAAAACACAGTTCTCTTAAACGAATTGCAGTTTTGGCTGCCGTGCACTTTATGAACTCATCCAGAGCCGGGAGGTCCAAGATCATTTCCAATCCAGCTTGTGGTGTGGATCTTTGAGCCCCTGTTATTTCTACACAGGCTAGTCTCTGTACCTTATTCAGGTTCTTGAGATAGCTTGATTTTTCCACCGCCTTCCACCATACAATAGAGCTATAGGTAAGAATGGGTCTGACAATCGCTGTGTACATCCATTGGATGACTTGCGGTCGCATACCCCAACGTACACCGAAGGTCTTTTTGCATGTGTAGAATGCACATAATGCTTTTTTCATTCTTTCCTCCGCATTACGCTACCATGTAAGCTTGGAGTCAAGGATTACTCCTAGAAATTTAGCTTCCTTAGAAAGTTTTAGAGGAATACCATTTAGTTTGGGAGGGTTGAAGCCCTCCAGTTTCCGTTTCTTCGTGAACAAGACTAGCTATGTCTTGGTGGGGTTGACCCCGAGACCGTTCTTAGTTGCCCAAGAAGATAAATCCTTTAATGCATTTTCCATAATGTTTTCGATGATGGTAAGAAACTTGCCTGATACCAAAACCACTATGTCATCTGCATATGCTACTATTTTAATGCCCTGATCTTTGAACTTTGTGAGAATTTTATTGACTACGAGGATCCAGAGTAGGGGTGAGATGACTCCTCCCTGTGGTGTGCCTCTAGTAACTGTTTTCTCGATAGTGCTAACTCCTATTTGAGAGTTGATAATTCTGCCATTTAACATGGTGAAAATCCAATCGACAATGACAGATTCAACTCCAACTTCAACTAAGGCAGTCTTGATCGATTCCGTTTTAACGTTATTAAACGCACCCTCGATATCAAGAAATGCTGCCAGTGTATATTCTTTATGTTCAAGACTTTTCTCAATATGTGAAACTACTTCATGCAGAGCAGTCTCCACTGATTTACCTTTAAGGTAAGCGTGTTGGTAGCTGCACAAATTGTTTTCGTTGAGAAGTTCTCTATCATGTAGATCAATTATCCTCTCCAGTGTCTTAAGGAGAAGCGAAGAGAGACTTATTTGTCTATAGTCCTGAGCGGTCGAGTGAGTCGGTTTCCCTGCTTTTGGGATAAAGACTACCTTGACCTTTTTCCAGCTATTAGGGACGTATCTAAGTTTAATACAACTTATGAAGATTACCCTAAGCCACGGAGTTATTACTTTGAGAGCATTTTGAAGAAGAGCTGGGAAAATCTCTTCTGGTCCCGCTGATTTGTAGGGTTTGAACGAGTTTATTGCCCAGATAATCTTTTGCTCAGTAATAATCTGATTTAGTTCTAAATTTGATTCCGTGTGAGTAAAATCCAGCGTGTTCGATTGCAAGCAATCAGAACTTTCTGGGTTTTTACAACCGGGGAAATGAGTTTCCATGAAGAGTTCAAGCGTTTCTAGGCTCGAGTTCGACCATGATCCATCAGGGTGTTTTATGTACCCCGGGATCGTGGGATTAATGGCCAGGGTTCTACGGAGCCTTGCCACCTCGCTTGTTTTTTCAATGGATTCACAATGTTTAGCCCACGAATCCTTTTTGGCCTTCCTTAACTCTTTGGTGTAAGTGTTAAGTGCGACTCTATAAGACTTTAAGTCCTCTTCTAATTTTAAACTCAGTTTAGCTTTATTAAAAAGTTTTCTAACCTCTGTTCTACGTTTCTTTAGTACACCATTCCACCAGGGTGGTTTAGTGGAGTTATTGGAACGAGATAAAGGGCAGTGTTTTTCAAAAGACATTCTCATTTTGCTAGACAAGTTTTGGACAACAGTGTCAATGGTTGAAGTACTTAGACTTGTATTGTCCTCTGGTGGATCAATACAGTCTTCCATCCATTTTTCGTACTCTGTCCAATTCGTTCTAGTTGGGTTCCTGTAAGGTTTCTTTTCAGTAAAGTTCCTGTCTATAGAGAAGAGTATCCTAAAGTGATCCGAAAAAGATTTTTTAGGTGAGACTCTCCAGTCTTCAACTGAAATTTTACTATTATTGCTACTAAGAGTCAAATCTATGAATTCCTCCCTGTTTTTGTTTCGAAAGGTAGGGTGATTGCCCCTATTGCATAACGATAAATTAGAACAGAGAATAAATTCAAAAATTGACTCACCCCTTTTATTGATGTCCTTAGAGCCCCATTGAGTGTGGTGAGCGTTGGCATCACATCCTACCACCAAAGGTGTATCGCTTGCTGTGGAATGGACCACCAGATCGCGGACTGTTCTTGATGGTGGGCTCTCCTCCTCGTACGGCATGTACGTCGACGCTAGAATGAAGCTTCCTTCATTCGATTCGACGCTGATTGCCGTGTTGTCCTTATTGCTGTACCTAGATAGGAAGAAAGCGTTAATTGATTTTTTCACTAGGATACAACTTCTTATTTCACCTACATCTGACGTGGAGTGGAAAAGGTTGTAGTGTTTTGACCTCAACCCACGGATTCGGTTTTTGCCTAACCATGGTTCCTGGATCAAGGCCACATCCACGTTCTCGTGAGACATGAAGAGCGTAAGGTCGTACGTTGCTGCTTTAGCGTGGTGCAGGTTTATTTGCACCACTTGCAGCTTTTGACTCCCCTTTGCCTTCGTGCCTCTTAACCTTTACGGTTCCAAGACCATACCTCAGCACGTCTTTTCTATCCTTGAGCAGAAGGTCAGATTTCTTGTCTGCCACAAACAAGAGGTCCTTCCCTTCGCCACCATAGCTCTTCCTGGAATGTTGAAGCTTCCATTCTAAAATAGGAAGCTCTTTGTTCTGCCTCGTCAGCAGCTTAATAATGGCTGTGTCCTCATGTTCTGCAGGAGGGGGGATCCAGATGTTAAACTGCTGGCGGAGTGGTAGAGCTGCGGCGGGTAGAACTTCAAGGGAGGAACCTTCCCATAGTTCGCCAATGTTGGCGATTGTTTGGTTCAGGAACTCCCGTGATTTCTGTTCACCGCAGCAGACCACTTTAACTCCTCGCCGCCATCCGGCACCATCAAAGATATAGTCCTCTGAACTATCGTTCTCTGATGCCGCCATCATAGCTTTGAGGATCTCATTTTCCACAAGAAGCCAGTTTTTTGCCGAGATTTTCCCATCTGGGTCGTCACGGCTTATAATGGCGATTTGTAGGTCAATCGGGGTGGTGTCGAAGCTGCTGGTTTTCTGTTTTTTAGCACCGTCTTGCTTGACTGTCTCCTCCGATCTTTGTCTCTTGGACGTTCCTGGTTTCGTTCCAGAAGAGGTGCTTGCCGGTGCTTGGTCTTTCCTAGCGTTGGCTTGCTGTTTCTTACTGGAAGTCGCCTGAACTTTACCTTTGTCTTTCCGAGCGGTCGAAGTATTGCCAGCCTGTTCACGGTTTGTCTTTTTAGGGACAGACCTAGATTTGGCAGCATCTACTCCTTTACTCTCCGACTCTTTGGTATTCACTTCCTCTGCTATTTCCCTGGGTGCAGTGACAGTCTCTGCCAGCTGCCGCTCAAAGTTCCTAACTAGCTTCTTATGCTTTTTTAGGAGAGCTTTGTCTCTCGAACTGAGCGTCGCAGGGTCTTTCAACTCGGTAATTTTCACGAATCTTTTGGAGGATCTGTAGTTGCTGCGTTGCCTCGAAGCTTTGAGGGGTGCAGCAGACTTCAGCATAGTCTTTTCTTGACTCGGTTCCATCAGTAGCTCGTCCTCGGTTTGACTACCTATGGAAGGAGGTCTGTCCGAGGGCTCCGTACCTTTGATGGTTAAACCATCTTTGTCGGGAAGGAGATCTACTGAGAGAATGACCGGTTGTCTTTTTAGCTTAGCTTTTTACTTTTGTCACTGGCGACTTAGCTTCTTGCGAAGCCAAGCCCTCGCCGGCAGCCGTGACTTCTGCCGACATTTAAACGTATATAACCGTTCGATTTTCTTCATTTAGTAAACTTTTATCCATATTTTATTAGATTAACATCTCTGCTTTTGGTGGTTTTCTTAGTTGTCTTACTCCGCAGCTGGATTGCTGAAGAGTTTGACGTAAGCCCCCTCGCCACAACAAGGCGAAAACCGTGAGGGGGTAGCTGCTGTAAGTGAAAGTGTTTCCGAAGAGCCGAATGTGTCGATTCTTCATCGTTCTCAGGAATTAGGACTGTCTTACGGCACATTATGACGTATTTGGCATTAAGATCTTCATCTACATCCATATATAGTCCAGCTCACACATCGACTGAAGCCAGCTGACCATTCACAACCTCGTAGATACGTCGAATGGGTGCTTAAACAACTGGGTGTGGACGGCGATTTTTCGAACAAAATTTTCTTCAGCGACGAAGCACATTTCTCACTCGGTGGGTATGTGGTTTCTGGGTTTCTGAGAATCCTCAAGTAATTGAAGAGAGGCCATTACGTCCACTGTCCACAAGACTGTCACGGTCACCGTCAATTCGGAGCGTTATGGGTATGGCCATATGATAACTGTTTTTTTTTTGCCTACTATAAAAGAATATGACTTGGAGAATATGTGATTTCAACAAGACTGTGCCACATGCAACACAACTCGAGCGAACATGGCTTTATTGCAAGAGACATTTCCAGGCCGCGTAATTTCTCGTCGTGGCGATATCAACTGGTCATGCGATTTGACAACGCTGGACTTTTCTGTATAAGCCAACACGAAAGACCGTGTTTGTGCAGATAAACCTTAAACTCTTGAGCACTTACAAAACCAACATTCGTCAAGTTATGACTGAGATACCACCCAATATGTGTCAAAAAGTGGTCGAAAATTACCTCAAAAGAATCGATGCTTGCAACAATTCGCGTGGTGGTGATTTAAATGATGTTAAATATTTCTGACACAATGTCAACGTTCCAACTTTAAAATAAAAAAAAATTTGGCGCAAAAAATATTGTATGTGTGTTTTATTTACGTTTAGTTTTTAAACCGCAAAATGGATAATTCTGTAGTTATGAATAAACTTCTTTTTAGTTTCAGCTGTTGTGTAAATATTTTAAATCATAAGTCTCCTTCTAAAAACTTTGTTTTCGGTTTATATTCATATGGATATATGAATTATATGAATCAATACTACCAGAAGCTTCTTTTCGTAATTTTGAGGTCTTATAGAATATGTTGCTTAATACTAATATTTATTCTGAAATGGTTTTTACATCACATCCGTGGTGGAATGAATGGAGTTTTAAATGGCAGATTCAACTTTAATTGAAAATTTTGACCTATCAGAATGTTGGATGGGTTCAGCTAACATCAATTTTTATCTTGTCGATTTTCAATCAAATATTAACTGTATTCAAGGTATGAATAACACGAACCCCGATCACTTATAAGACTTATACGAAGTGAACTAATATACTCGAAATACTTATGCAGCCAATTTAATATACTTCTTTAGTTCTTGTGCATGTTTGACATGTTTTAAAGACCATCTACAATGAAAAGAAAATGTTTTTGTATTTAAAAAAAAGGACATAAATGGGTAAATATTCTCTATTTCAAAATTGGTCAAAAATACGATTCAAGGAATGTGGTAGTGTAGAATGGGCTATAAAACTTATTTTTCTAATAGCATTTTACAATTTTATGGATGTTTTTTATTATTTGCAATTGAATCTGAATACCATCTGGATTAATTGCTCAAATCACCTCCTAAGAGTTTTTAAAAGTTTAGACGCAAACAAAAGCATTATGACTTACAGCATCACCATGACCAATTATACTAAATTAAATGACCACTTCCATGTTGGATTTTCATCATAGTTTTCCAGCTCAAGACGCGAACCAGCTGTTTTACAGCTAATACTTTTTCGGTTTAAGGCCGTTGTTACAAATCTAAATAAAATATCTCCATATTAAAAATAAAAAATAAATTAGGTGGCGCAACAGTCCGTAGAGAACCAGGGCCTAGTGACTTACAACTCTAAACCATTCCTGTGTGCGAGTAATGTTGTCAGGATGGAGGGGACTTACAATTTATATACCGAATCCGAACGGCTAATTTGAGAAAGCACTTTTTCATGACAAGAATTACTCTTGGAGAATTTGTCAATTCCTCGCAAGAGGCAGTACCCGTGAAAACTCTTTTTTTTTTTTTTTAATTAAGGTGGCACAGGCAGGGATTGAACCCAAGACCTCTCGCATGACAGTCCAACGCACTTTTTTTTCCAAATTCATTTTTATTAATTCATTCTTAAGACTATCTTAAAGCTAGACAAAAATTCATAAAACTAGCCTAATTATCCATAACTTACAACTAACTTACCGGTCCCATACGGACACTCTAAGTTAAACAATAATACTTAATGCTAAAGCCTTTCGGCCCTAAGATCTATTTAACTTCAATTCCATTTTATTTATTTTTTTATTCATTAGAAAATTTCAAAAAAACTAATATCAATATCCTTTTTTATTTTTACTTAAAACTACTTAAAATAAGGTCCTTAATATAAAACTTAAAGCTAACTAAAACTACCTATTCTACCTATAAACTACTTAAAACTAGAACAACCACAGCAGCAAATCTAACTATCTAACGTTTTTGTTTTTCATATTTTGTCTTTTTTTATTATTTTTTTTTTGATTATTCCATGTTTTTTTAATTTTTTTTTTTGTATTTTTTTGTATTTTTCTTTTTTGTATTTTTTATATTTTTTTGTATGTTTTTTTTTTTGTGCCACCATGCCTATTCTACTTAAAACTAAACCCTAAAACTATAAAACAAGTATGTAAGCCGGCCAAGGCTTAAAACCCCATCCCGACTACTCACTATCAAGTGCATATTGAAGCCACCAAAACTGGTTCTCCTGCTTCACCCTATCAGTTCGGTCCCGTTCGGACACAGCCCTACTGAACCGAAGGAGCTCTGCTCCGCCTTGTGCCATGACGTCCCGATTGTACAGGAGTCGCCTATCCACGGTTCGTCGTCTGACGTGGTAGACTAACGGAACTGCCAATATATCCTGTATCAGACCGCATCTGTCTAAAAAGAGGAATGCCTCTGGTGGAATGAAGCCGCTCAAGCGTGCACTCTCAAAATACTCGTCGTTCGGATAGAACGCCCCGAAAATTAAATTGTTGGTCGAAGACATAGCTCTTGCAATGTGACCTCGAACGAGTTTTATCACGAAATTGTCAATTCTGTTGATTCGAGCCCCGTTGTATAGGACCTCGTTGGAATAGTAATGCACGTAAAATATTCGGCTGTTCGATATAAGCCGGTACAGCGTCGTAAACACTGCCGCTCGAACACCCGAAACCTCTCCATCTGGGAAGGGGCAACGTTGAACCACACAGGACAACCATAAACGATCATCGGCCGTATGAGGGCCATGTAGCAAATTACCTTCACTCTGGGGTCAAGCCGACTGCTCAAAAACAGCCGTTTCGTCAGAGCGAAGGCTCCTCTGGCCCTGGTCAGAGCAGCATTTATATGTCTGTCGAAATATAAATACTGATCAAACCAGATACCGAGGTACTTCACTACATTTTTGCTCGCTAATGGCTGCCCGTGAAGATCAACGATAACCATCTTGCGCCAATTCTTGCACGTATCCCTCGTGGCCCTAGCCAACGGAGTCCGGAACAGAATTGTATCCGACTTCTGGACATTTATTTTCAGTTTCCAGTCGTCGCAATATCGCTGAATCTTATCGAAATCACGCTGCAAGAGAATTCTAATAACCTCAACCTTTCGGGCCGTTCTCTACGCAATAAGATCGTCGGCGTACGCAATTGCCTTTGTAAGACTACCTATCAGATCGCTGGTGTAAATGCTGAAGGGAATCGGCGAATTCACCGCTCCCTGTTGAAGACCATTTTTAATTAAGAATGTTGTGGTAGAAGTTACATTGCCACTTTTGACAACAAACTTTCTACCGTTAAGCATATCATAAAGTATATACAACAATGGCTTGCTTATGCCAAGCCTGCTCAGTTTTAGGTAAAGACCCTCTAACCATACGGTGTCAAAGGCCTTTTCCAAATCAACCAGAACAGCACCTGTGCATTGTTGTTTTGATTTATTCCATTGGATATCAGAAACGAGTTTAGACGCAGCATGAATTGTGTCATGACCCGCCTTGAACCCGAACTGTTTATCCGGAATTATTTTGTTGTCCGCAGCCCACTTAGTCAGAGCCCTATTAATGATTTTTTCGAAAACTTTGCTGATGCTCGGAAGAAGACCTATCGACCGAAGATTTGACGGGTTGGAGTTGTCCTTTCGCTTTTTCGGGAGAGGATGAACCACAGCGGTCTTCCAATGCACTGGATAATATGCATTATTCAGTGCATTATTGAAGAGTGTGGTGTAAATGTCAATTGCCTCCATCGGTAAATGTCTTAGTACAGCGTTGGATATACCATCGACACCTGCTGACTTTTTATTTTTTATTGAGTTGAAGATGAGCTGAAGCTCAACCTTCGTCACTAACAGGGGACTTGGTCCCGTTTGCTCGGCGATTATGGCATTTGCCAAGGATCTTGCGGTCCCAGTACTTGTTAATTGATAACCTGTAGTTCTCCTTAATCAACAGATTGACATTTTTTATTGACGACTTCAGTGTCCTAACCTTCAAGTCGTGTGGGTCTGTAAGTCGTCTGTACAAGTTTTTGAGTCTTGTCAGTAAGCCACTCTTGTGCTTACGTAGTGCGTCAATAGTCGCGTTTCTGTAAGCGTCCATTTGGTCCCGTTCTTTGTACTTTGGTATTGTCCGTTCCATCGTTCGTTTTATTGTTTCGTCCATCTGTTGTAAATGTTGGTCAATTTCTGTATTTGTCAGGTTTCTGTTGTTTGGTGGGGCTATGTCACTCGAACGAAGTTCTCTCGCTAGGGCGTTGGTGAAACGAGGCCAGCGCATCTTACTGTAATTGTAAGAATGCGTTGCAACGTATTCCTCCAACTCCACGCGTTCGTTCGGAATCTGCATTACAGCAGCCAATCCGCAGTGATCACTGTCGTACTCGACTGTCTGTAAGCAGTTTCGAGGGTGATTACCCACTTTGTCTGTAACTGTCAGTCTTGTGTCGTACAGCAAAAGATCCAGAAAGGAGTCGCTTCTTGGATACGATGGCTTTTCAGTAGCCAGCAGGTGGACGCCATATTCAACGCTGTAAAGATTCATCAAATTAAAAAGATGGTTACCTCTGGGATTACTATGTTGATTTCCCCAATCTTCATGTTTTGCGTTCAAATCACCGGCCAAGATGAAATAGTTTTCTTCCCAGCTCAGTTTCAGTTCCCTAAAAAGAATCTCAAGTTCTGAAGCAAAGTAAGTAACCTGCGGAGCTCCAGCCGCATACGCCGCAATCATATACACCCGCTTCCCTTGAGTGAGAGAGATGCATACAACGCAAACTTCTAGCGTCTTGAGCTTTCGAAATTCATTGTTGTATACGACTTTATAATTAATGCCTTTTCGTATAAAGAGAGCGACACCGCGCCCTTGAGTGGAGTCGGGCCGGTCTCTTCTTACGATATTGTAATTTTTATGAGTCAATTTGTGTTTGTGGTTTAGCTTAGTTTCGCTTGCAATAATTGGAACATGTTGGCTCTTCGTTCAATCCTAATCAGTGAATTTACATTCACAGCTAGGACTTTTATGCGGGTCTCCGGCAGCGCGCCCATTATGGTCTAAATTGCGCAAGGCCAGGCAACAAAGAGTAGAGATGATCTACCCTTTTGCCTTGCTCCTTTATCTGACTTTGCAGCCCTGTAAGTTGACCTTGAATGCTCAACAACAAGGCTACAATGTCAGGCTGCACCTCTGGTGCCTTAGGCACAGGGGCCTTTGGGGCAACCGTTGGTGGAGCCTGTCTCGTGTTCCCATTCCCGATACCATTTGGGCGTAGGAAAATTTGGGATCCACGAATTTTTGTGTAGGAGCCTGTCGAACTGTTCGACTTCCTTCGGCTTTTTGACTGGCCTGTTTTTGTTTCATTTGTTGGACCTTAGGGCAACCCCTATAGCTAGCCGGGTGCCCTTGGTTTCCACAAATGACACACTTGAGCTGGGTCAAATCCTCAACCCGCTCATTCCCCAGCTTGCAATCTCCCTTAATGTGGGTTTCGGAGCACCTGACGCAGCGCAACTGCATATTGTAGTTGGCTCCGGCATGGCCGAACCTCTGGCACTTCGTACATTGTAAAATGTCGTCGTGCCTTTTTAATGTCTCCCAGTGTATGGCTTGATAGTCGAGGCATTTGATTTCCCTCAGACTCTCAAAACTACTTTGGGGCGATAATGTTACGAGGAACATTGGCAGCCTGTAACCCCCTCGCCTGGACTTCACCGTAGTGAAAGGCTTGACCCCGATGAAATCGAGATCGTCGATGGCTTTTTGGCGGAGCTCAGCTAAGAGCGCCTCCGGTTCCGTGCAGGAACTTATACCCTTCAGAAGGACCGTCTTAAATTTTTCGCTTTTCGGCGTGAAGCTGAAGAACTCAGCGGTGGCCTGCTTAAGCACTTCTTTCTTGTATTCGGCCAGTGAGAAGCACTGCACCGAATACCGCTTTTCTTTTTCATTCAAAATGTTTATTAAAAATTTGCCCTTAGTGGCCGACTTACATACCTCTTTTAAGTCCTGTAGGTCAACCCGGTAGGTCCTAATTGGTGGCACCTTTTCCTTCTTGGGCTGTGGTTGCTTCTGGTGTTGCTGTTGCTGCTGTTTCTGCTGCTTCTGCTTCTGCTGCTGCTGCTGTTTCTGCTGCCTTGGTTGTAGCTGTTGTTGTTGCTGCTGCTTGGCCTTAGCCGAAGTCGATGGGTCCTCAGCACTTGGGCCTGTCTCTGCTGCTGGCGTATTTTTATTTTGCTCCGCTCCTGTGTTTTTGGTAGCGGGCTTGGGTTGCGGTTGGTTTTGCTGTTGTGGTTGTTGTTGCTGTTGTTTTTGCTGCAGTTGGTTTTGCTGCTGTTGTTTTTGTTGCCGTTGAGCTGCCTCATGTTGTCGGCGCGTCTCTTGTTTAAGTTTTAGCTGACTGAGGAGGGGCTCCATTTCCTCCTTGAGCTTTCTGATGTCTTCCTCAAATTGTCTGATGATTGCTTGTTTGGCTTGCAGGTCCTGCACTAGTTCTGTTTCTTGGAGGTCCGCCTCTACCTCCAAAGCCTTCCTTGTCGGCGGGACTGGCTCTGGCTCCGATTGGATTAACTCCCTATTCGGAGGCCTGAAGAACCCCTCTCCACCTTCGGACATGTACTCCGTTTTCTCAGACTCAGTGTAGTCTGAGAACTCACTCTCAGTAGTAAAGCCCCCTTTACCTCCCGCTTCCATTTTTTTTATTGGCCTGCCGCTAAGCCGAATTGGTTCTTTCGGCCTTGTTCGGGCTTTGTTTTTTCAGCTTTCTTTTCTGGTTTCTGGACGTTGACTGGTCAGATGCCTGACCTGATGTTGTTGCGGTTGCTTGCGGTACCGCTGCTGGCACCACCGCAACATCGTCTGATATGTTGGCAGAGGTATCTTTCGATACCCCTGCTCTTTTCTCCTTCTCCATTACTTTTTGTTCCCAACTGATAAAATCAACGATTTCTCTGTTGTGCAAAAAAGATTCTAAAATTTTTGTTGACTCCGGCTGGGACTCGAACCTACGACCCTCGGATCTGCTTTCGGACGCCACCTCCACTGGGCTATCGATTGTTAATTTTTATGGTGGCAAACTGCCAACTTTACTTGTTACTAATCACTTGCACTATTTTAACTTTGAAATAAATATGGAAACACTTCTTCACACTTTGGAAGTCAAAGAACGACTGAGTCCAACGCACTAACCATCATGCCACGGGTACTACTATATCTCCATATTATATGTATAAAATGTAATATGTATGTATATAATTGCTAACGTCTGTAATTCAAAGCTGTGAAATCGATGTTCGGAGGTAGTCGTACGTTATAAAATAAGCTCTTGAGTGAAATTTGCTATAATTTATATTTGGATTTGATATAAATTTTGTTGTATATTTCCGATTTGTCTATTTCATTTTAAATCAAAAACTTGTGTTTATGTGTTCTCAAAGTTCGTTAAGTACTGTTAATCGTTCGGCAACAGTTTGGGTATGTTATGTCATTCAAAAATACAAGGAAAAATCTTTATGTAAACCAAAGTACATTCACAAGTACGTGTGCACAAGTATGTGTGCATATAATATTGTAAAATATAATATTCCTTCCAATCGCTTTTAAGCCATCCATTAGAGGTAACGGATAACTATCTCGCACCATGATTATTTCTCTACAGTTTTCTTAGAAACTAAAACTATTAGAAATGCATAGGAAGAATTACTAGGTTGTATTTTTCAGTATGTTACTTGCCATGTACCTCGCAATGCGTATTTCTCCGTAAGATATTCTGATTGACATGGAACATAACGGAAAGTCTCTGGTGTGTTAAATTTTAATTTCATGGTTGTATTTAGAAGCCAGAATATTTGGAAAGTTTAGATAATAATTTTCAATTATATTTTTATCAATTTGATCTAAATTTTGAGTAATATATACACAATTAAAAAACAACGACTAAATTTCCATTTCAAAAATGTCTGATACAAAATGATCAATGCTTAGTAAGGAGTTCGTGGTTGAAACAACTCTTTTAAATAACGTTCGTAGGTTAACATACATACATATATACCAACTATGTAGTTGAAAAACCGAATTTCTCATTTTCGAAGGAACTATATAATAATTAAACTATTTCATTAAGATAAATCCCATCAACAAAATATATTCAGTTCTAAAAGCCAGAAAGAAACTACATCCCTTGAACTACTACACATGAAAGAGAAATATCGCGCACTTTCTAGGAACAGGGCAAATTTCTCAAGAAATTCGGTGAAATATTTTTGGGGACAATCTATTTTTTGCAGAAGAAGTTATTCAAAAATTAAATTGGAGGACAAAATAACTTATAGAAATCGAAATTTTACTGAAAGTTTTTAAATTGTTCTTGTCTACAATTCGCTTATAATTTATAAACCAAATTAATTTTGTTTTTTAAATATTTTAATTTTCAATTTCAATTGTTTTAAATTTAAATTCACTTTTGTTTTTCGTTTCAACGGAATTGATTTTATTGATATGACGAAGTTTTTTATACCAGACTCAACCTCAACCTTTGTATCCAAAATTTGTAGTCATTTTATTAATTAAATTGTTTGGAATAGCAGATTTCCATACTGAGCTAATCAGACTACCGGAATCACACAAGGAAACAAAAGTATTACATTTATGCATATAAAAGTTATTCAAAAAGGTAACACTTACATCACTTATTTCAGATTTCGGTCGTTGATATTTTGCAGGTGAAATGTATCCACTACGCCAGTTTTTTATTAAACATGGAACTCGGGTAAGGAAAACTTTGCCTTAATTTTGAGCAGTTGAAACACTTTATTTTAGAATGATGTAAGCTTGGTTTTACAGTTAGGTTTGTCTTGATAGTATCTAATTAAAATATATTTTATTTTAAAATTACTAACTGAACACAAAATAGTGATGAATCGTCCTGAAATTCTTTTATTATAATTTTTGATGGGCGGATGTGGTTCTACTTAGAAACGGTGTACGTATAACAATAATTTGGCATAGAATCGTTTCGAAATTGTGAATAGCTGAATGACTTATCCAAATGAACAAACAGAGCAGCATCAATCTTTTATCATTAAACATCAAACACGCTTAAGCCAAAAAAACAATATCACCAATTAAAGGATTACAAGGTCGTTCGGTAAACCTAGAATTAAAGTCATCATTTCAAATTTTCGTCAAATAAAACGTCATTAAAAACTCTAAAAGTATCCAACTACTCTTATTGTTATTGATTTTAAACAATACTTTAAAAACAAAAAAGATGTTTTCTTGAAAAAAAATTTGCTAGTTTTATTACAACAGAAGTTTTAAGAAAATTTTAAGTTTCCTCTTACACTCACAAGTTGAGTGTGAGCCTTAGAAAACGGCATAGAATCCATATCTGAGAAACATATTTGATATTTGAGATATGCACTAACCACAAATTTTAAATGAAGGAGAATAACTTAAGTATATTTAAATTTATTTTGTGTGTATAGAAAATATCCCATCGGGTTTTAAGTTAAACGTACTTTGAAGTATATACAATTATGAATGAATGGTTGAACTACGAGTTGTCCTATAAAATGGAACATTGATTTTAGACTTTAACATTTCATGTACTGCTTCGTGCCCACTAATGATTTTGCATCCCTTTTTCTAAAACTGGGATTGGGTTTTCCATACATCATCATATTATAGTGTAGTGTAGTGTATGTATGATTGTATAGTTCATGTATACGTACACAAAAGTTATCACACACATGATCAGCCTATAAAATATCAAAGTGAACAATGGATGAAAATGAGCACTATACCAATTGACCTTTAAGTTCGACAACAAAGGAAAAGAGCACTAATTACATTTTCAGTAATAAGGAACTCAACTGAGGTTATCATATGTACAAGTACATAAGTTGCATGTCTGTTCAATTTAATTGCTCTTAATATGGTTTTTAATCGCATCACATAAGAGTTCTAGAAATAAATCGCGTAAAAATCAATTGGAAGACTTTTGGTCTATTAGTAGATACTATTTTTTGATACAATTAAACCGATTAATATTGAGATTTATATTATTTGACACCATATAAGAAGTTAAGAATTTAAAAGGTAGGCCTCAAGAAAGATAGAGCTGGTAGGTAGGTTAGGTAGCTGTTTTTGTTATTCCAATTTTTGGGCCTCAACCAACATGCGTATCCAGCCAGTCGAGCTAGCTCTCCAGTTTCGTATGCCAAGTTTGTTGCGGTTATTTCCCACTTGTTGTTATTGTTGTTGTTTTCCGATTGATTTCAGAGCTGGTGTAGTTTTCTGAATTTATAGCGGTGCGTAGATAGACACACTCCCTAAATACCTCATAGTTAAAGCTCTCCCATGGTGACGTTTTGTCCAAGCCGTAATAGTTAAATGTCCTTTTTTGATGACAGTATAAACTTGGTCTTGCAATCATCGACAACTAACCAAATCTTCTCCGCTTCCGTCGCAATGCTCAAAAACCCAACACTGATATCACGCTTTGATCTTCTGCCTTTAGTGTTGACTATTGACTTTTGCAAAATAATTTCCAGAAAAATGTTGAAAAAGTTGCATGATAGTGCATCACCTTGTTTTAAGCTCTTTTTAACATCAAAACCATCGGTGAGATGTTTTCCCACCTTGATAGAGCAGCGTGCATTCTCCATCGTCATTCTGCACAAATGGACAAGTTTGATAGAAATTTACTGGCCCTTAAATTCAAAATAAAGGTAGGTAGGAACATATCAATTACAAAAGTCACCGCGTAATCATATGTCAACACGTGTGGGCAGAAACAAATAAAATTCCCTTGAAGACTAACTTCCTTTATTAAAAAAAATTCTCATGTTCAAAGTTTTCATTGTCCCTGCAGCAGGAGTGAGCACAGTTTACAGTCGCCACCGACGACGCCACCGCTGCCGCCGCGCCGCCAATGCTCGACGTCAAGACAGTTCATCATCATCATTAACACTGGTAATTTTTCAGAATGCAAACATTTTATTTATAAAATTTATATCAATTCTCATGAAATTAATTTCACTAAGTGCTACTTCATATTATGTTCACATAATATATACACAGATACATACATCCATACATATTTATACGTTCTTAAATGAATGACTGTGATGGCGGAATGTACTTTTGCTTTATTTCAATTTTTTTTTTTAAATTGAATAAGATTAAAATTATTTTTAAGTAAAATTTTATATTTTTTTGTAAAATAACAATTGGATCGAATATATTCAAGGACCTTCTTAACTAATAATAAAATGCTTTTATAGAAAGTGTCAAAGAAACTTTACCACAACGAACGACGCACATTTAAGTGGCGTAAGATTCAATGATATTGTCACCAATCCTTTAAACAGCTCTTCTTTGAATAATGTCCAAAATGATTAAGTTAGTTGCTGGAGCGATAGCTCATGATACGAGTTATATTTAAGTTTTGGACGAACAAACATACATATATAGCTTCAGCTGTAAAAGTCAGATCAAAGGTAGAGAACAAATTTCTTGCATCGACATCAAGTTCCACAACTTCTGTTTGATTAATGCAATTGCCACTCTTAATAGATAGTGTCAAGGGTTGTATACTTTACGCTTTACGATAAAAGACATCATAAGGTTTTCGAAGCATTGAATTCCACTTTATTTCTTATTCTATATTGTAAAATGGTGTTTAGGTCAGAATTTAATAAGCTTGTCAATGAGCTTCATCGAAACAATTAATTAGAATAGAAGTTGCAGACGCGAGATCATCTATAAAAATTAGGAAAAGTGTCGGCTACAAAATGGAGCCTTGTGGAACACCAGCATTCATATTGTGGGTTTTAGACTTCAAACCTTCCAATTCAACTTGTATTAAACGGTTCAAAAGTAAAATTTCCAATCCAACGAATGAGGGATTCGTCGAAACCGAAAGCTTGCATTTTTGATAAGAGAGCAAGATGCCAAACTTTTTCAAATGAATTTGAAATATCAAGTACAACAATCTTACTCTCTTCTAAAAGATTTTAAGATTTGTTCCATTGTTTGTTGAGATGATATTTAGATATTTCAAGATATTCCTTAAACTCATACATTTATCAGCGGGTGTATGACATTGGAAAGAAAAGACATTAATGTTTTTTTAGTGAATGATTGCGACTGGCACGTCAAAAGGACAAAGACTGATACTGATTACTTCACAATCACTTACTTACATTACAACTGCAATGAATTTTGGTTGTTGGGATTATTCGTTTTAGGAATTTAGGATTTTATGACTTCAGGATTATGTTCCTTGATTTTTTAATTTTGTTGTTAAATTTGTCTGCAATTATTGTCAAAATGTCACAAAGAATTATGCATATTTAAAAAGTCTCTTTCTCTTTACCACATCCAGAGAAATATAAAGACATGAATAGTCAAACGATAGTCTTTCGATCTTTAATCTAATCGTGATCAATACAATGGTTCCAATCCAAAACTTATCATATTTAATATAAAGTTAAAATGGTACCTTTAACCTAAAATTCAAATTTGTGTTGTAGGAAATTTCTATATGGTAAATAAAACACGAGTATTCAAAAATTGAAGATGTAGTGGTCGAATTTCGAAAGCAAATAAGACCATATTAAGAATCTTCTAAAAAACGAACATACTTTAATAGATACATCGGGTTTTCCAATAAGGGATTGACATTTTTTTTTAACCCAAACCATTTGAGATATATTAGGAACTTTATTATCGACTTGAGGTACAATCAAAACATTTATGAATAGAACTCGCCTTCGTTCGTATATGTCCACCGCAGACATATGTGGACCCAACTTCTTATGACTCGGCCACACATACCAGCCGAAAGAAATATTGAATATTATTTCATTTTGATGAAACGTTAAGTTACAGAAAAAAATTATTATTTGCCTTTTTAGCCCGGCAAACTTAACGACTACCTTAAAAACTTCAGGACTGATTCGTTTGCCTTTTTTGGGAAATCTACGCAGACGCTTTCTTCCTACAAACTACAATACTCATAGTTCTCATCTCATCAGTCAAGATATTATGTGCCAAGTCAACCAGACTTTCGTCATCGTTGTCGTCGTCGTGGTTACAGCATAAAAGCTTCTGATTTCCTCCTGCATCAAATGATGAAGTGCTATCCACAAGACATGGAGAGAAAACTGTCATCCAAACTTGGGAAAAGAGGGAGGATGCGTATTGTATCTGTAACGATGACTGAAGCAAACCAAGTAGTTGAAGTTGCAAGTGCACTTCTTAAGCATACTTGTACTTCAAAGAAAATTGGAAGTCATTCGCTTGTAAAATTCCCACTGCCACTATGCAAACGCGACAACAGGCAATGTCCAAGGGAACAGGAAGTAAAGTATGTTGTACATATAATGCAGATCCGCAAACTACTCAAAGGCTTCTAATCGATGTTTTTGAGTTGTGGTGTAGAAGCCATCTTTCATTTGATTGCATCTTTCAGAATGTATGCTCAAAATAAACATAAAATGTAAAATTGCAGACTTTGGCAAAAAAAAACTTTTATCTCTAAAGTTACATTATGCTCGTACGTATGTATATTGACGAAGAACAAAGAAATAAAATTCACTTTTTTTTTAAGTATAAGAATCCATTTAAGAGTGCTCTAAGAGAATTTTATTTTATTAATTTTTATTTTTCCAAAAACCCTAAGGCTGAACAAAACTCTAAAAACTTGTTACTAAAAACTTGCAACTAACTTAATTGCACCATGTTGCCACTCTAGATTATATATATTTCCTGTGTGCTGAGTTTTACATGGGTTAATATATAGTGTAGTTTCTATCAAAGGATGAGTTTCTTTACAAAAAAAGTACCAACAAGATTTTATGTTTTTCTTAATTTGTATATACTTATTTATTTTAATTCGTTAAATACTAACGTAAACAATACTAACACATAATATTTATAATATACATTAATTATAATTGATAAAAAATATAATAGGTATTTGTTTTTATTATATTGTTATCATATACAATGTTATGATGCAATATTTGGCTTGAATTTTCTGGTGCTCTTTCTGCGAAATCCTTAAGCTGCACTGCTGCAATGGCGGATTCAGGGGTAGTAGGGTCTTAGGGCTCATGATGAGCCCCCATTGCATTGGAGGGATTTTTTTTAAATTTTCGTAGGAATTCCTTTGGATTCAAAACTAATGGTATTGCGTTATTTATATTTTACATATAAAAATAAAATTTTTATTTTATTGATACTGCTTTATTTCTTTAGGACTGTACGAAGAACACAATATGAATCTGAAATCCAGCTCTATTCCAATAGTGTTGCACAAAACTGCTTACCAATGGACGGCCCAGGGGTCATATAAGCCATAAAGCTCATACAGTTTAATAGTTTAAGCAAAGATTTCAACTAGAGAGTTGTTAGTAATTTAACCATATTCACCAAAAAAGTGGTTTGTCGGCCAAAACCAATTAAAATATTTGAAATAATCTTAAAGGGTTTCAAAAAATTTTAAATTTGAAATAACTTAAGTAATGCTTTAAATTATTTTTCTAAGATCTTTTCTGAGAAAGGTGAAATATTGGGGTTCTTAATTCTTATTTATTTATTATTAAACTTAGTACTAGCTTTGACTTAACCTAGAGTGTACTAGCTAACACAAACTTAACTTAAATTAGAACTTACGAGCTATCCTTTGCCTATTTTTTTAAAAGAAAGAACCCTAAGGTTCTTTTATATAAAAAAACACCAACAAAGGGTCAATAGAGGAAAAAGTTAGGGTTGCAGAAAATAGCAAAAGGTTATTTTAAGTGAAGGTTTCCTTAGATTAAAATCAAAGATTATGCATAGTATCATTCGAGAGCCGTATGATTCTGGACGACATAGGTTTGAAGTGACCTTAATTAGTTCAATGAGAAGAAAGGTAGAAAAAAGGACGGGAACGGAGGTTACGAAAATTTGCTTTAATGTTAATTTGACTTAACAGGGTTTAAGAATCAATGTTGCCTACAAGGAATTGCAAACAGAACATCAGCTATTTGAAGACGTTGGGCTAGAGATTGGAGACTTATAAGATTAAGACTATTCTGGTAAGGGGGTAAGTTGGGTGGGTCTATCTTTCCATGATATGCCACGTTTTCTTTGAACGTTTTCAATCAGGCGAAAATGATATTCATAATAAGGTGACCATACCCGGAATATTCAAGAATAGGTCTTACGAAAGTGATGTAAAGAGTATTAGTTACTTCGTAGGATTTCCTTAGACCAACGTTTTATAGAGCCATGTAATCGGTATAATGATCAATTTAGGTATTGAAATTAAGTTCTCTATCACAGAAGTAAAACCGATGTCACAAATAGAATCAACTATTTGGATTGTTTCATTGAGAAAGAGATAATTTCTAGGGGTTGTTGCTGATAGTTTTCGGGAAAGGTAATATTTGTACATTTGCTTATATTTAATTGCAGAAAATTATAGTTACACCAAGTATAAAACAGGTTGAGATCATTTGAAAGTTTACCAGAGTCAGTGGGTGAAGAAATTACTTTGGATATTTTCATATCATCCCAACATTGAAAGAGAAGAGTCTTTTAAATTAAGACTGACATCATTTACTGTAAGGACAAAGATTAGAGGTCTAAGATGGCTTCCTTGAGGTACCCCAGTAGTGGCATAGATAGGTTTTGAAAGGGAGCATTAAATGGGCCTCAGAAGAAAATATCAGATCGAGAAACCTTCCCATACAATTTGGAACCCTACTAATTTGGAAAAGACCGCTATTAGATAGGCAATCAGACAACAATATTTTAATTTCCGAGGATATGTTTAGTAGTATACCCGTGGCATGATTGTTAGTGCGTTGGACTATCATGCCAGAGGTCTTGGGTTCGATCCCTGCCTATGCCATCTAAAGTTTTTTTTTCACGGGTACTGCCTCTTGCGAGGAATTGACAAATTCTCCAAGATTAATTCTTGTCATGAAAAGTGCTTTCTCAAATTAGCCGTTCGGATTGGGCTTTAACTGTAGGTCCCCTCCATCCCTGACAACAGTACTCACACACAGGAATGGTTGAGATTTGTAAGCCACTAGGCCCTAGTTCTCAACGGACTGATGCGTCACCCAATTTATTTTTATGTTTAAGGGAAGGAAGTACAACTCATCGTCAGAATCGGTCCATGTTGAGTTAGGTAGATTAAAATCACCCATTGGGGTGTTTCAAAGAGGAAGTCGATTGCAATGATAGCAAGTTGGTAGGCAGAGGTTTTCCTAAAGTGTTAGATTTAAGAAATCTGCTTTTTGAGATGACTTTGATACGAAAGAATTTAGTTTTAAACATGAAATTCAAGAATAATGGCTTATAATAATGGTTTAAGTACATAGTGTACGTTTCATATCTATTAATTAAAAATGTAAACATTTTGGATCTCTGGAAAATTGAAGTGGAAAGAGAATCTCCAACGTCTAATTTGTGAGGGCCACACTATATTTTCTTCCCAACTTTTTTGTTTACCTTCATTTGTTTGTTTGTAATTTGTTAGTTGGTTACAAAATTAATTGTATTTATAAAATATCGTTATAAAAAATGTGGTTTATCCTTGTTACGTAGCAAATGTAAACCTAAAAATTATACAGTGATGAACGCTCCCTGCTTGGGCACACTAGGGTGAATGCATGTCATAAATGTATGCAATTATTTGATTTTTTTACCTTATTTTCTTTACTTTCTTTTCATTCCTGTTTGGTACAATTTCTAACATTTCGTTTATTATTGTATGTTGGCTCTTGAATAGGGCATATTTAAAAAACTGCTGAAATCTTGGAGTGCTTCCGTAAGTAGGGAGTAGTCAAAATTAAATAGTTAGACAATCCTCGCTAAACAACAGTGTTCTAAAAGAATCTAATAACACCACTTTCACTTTAGACCTTGAAATAGTAAATATAAAGTTAGGATGCATTCACGTTATGTTATTGTAATTTTGCAGCCTCTTTTACAAACATAAAAAACATTTTAAGCGGTGCTCAAATACTCTTTATGTTATGTGTGTGGGCCCCCTTATTAAAAGTCTGGATCCGCCCTTGTACTGTATAGCCCACGGAAGTGGTTTAGGCATTGTATACGCATACACAAATAACCCGAGCAAAAAGGTAACATTTCCTTCTAAAATAAAACACGCAACAATTTTGGTTGGGAACAATCTTTCGGTGTTTTTTACGCTTGTGTTCACATTGAAAATATTAGAGTAAATATGAACTCGTACAGTCCCGAAGGGTGCAAATGATCCATTTAGGTTTAATGATTTGTAAATTCCATTTCCATGTTGTCACATCACGTCAGATTGCTAATTCCCCTTTTCATGCAATTGAGGAATTTGCCTGCATGTATGTACATTTTAAGAAATGTAGGACCTGTAAAGAGCCAACTTGTATAGTCTATTAATATTGTGCGACCCATACCTAGCTCATTGTATTACACTCAATTATTGGTAATAACACATATCTTTTTACTAGGCCTTATTGCATTTCCCCATTTTTGTCTTTAATACAATAGAAATAACATTCTGATCCCTACTTTTAATAGGCTAGTAGATTACTCAACTGCCACAGCGAGCGTATGTAGTATACTTTCCCTTCTTATGATAAAATATTCTGTCCAAAATGTTTGTGCAGTACAGGAAGGATAGGATGTCGGTATATCGCTTAAACTACCAAGAAATTAAACTTGGTTGTGTGAAAGAAAACAATGTGCAATTTTTTCCGCACTGCATAACATAATATTGCAAAAAGCTTGGAAAAATCCAAAAGGGCTGTCATCCATACTTTGTTATTTTAACTTTGAAACGAAGAAATTAATTTTTAAACACGATTCTAAATTGCCCAGAAATTGTGTTGCCTTAACCACATGTCATAAACTTTCATTTTCTTTTATAAAACTTGTATTCATCAAATTTTAAGTTCTAAAAAAAGTAGTGATAATCCTGATAAATATTTCTAACAAATATTTTGTGGGGATTTTTTTTCCATTTTCGTTGTAATTTTGTGTGTCGTGATTATGTGTGGCGTTATTTCGTTACGCTCCCAATAATATTACGTTTTTGTTGAGCCTCTTACTTGTTTTAAGTAATTGTAAGTCCCTTTGCGTTTCTGGTTGGCTTACGCAAATTGAAAAATCTTACGCATGGTAGGAGAGAGCATGAGGAGCTCTCCACTTATCTCGTATCTTCGCCTTGACCTGGCTTCCTTTCGTTGGAAAACTTGTTGAGCCCTTGGCTAGTTTCAGCACTTTTTACCATCAAATGCAAATACAGCACCACTGCGGCTTCCTTCAGTTTTGTTTTCCATAAATCTACCAATCGATCCTCCCTGTCCATTTGCGCCTTAACACAATATGCCACTTGTAGTTTATTATAAGTCGATTATTGCTATACATATATACATATGTACATATGTATAAACAAAAATAATAACATTTGATTCTAATTATCAAGTGTTTCTTATATTCTTAGAACGGATGTGAGAAACAAGTTTCTTATACAATTAACACACCCAATTTTGAGCTAAATTAAACACAACGAACAGAACACAAGCGCAACAAATAACAATAATACGACATACATAACATATGTCAAATTGAACTAACATTTGGATAGGTTGCTTTAAATTTTTCTTAAAGGTCTGTTTATGTTTTTTGAGTTTCTAGATTATTGTTTGCAAGTTTCTTAAATCCAACCCACTTTACATAGCAAAAGCAAAGTTCGTGGTCAGAGATATGAGTGAAAATGCGTCCGCTTGGATTGAGAATACAAAATGAAGTGAAGAATTTATTCTGTTTGGACAAATAAAATCTTCAAAACAAAAAACAATTATGGCGTAACAACAAATGAATTTTGGATAGTGGTATTGCTATAAGAACTCGGCCATTTATAATTATATGTGGGAGTTTCAATGTACATTCTTAAAAATTCTATCAAACCACTTCCACTTAGGGTTAAGCTCTTCGTAGTTCCTTCACATACAAATAAACTAGTTGCCCAGTTGCTACGTGGCGTCATCAAGAGCGAATATCCAACTATTGGAACCTCTAAGACTTATCCATTGATCGTGAAGAATGGATTTTGTTAAAAAACAGTGACTTATAGCACTGCTCAAATAGTTCAGTAATGAAACTGCACAACTTATATTACTGTCTCGATAGATCATTGTTGGTAACTGCTGGTTACAAATATAATTTTTGGTTAAAAGAAAATGGCAGGACAGTAATTGATTTTCTGTTTACTCGAAATACCTATCTCCCGTTGGAGTAACTGCTTAGTACGGGGATGATAATTCTATAATGAATCATTTTTAAATAGTGGAAACGGAACCAAATTGAAAAGCTGAAATTCTTGGTTATCAACTAAAGGAATCATCATTTCAAACACTATTGACTCATTAAGACTTCGTCCTTTGATGGACGTTTTTACTTCTACTAGCTCTGCCCAATGTGATGACAAATTGTAAAATATGTGAATGTTCCAAAAACTATTGACTGTGCCAGCAGTACCAATACCTTCAAAATAGATGCCTGTTGGATTGTCAAATTTAGTCATCCTTATGGGTTCAGGATCTGTGGCGGTTGCTAATGGACACAATAGCAACATGAAACATAATAAAGTTACCAAAGAATTACCGAATTCCACTTCTTAATCTTATTGAGGGCTGGGTTTTTGTTGGTTGTTTCACAGCCTCCTCTTGCTGCCCCTTAAATCAATCGGTAAATTGCAAAGGTTATGAATTACAGCTCTTTGGTATGTTCCTGTATCCGTTTTAACATGCGCTACACGCACTAAACTATCCGTTCCCTTCACGACCTAGATTACACTTCCAAGCTTCCATTTCATTGGAGGCTGATGTGAATCTTTTAAAACAACCATTGTTCCTGGTTCTAAATTTTTGGATTGCGCTTTCCATTTCAACTACTGTTGTGGAAGATGGAGGTATTCGTTTGACCATCTTTGCCAAAAATGCTATTGAATGTGCTGAACCTGACGAAATTTGTCTAATCTTGAGATTTTGTGATCAGAAATGTCAGGCTCTGGAAACGAAGTTAATGGAGCGCCAATTAAAAAATGACCTGGAGTTAATGCCTGCAAGTCATTAGGATCGGAGTAGTTGGCTGTAAGTGGGCGTGAATTTAATATGGATTCGATTTGAACAACAACGTCTTCCTACAAATCGCTTTAAGCAGTTTAAAAATGCTTCAGTGGTAAGGTTGCTAACCACTTTAATATGTACAGCTTTGGTAGAAAAGCATACAAATACTGCAAGATATGATTTGGTTGGACGTTATAAAGTGGCCCTATTGGTCCACAGAAGTCTACTCCCGAATAATGGAATGGTCGAGAAGGAACGATTCTTTCTTTAAGTAGGTTTCACATTAACTGATCCATGGAACTGGGTTTAGCACGGAAACATTGAATACATTTAGAGAGTACCTTGCGTGTTTCTCTTCCTACACTTAAAATCCAAAATTGTTCCCTCGAGATAGATATAATGTTCTATGGGAAATGTGAAGATGTTTTTTGTGTAAGTGCTCTAAGAGTAATGTTGTTATACAATGTTATTTTTTTGGAGTAATATTTGGTTGTTTGATTGGGGAGGAATTTCAGCATTCTTAAGCCTTCCTCCTACATGTATCAACATTGTTGGTTTATCAAAATATGGGCTTAGTGATAATATTTTGGAATTATTGTGGAAAGGTTTTCCGTGCTTTATATTCTTTTGGAAAAACACGTATCTGTACGCTCCTCCACAAAAGAATTGTTCCCTACTGGATGTCTTCCAAAGTTAAGGAACCAGCTTTTTTGTTTCCTTCGCAACAAGACTTGACAATGATTCAAATCACAATTCGATTGAATTTTGGCTACACGATTTGCAATGTACAATGTACATATGTCCCCCAAGTGTAGGACGGTACCTTTAATCATGCCAAAACCGTTGTAGAATCTGTATAATAACTAACAGATGAAATTGTTCGACATATTATTGGGAGTATTTTTTGTACCAAATCCACCAATAAAACAGGCGCCTGAAGTTCCAGTCGACCCATGGTTGTCGCTGCCTATAAGCCCCAAAGGATCAAATAATTTTGCCAAGTCAGCAAAAATGCTTCGCTTTGTTACCTGTACTTTACTGGATGCTATATAACCGTAGAAAAGTTTAAAATCTTGGGTTGGGTCCCAAACTAAACCAAGTGTTTTAATCACCTCAGATTGATATATAGTCAACATTTCTCGATTTTCCATAGGAATATTTTCAAGAACGCGTGGATCTTTTGAGCAGAATTTTGTTAAATCAAAGTTTCCTTCTCTTAACAATTTTATGGTTTCATCAAGAAGAAACTTGGCTTCATCAAGATTATCTGTCCCGGTAAGGCAGTCATCCACATATTTGTTTTTTGTTATGATTTTTGATGCATTAGGGTATATGTATATGCTGAAAGTTGTTTGTTTATTTCACTAAGCATCTAGTCGATAAAAAGGAAGCAGAAGCCGTTCCATACGTAACTGTGTTCAGCTGGTATGTTCTTAACGTGCTCAGGATCTGACCTCCATAAAATAAGCTGATATGCTTTATCCTTAGGATGAATCAGTATTTGACATCTCCAGTGAATACATATTTGTAAAGCCAAAAATGATCAATTATTGAAAAAAGTCTGATTGGACGATTGGGCCAACCATGAGGGTATCTTTAAGTGAATACCCAGATGTCGTCTTTGCGGACGCATCGAAGACTACTCGGAGCTTCGTTGATGAACTCTCAGGTTTTAAAATACAATGATGTCGAAGGACATAGTTTGATTTTGGTATGCACTTCTCGGGAAGCGGAGTCATATGACCTAGTCGTTCATATTCCTCCATGAAACTTATATAGCTTTCTTTCAACTCTAAGTTCTTCCCAAGTTTCCTTTCTGTTACATATTAAAACAATAATATGAACCAGATTAAAGTTGAAAGGTGCTACGGATGGAGCACCTTGGTGTGTATCTACGTTTGCATTTGAATTGTAACGCAGTCTATTTACTTCGGTTTGAATATTTTCCTCTCCACTTGTTTCCGTTACTTTTTTCTTACTTATATATTTTATATTCTTAGTTTTAAGCGAATCTTGTTTTTCGGTTTCTCTTCCTCTACAGCCACCGAACAGACAACATCGAATAAAAGTAAATTAAGTAAGTGGAAAGTTTTTTTATTTATGTTTTAATAAACATAAAACTTTCCAATGAATAAAAACGCTTTTTTGCCATATCTATTGAACTAACCAATGTTTCATTTGGTACCCTAAAAGCATTTCCAAATATAAAAGTTGAACCGGTATAGGATCGACGATCAAGAGCACGATTTCTCCAATCAGCGTCGACATAGCAAATTGGTGGTTTGTCTTCCTTTCCAAATTAGAGTCCGATATGAGTAGTTCTTCTAAGGTAGCGCAACACGAGCTTTGATGCGATCTAATGCTCTTTTCTGAAACAGTTGTTATATTGGTTTAGAGCACTTACAAAATAAGCAATGTCTGGGCGTCTCGCCAGAGCAATGTTACATCAACGCTCCTACAGCTCCCGATATGGTTTCTCACATTGGTCATCGATGGATTGTATACCTTCCTTTAAAAGTTTCAAGACGTCTTTAATGTATCCACTATCCGATAGTAGTATCTTGTGTGGTGATGTTTTGATTTGAATAACAAGGCAGCACTTGGCTTCTTCAAGGTCTCGAATAGTAAAATGCTTGGCAAGTATTTGCTTGATGTTATTTTCCATAATTTGTGTCATTGTAGAGCACAAGGATATCATTAACGTATAAAATGATGAATGTTTTTTTGTGTTTGTCATGATAAACGCACGGGTCGGAGTCTGTTGGGACCAATCCTGTTTTCTTCAACATGCTATCAATCTCGAGGTTCCATTGGCGTCCTGACTGACGGAGTCCATATAATGCTTTTTCGAGTTTACAAACCTTGTTGGAACCGCCTTGAAGATCTCTCAGCATCTTTCTTGCCAGAACTCTGAGATTCTCGTCGTCATCGCTAGTGGACATTCTCCGCAACATGACTTCCAAAAATTGTGGTTGTCTATGATATATATATCCGCAGACCGTTTATTTCGCAAAGCTATTCTGCAGCCAATTGTCTTCATATTCTCGGACTTATTTAAGATTGTCCATGTGTTGTTTGCTACTAAATTCAGAAGCGTTTATTACTAAATCATCATTTTCTGGTTGTACTTCATTATCGTGGACGACCTCGACGACCAGTTTTCGATTTTGCAGGTCTACCAGATAAATTTCTGTAGGTTTTAGATACCTTTGGTATTCCTTCTTCATCTGTGGAACACGTCTTTTCTACTTTTTCAAATTTCGCAGTAGTCGTTGAATTTTCGAATTCGGGTTTGACATTTTCATTTTTGAATTCATTGTTTATATTCGTAGATTTATTTTTAAGTTCAATTGTCGTCAAAGCGTTCACATCTAAATTGAAACTCCCATTTAATGTACATACAAGTTAACGCATCACTTCCAATACGCAACACGATCTCAAATTACAACCATAAATCCAAACCCATAAAACCGAAATATAATATCTAGCCCATAAAACCGAAATATAATATCTAGAACAAAGGATCGATAGTTCTGTCCAAGCACCGCGACATCACGTACGCAGAAATATCCACTCTGGATCTAAAAATAGAACCATCATCGATTTGTGCACACCACACCACACCGCATCACGCTGGACACAACCATAGCTCAAGATGATCAGGAATTAGAATCATATAAGGGAAAGAATGCAGCGTCGCAGCCACATTCACAGTTCATCGATTCGACTAGACACTTGTCGTAGTTTAAGAATTATAATTGTTATTTTGTGAACTATGTATATATTTTTTTAAATAAAATTTTTTTATTAAAACGAAATAATTAAATATTAATTTACATATGTATGTATGTATATTCGTTTGTGAATTCACTGAAATTTCCTTGGCTTTGATGATTATCAATAAATCTGATGTCTCTCGAAACGCAATTTTTTTGTTGCGATGGAAGCCACACTTTGTAGCCCTTCTTTGTGTCAGGATAGCTAACGAAAATTTCCTCTAGGCCTTTATTATCAAATTTTTCCTTTCCGATTATCTTGTCCAGGATGTAAACCTTGTCGCCAAATGTGTGCAGGTAATTCAAAGTTGGGAATTTTCTGTTCCACATCTTATGTATGTAATGGGTGATTTTTTTGAGGTTAGGATTTTCATGCATTAGTATTTGACAGATCACGCGGGATTTCAGACATGGTGTCAAAGAGAAAGATGCTCAGTATGCTTTGACATTTCATCATGAATAGACTTACTAACGAGCAACGCTTGCAAATCATTGAATTTTATTACCAAAATCAGTGTTCGGTTCGAAATGTGTTTCGCGCTTTTTTATCGACAAATTTTGTTCAGCGATGAGGCTCATTTCTGGTTGAATGGCTACGTAAATAAGCAAAATTGCCGCATTTGGAGTGAAGAGCAACCAGAAGCCGTTCAAGAACTGCCCATGCATCCCGAAAAATGCACTGTTTGGTGTGGTTTGTACGCTGGTGGAATCATTGGACCGTATTTTTTCAAAGATGCTGTTGGACGCAACGTTACGGTGAATGCCGATCGCTATCGTTCAATGCTAACAAACTTTTTGTTGCCAAAAATAGAAGAACTGAACTTGGTTGACATGTGGTTTCAACAAGATGGCGCTTCATGCCACACAGCTCGCGATTCTATGGCCATTTTGAGGGAAAACTTCGGAGAACAATTCATCTCAAGGAATGGACCGGTAAGTTGGCCACCAAGATCATGCGATTTGACGCCTTTAGACTATTTTTTGTGGGGCTACGTCAAGTCTAAAGTCTACACAAATAAGCCAGCAACTATTCCAGCTTTGGAAGACAACCTTTCCGAAGAAATTCGGGCTATTCCGGCCGAAATGCTCGAAAAAGTTACCCAAAATTGGACTTTCCGAATGGACCACCTAAGACGCAGCCGCGGTCAACATTTAAATGAAATTATCTTCAAAAAGTAAATGTCATGGACCAATCTAACGTTTCAAATAAAGAATCGATGAGATTTTGCAAATTTTATGCGTTTTTTTTTAAAAAAAAGTTCTCAAGCTCTTAAAAAATCACCCGATACATATGTATATGCCATTTCTCCATCTAGACTCTTGGTGATGCATCGATTTCGGATATGATTTGCCCAGAATGTTGATGGCATACGGATTCCCTTAACATACATACATCTCTCCGATTCTGCTAAGGTACGGTTTTTCCTTTCAGCGACACCGTTTTGCTGCGGGGTATAAACAGTCGTTAGTCGACGCTTGATACCGTGTTCTTTTAAAATGTTTCCCATTTTCCATTACTCTGTTGCAGTATTCGGTGCCGTTGTCTGACTGCAATGCTTTTATTCTTCGACCAGTTTGTACTTCTGCAAATTTTTTGTATTCTATGAACCTTGAGGCAACTTCATCTTTGCCTTGTATGAAGTATATCATACAAAATCGACTATGCTCATGTATAAATGTTATGAAATAACGGGATCTACCGTGAGACTCAGCGCATGGGTCCACAATCCACATACGTCAGCGTTCGGTTCGATTTTAAAAGTGCAGTCGGGTTAATTTTGATGCTATGCATATTTCACAAAATGTTGGACTTGTTTTGAGTTCGGGAATGAAATGTTTTTTGGACATGAGCTACAGATCGTGTGAATTCAAGTGACCAAGTTTTCGGTGCCATGACTCAGGATCTCCGGGCTTATTGTTGGTCGCGATGTGACTCGTCGTTTTCTGCACAAACGTAAAACAAGTCGCCCGCCGTCGCGATTGGGTGCCTTTGTTTTTATCTTGTATGATGGCTCTGTCCTTGGTGAACACAACTGTATCACCTTAGTCTATACAATCTTGGACACGGATATCAGGTTGGTTCGTAGGTCCACAATTTCATTTCCATTCCATGTTGATATCGCCACGTCTCCCTTAGCTGTGATAGAAGATAATGTTGTTAACTTCCCATAAGAAGTTATTGTAATCGGTCCGATTTGTCGAATTGAACATTTTGACATTTCTCGACGTTTCAAGGTCCCTAGAGTCGAAATAAAAGATTTTTAGAGAAATGTTTGTGCGTGCGTGTTTACGTATGTATGTACGTTCTTTTTAACTTATAAGAAATATTGTTTTCAAAATTCGATAAAATGTTGAAAAAAAAAAATAAAAACCTAAAAAAAAAACAATACTAACACTTGGTAAAAATTTACTTTCGACTCAAATATCTTATCGAAAATTAAAAATATTGGCTTCAAACTTATTTTATCTCACAGAAAATATTGTTTTCGATATTCAATAATTTTTTATAAGAATCCAGCCCGTTTTTTCATACAAAAATAAAATCTACAAAAAAATAGTACGCAAATTTGGTAAAAATTGATGTTCGGTTCTCGATATCTCTCAAATTAATTTCAATTTATATGTTTATATAAGAAATAAAAAAAATCAAGAAATGCTTCTAAAATTGGTAAAATTTGTTTTTCGACTAAAAATCTCGTTAACAAAACTAAATTATGAAATGAAACTATTTCATTATATGCAAAATATTGTTTAAATTTTTAAGAATGATTCAAGTGACAACTTTTTTAGTACAACACGAAAACCTACAATCTTTTAAGTAAGACAAATCGACAGACGGGATGGGAAGTTATCAGTGTGGGTCGCATCCCAGCCTCTTTTTTGGTTTTGAAGGAGTGATGCATCCTTACACACATATGTAAAGTGCATCCACTAGCTTGGAATATTGTTGGAAATGTCGAATAAATACAATTTGTGAGAATGTGCTGCGCTGCTTTTCGGTTCTTTCTTCTTAAAACAATGCAGCGCCATGTGTCCTTTCTTGCAGCAGTAGTTGGAGCTGTACTTGAAGGGTTGATATTTTGCCTGTTATTGTTATATTTTGGGAGAATTGCCATGGATGGTCGATCATTACTCTTATTAATTCTGGCATCGTGCTCTTCGTTGATTTTGGCCTTCAGTGATTCGATTTCAGGAAGATTATCTCTTGACTCGATGACACACCTAAAATTTTCAAAGGAATTAGGCAGACTATACAACAACATCGCAGATAGTAACTCATCTTTTTTGTTGACTTCCATATTTTGGAGTCTGTCAACTATACTTCGAAGAATTTTGATAAGTACACCCTAACGTCGTCGTTGCCTTCCATCACCTTAACAAATTCGCTTTTCTTGCGGATCCTTTTGATGCATATGTGGCTTCAAGTTTAAGCCAGATTTCTCTCGAAGTTGAGCTTCCTCTGATTTGACTCAGTTCATATGGACTTATGGCCAGGATAAGTTCTGATTTGGCCTTACGGTCTTCTACTACTGAGCAGCTGCATCACCTTCCGTTACTTCAGGTTTTGGCTTGTCGCCCCGCCGCTGACATAAATCCATGTCTCGTTTTTAATGAGAACGGCTTCCTTTTGTATTTTCCATGTCTCAAAATTATTTTTGACAAAGTTTTGATACGTATGGCGTTAGCCATTATTAAAAGATAAAGTTTAATTTGCTTTTTAATTCGAAGTATCTTTTGGGACTGGTCCCATAACCTATCAGAGAGTTGAGTGAAAATGCGTCCGCTTGGATTGAAAATACAAAATGAAGCTGAAGAATTTATTCGCTACGTCAAAAGTTTGAACAAAATAAGTAATACAAAATATGAATGTAAGAGGGCGCTTAATAAATGTAAAAGGAGAAGGAATTGCTAAACTCGAACATAAACCCACAATTCAACATAAAAATATATGGGAAAGTACACCGTGCTTTTGTCCAAGTTTCTTATATGAAAGGTTTTCTTATAAGTTACAAATACTTAGTAAAATTGTACAAAGGAAAAAATAGTTGGCGCAACAGTCCGTTGAGAACTAGAGCCTAGTGACTTACAACTCTCAACCATTTCTTTGTGCGTGTAATGTTGTCATAAATGGAGTCGACCTACAGCTTTAAACTGAAACCAAACGGCTAATTTGAGAAAACACTTTTCCTAACAAGAATTATATTTGAAGAATTTGTCAATTCCTCGCAAGAGGCAGTATCCGCTAAAAAATTTTAGACGGCACAGGCAGAGAGTGAACTCAAGCCCTCTGGTTTGACAGTCCTACCAATTAGCAACATTTCACGGGTACTACTACACAATGGTACAATAGTTTATAAATTAATTTGCTGATCGTTATACAAACGTAGGACTGGTATTTATCATTTAAACTCCATCTCACACCAGGGCACCTTGCGCACTTGCTCAATTAAATTCACCTAATATCTTACTAAAAATACTATATTTTTTCGGGGAAATGTCACGCACATATTTAATTACTTTATAAATCAGCTGTTCGATTCTACTTCATTAGTGTTTTTGATCAAGACCGCCCGGAACATTTTGCGCTCTAGCTAAAACGTCATCAGATCTCATTTTGCCATTATATTATGCATTTGCACTACAATACAATATGTGTTTGCGCATAAACTATAAACAATAACATTTTAGGGAATTCCTTTGATAAGATAAGAATTATTCAGGAGCAAGAGGGGCTCCTGAATAATTCTTATCTTGGCGCTTTTTCACACATCACAGTTGTTTTCCTGCCACCATAATCTTCATCTTGCATAAATGCTTCGCGTGAAGGAACTTGCTCAACTCATTTTAATTCACCAGTTATGTATATTAACGTGAACTACTTACTTGTGCTACCACTCGCATACACACATACATACACACATATTCTTATTTACATCGACTCTTCTTTACAATAGATTAAGCTGAGTCGCAGCACTAAAAATCCTACCTACCTAATTTCCAAATATTTCACCCTGTTCGTACAAGAGAAAAAAAGAAAAAATCTCAACACAAAAAATTTCCATGCCACTGTCACCTCATATGTGCAAGATTTATTTCATGCACACCGAGTCCCAAAATTAACATAGAGAGTATGACAAAGCAAAATACTTATTCATATTGAATCGTATGAGCTAGTATAGTACGTGCAGGTTTTGTATCACGCACCGTACCTGAATGTGAGTTCTCATCTACAAAAAAACAACAAAACAAATATATGGACTGGAGTCGGAGCTCGGAGTGTCTTTGATTTGTAGTAGAAGGTAGCACAGCACCAGTGTTGGGACCTCGCAGAAGCAAAAGAGTGGTAGAAATGATGTCAAAAAGGTGGTAGAAAAGTGGTAGAAATTAAAACCCATTTTTATGTAGTAAATCTTATATTCAATAACTTATTAAAAAATACAAAAAATTAAATAAACAATAATTCAGTTCTTTCAGTTTCAAATATCACAATGCACAATAATTAAATTAGTTATTAAAACCTCAAATTATTTTTTGCTATATAGACCGCCGGAAAATTTAAATTTTGAAGCATATTTCAGTAATGCTTCCGGAGGATTAAAATTCTGAAAATTTACTGAAATTTCCCTTGCAGCCAAAATGTTGTGAATGATTGTAGTTTTTAATTTATTTCTTTTTTCATTTTTTATATTTTTTAAATCTGAAAATAGTGCTGCTATGCGGTAAGCAACAAAGCTCCAACATATAAGAAGATATTTTTTCAAAAATTAAATTGTCCATTCCGTCTTTTAAGTTTTTTTTTATCAAAAGCCATTGTGAAACAATGTCATCAGTTTTAAAAATTTGGAGTAATTGATTTTCTCCAATTAATTTTCCCCACTCATTAACTCTAGTTCTGAGTTATTTATAGTTGATGAAAAATGTTTCGTGAGACCTTAAACTGATGGCATTGTTCCATCAATGACGTTTTTCGGGTTTAAATATTTGAAAAATTTTAGTTCATCGTTTGAAAGGTTAAACCTTTCTCCAATTTGAACACATAATTCAATATAATAGCTGCACATAACTTTTCGTAGTTGCATTACATCTTGTTCAACATTTTCAAGTAAGTACCTTTCAAAGTAAAGGCCAAAATACATTTGAGAATATGGTAAATAGTTTTCACTGTTTTTTATATTTGTGTTTACATTCATATTTTCTGGTTTTACAAAATTTTTCATTAAATTTAATTTTAATGTAGTAATTTTTTCGAATATCAAGTGTATTTTTGTGTTCTCAGATTGAGTTTATTTAACTCGTTTACAATTTTAAGATTTATTGACAAAACATTTAAATATACTATAAATATTAAAAGGTAGAGTTTAATGATAGGTGAATGGTGAGTTGCAAAAAGTGGTAGAATTTGCTTTTTAGGTGGTAGATTTTCATGAACACCAAAAAGTGGTAGAAATACCACTTAAGTGGTAGAAGTCCCAACACTGCACAGCACCCTACCTGCTCTCTTTTTTGGTAGACATTTTTTTGTTGTTTTCTTTGTAGATAAGAACTCACATTCAGGTACGGTGCGTGATACAAAACCTGCACGTACTAGCCCATACGATTCAATATGAATAAGTATTTTGCTTTATCATACTCTCTATGTTAATTTTGGGACTCGGTGTGCATGAAATAAATCTTGCACATATGAGGTGACAGTGGCATGGAAATTTTTTATGTTGATTTTTTTTTTTTTTTTCTCTTGCATGGAACTTTTTTGTGTTGAGATTTTATCTCTTGTATGAACAGGGTGAAATATTTGGAAACTAGGTAGGTAGGTGTCTTTGCTACAAATGGTCAATGGATGTGCAAGTTTTCTTTTTTGCACACTAAGTATCGAAACTAACATGGGAGATATTTCAAAAAAAACTTATTTATACGGAATCATATGGGGCAGAGCGTGCAGGTTTTCTTATTGCACACTGTGTAAGAGTTAAGTGCCTGCTTACAGGAGATGAAATTTTTAATAGAATGGAAAAGGAGCATAGAGTGAAAAAATTAAAGGGGGATGAATCTATATGTGGAGTCGAATCGTTCTTGCGCAGGCAGTTTTTTTTTTTTTTAAGTTAATGACTGTTGTAACGGCTACTTTTTATTTATTTATTTAGTTATTTATCATCAAGCAGAGATCAACTCTTACAGACTAGGATATACATAATTACTTTAAATTATTAATAATAAATTTAATATTTATATGAATGAGAAAAACAAAAACTCAACAATAATAATAACAATTAACAAAAATATTAAAGTTCAGCTGATTGAATAGTTAATTCATTTAAAATATATAATTTGAAGGTATCTCTTGAACAACTTTTAAAAATATCTATTTTATTACATACAGCATTAGTTTCCCTGATGCAACGAGAAATTGGCTCATTAAGGCCATAATTTGTGCGATGAAAATATTCATATAAAAGGTTAGATTCACGAACATGCCTCTGAGGAACACGTAGATTAATAAGATTTAATAAATTAGGACATTTTATGTGATACGTTAAAATATCTCTGATGAACATAACAGAGAAGCAAGTAAGCCGACTTTCCAGAGTTTTAATATCGAATAATAAGCACCTTGTTTTGTAGGTTGGCATCTCAATTCGCCAATGTAGTTTAAAGATTAAATATCGAGTAGTTTCTTTGAACTTTTTCAATTCTATTACAGGAGTTTCTATAAAAAGGATTACAAACCACACTAGAAAACTCCAACACAGATCTTACCAGAGAATTGAAAAGTGACTTAAGAGAATATGGATCTTTGAACTCTCTTGTATTTCTCTTTAAAAACCCGAGCATTTGATTAGCCTTGTTAACCCTATAGTCAATGTGTGGCAGGAATGAAAGTTTAATGTCTAAAACGACCCCAAGGTCCTTCTTACATTCAACGCGTTCTAAAGTTACATGATTAAGTTCATAATTGAATAGAATAGGGGTAGTATGTCTAAAACACGACATAACTTGGCATTTAGAAATATTAAGATGGAGGAAATTAGAAGTAAATGACAATCAGATAAACATTTAATTCCACGATACAACTTAAGGTCATCGGCAAATAAGAGACAAGGAGAAGATACAAAAATTGACGGAATATCATTTATGAATAATAAAAATAACAATGGTCCCAAATGACTTACTTGAGGAAGACCTGATGGGAAACAAATATTTTCAGAATAATAGTCTTCAATTTTAACAATTGGAAAGGTAAGATTTTAACCAGCTCAGAAGTTAAGAGTGAAAACCGAGAGAATACAATTTATGAAGAAGCACCCTGTGGTTAACACGATCGAATGGTTTAGCAATGTATGTATGTATGTATATCTAGTCTGGTGCAGAATGCAAATTGTTTCAATTGTTTTTTCGCTTTGTTGGTTAATTAATATTATGTATTTTTTTATGTTTATTTAAAAAAAAAAATACATAATATAGCAAACATGGAGACAAGCAATATTAAATAAATAGCTATCAATTTTTAATAGAAGTGACGTATTTTGTGACAAGATCGTAATGTAACTGACTCAGTTGTTTTTAGACAAGCTTGAATTAGGTACATGAAATTTTAATAAGTAACAACTGTCAAAGCCAAAGTTATGATAATGGTTCGAATATGAAAGGAAAAGAAGCGGGTGTTCAGAATCGAATTCGAACCCTGAAACCAAGAGCATTTTTCGTTCCATGTTGCCCGCATTCCTTAAATTTAATGGTTAATGATGCTGTTCGGTGCTCATTTTATGAGTAGGTATGTTCAATTAACCGAGCGTATTGCTAGTTCCCTAGAAATACCAAATATGTTTCCTGTAGCTTCATTATTGCTATCTCAACGGAGAAAAATACTTTATGCTGATGAATGTCCTGAAACTATATTAGATCCGAAACAAAGATTTAAAGTTGATTTTTTTTTTTAATACTTGAAAGGTTTGATACGAATATAGTATCAATTTTTCATTTTTAAGTAACATAAGCGAATGTTTAAAAAATAAAAATGTATGTGCTTCATGGCTTAATTTGCAGAATGTTTTAACATAAAGTTGTTTTAAAGATTTAGATGGAGAAGAATTGTTTCAATAGTTGACCGTAATATCCCAGCTTGTTACACCACAAAGCTCAAGTTTAGATGTGTTAAATTTTATTTTTAGTTCAAACCTTGAAGATTTTGCTCCAAATGTAGTAACTGCTCTCCAAATCCTTAATACAATCCCGGTCACGGTAGCTTCAGGAGAACGTAGTTTTTCTAAACTTAAAATTATTAAAAATTATCTTAGGACAACCATGACTCAAGAGAGATAGGTAGGTTTAGCTATAATGTCCATTGAAAAGAAATTATTAAATTCTTTAGATTTTGATGATCTCATTTCTGAATTTGCAAAATGTAAGGCCAGAAAAGTAAGTTTCCAAATGTAAAAGTTTCCCCTCTGCTCATTTTTTTGCTGCGTTTTATTTTAATGTTTTAAGCCTCCTGGGGATACCTCAATAAAAAAAACGCATTGAAAATCTACCTCCTGGGTAATGTGGGAAAGGCTTATGCTTGTGTATCAGTTTATATGTAAAAAAATATAAAAAAGGGGCGCTTTCTACAAATCTTGCACAGGGCGCAAGTTTGGATGGGGCCGGCCCTGGTTATAGTTATAGTTATAGTTATAGTTATAGTTATAGTTATAGTTATAGTTATAGTTATAGTTATAGTTATAGTTATAGTTATAGTTATAGTTATAGTTATAGTTATAGTTATAGTTATAGTTATAGTTATAGTTATAGTTATAGTTATAGTTATAGTTATAGTTATAGTTATAGTTATAGTTATAGTTATAGTTATAGTTATAGTTATAGTTATAGTTATAGTTATAGTTATAGTTATAGTTATAGTTATAGTTATAGTTATAGTTATAGTTATAGTTATAGTTATAGTTATAGTTATAGTTATAGTTATAGTTATAGTTATAGTTATAGTTATAGTTATAGTTATAGTTATAGTTATAGTTATAGTTATAGTTATAGTTATAGTTATAGTTATAGTTATAGTTATAGTTATAGTTATAGTTATAGTTATAGTTATAGTTATAGTTATAGTTATAGTTATAGTTATAGTTATAGTTATAGTTATAGTTATAGTTATAGTTATAGTTATAGTTATAGTTATAGTTATAGTTATAGTTATAGTTATAGTTATAGTTATAGTTATAGTTATAGTTATAGTTATAGTTATAGTTATAGTTATAGTTATAGTTATAGTTATAGTTATAGTTATAGTTATAGTTATAGTTATAGTTATAGTTATAGTTATAGTTATAGTTATAGTTATAGTTATAGTTATAGTTATAGTTATAGTTATAGTTATAGTTATAGTTATAGTTATAGTTATAGTTATAGTTATAGTTATAGTTATAGTTATAGTTATAGTTATAGTTATAGTTATAGTTATAGTTATAGTTATAGTTATAGTTATAGTTATAGTTATAGTTATAGTTATAGTTATAGTTATAGTTATAGTTATAGTTATAGTTATAGTTATAGTTATAGTTATAGTTATAGTTATAGTTATAGTTATAGTTATAGTTATAGTTATAGTTATAGTTATAGTTATAGTTATAGTTATAGTTATAGTTATAGTTATAGTTATAGTTATAGTTATAGTTATAGTTATAGTTATAGTTATAGTTATAGTTATAGTTATAGTTATAGTTATAGTTATAGTTATAGTTATAGTTATAGTTATAGTTATAGTTATAGTTATAGTTATAGTTATAGTTATAGTTATAGTTATAGTTATAGTTATAGTTATAGTTATAGTTATAGTTATAGTTATAGTTATAGTTATAGTTATAGTTATAGTTATAGTTATAGTTATAGTTATAGTTATAGTTATAGTTATAGTTATAGTTATAGTTATAGTTATAGTTATAGTTATAGTTATAGTTATAGTTATAGTTATAGTTATAGTTATAGTTATAGTTATAGTTATAGTTATAGTTATAGTTATAGTTATAGTTATAGTTATAGTTATAGTTATAGTTATAGTTATAGTTATAGTTATAGTTATAGTTATAGTTATAGTTATAGTTATAGTTATAGTTATAGTTATAGTTATAGTTATAGTTATAGTTATAGTTATAGTTATAGTTATAGTTATAGTTATAGTTATAGTTATAGTTATAGTTATAGTTATAGTTATAGTTATAGTTATAGTTATAGTTATAGTTATAGTTATAGTTATAGTTATAGTTATAGTTATAGTTATAGTTATAGTTATAGTTATAGTTATAGTTATAGTTATAGTTATAGTTATAGTTATAGTTATAGTTATAGTTATAGTTATAGTTATAGTTATAGTTATAGTTATAGTTATAGTTATAGTTATAGTTATAGTTATAGTTATAGTTATAGTTATAGTTATAGTTATAGTTATAGTTATAGTTATAGTTATAGTTATAGTTATAGTTATAGTTATAGTTATAGTTATAGTTATAGTTATAGTTATAGTTATAGTTATAGTTATAGTTATAGTTATAGTTATAGTTATAGTTATAGTTATAGTTATAGTTATAGTTATAGTTATAGTTATAGTTATAGTTATAGTTATAGTTATAGTTATAGTTATAGTTATAGTTATAGTTATAGTTATAGTTATAGTTATAGTTATAGTTATAGTTATAGTTATAGTTATAGTTATAGTTATAGTTATAGTTATAGTTATAGTTATAGTTATAGTTATAGTTATAGTTATAGTTATAGTTATAGTTATAGTTATAGTTATAGTTATAGTTATAGTTATAGTTATAGTTATAGTTATAGTTATAGTTATAGTTATAGTTATAGTTATAGTTATAGTTATAGTTATAGTTATAGTTATAGTTATAGTTATAGTTATAGTTATAGTTATAGTTATAGTTATAGTTATAGTTATAGTTATAGTTATAGTTATAGTTATAGTTATAGTTATAGTTATAGTTATAGTTATAGTTATAGTTATAGTTATAGTTATAGTTATAGTTATAGTTATAGTTATAGTTATAGTTATAGTTATAGTTATAGTTATAGTTATAGTTATAGTTATAGTTATAGTTATAGTTATAGTTATAGTTATAGTTATAGTTATAGTTATAGTTATAGTTATAGTTATAGTTATAGTTATAGTTATAGTTATAGTTATAGTTATAGTTATAGTTATAGTTATAGTTATAGTTATAGTTATAGTTATAGTTATAGTTATAGTTATAGTTATAGTTATAGTTATAGTTATAGTTATAGTTATAGTTATAGTTATAGTTATAGTTATAGTTATAGTTATAGTTATAGTTATAGTTATAGTTATAGTTATAGTTATAGTTATAGTTATAGTTATAGTTATAGTTATAGTTATAGTTATAGTTATAGTTATAGTTATAGTTATAGTTATAGTTATAGTTATAGTTATAGTTATAGTTATAGTTATAGTTATAGTTATAGTTATAGTTATAGTTATAGTTATAGTTATAGTTATAGTTATAGTTATAGTTATAGTTATAGTTATAGTTATAGTTATAGTTATAGTTATAGTTATAGTTATAGTTATAGTTATAGTTATAGTTATAGTTATAGTTATAGTTATAGTTATAGTTATAGTTATAGTTATAGTTATAGTTATAGTTATAGTTATAGTTATAGTTATAGTTATAGTTATAGTTATAGTTATAGTTATAGTTATAGTTATAGTTATAGTTATAGTTATAGTTATAGTTATAGTTATAGTTATAGTTATAGTTATAGTTATAGTTATAGTTATAGTTATAGTTATAGTTATAGTTATAGTTATAGTTATAGTTATAGTTATAGTTATAGTTATAGTTATAGTTATAGTTATAGTTATAGTTATAGTTATAGTTATAGTTATAGTTATAGTTATAGTTATAGTTATAGTTATAGTTATAGTTATAGTTATAGTTATAGTTATAGTTATAGTTATAGTTATAGTTATAGTTATAGTTATAGTTATAGTTATAGTTATAGTTATAGTTATAGTTATAGTTATAGTTATAGTTATAGTTATAGTTATAGTTATAGTTATAGTTATAGTTATAGTTATAGTTATAGTTATAGTTATAGTTATAGTTATAGTTATAGTTATAGTTATAGTTATAGTTATAGTTATAGTTATAGTTATAGTTATAGTTATAGTTATAGTTATAGTTATAGTTATAGTTATAGTTATAGTTATAGTTATAGTTATAGTTATAGTTATAGTTATAGTTATAGTTATAGTTATAGTTATAGTTATAGTTATAGTTATAGTTATAGTTATAGTTATAGTTATAGTTATAGTTATAGTTATAGTTATAGTTATAGTTATAGTTATAGTTATAGTTATAGTTATAGTTATAGTTATAGTTATAGTTATAGTTATAGTTATAGTTATAGTTATAGTTATAGTTATAGTTATAGTTATAGTTATAGTTATAGTTATAGTTATAGTTATAGTTATAGTTATAGTTATAGTTATAGTTATAGTTATAGTTATAGTTATAGTTATAGTTATAGTTATAGTTATAGTTATAGTTATAGTTATAGTTATAGTTATAGTTATAGTTATAGTTATAGTTATAGTTATAGTTATAGTTATAGTTATAGTTATAGTTATAGTTATAGTTATAGTTATAGTTATAGTTATAGTTATAGTTATAGTTATAGTTATAGTTATAGTTATAGTTATAGTTATAGTTATAGTTATAGTTATAGTTATAGTTATAGTTATAGTTATAGTTATAGTTATAGTTATAGTTATAGTTATAGTTATAGTTATAGTTATAGTTATAGTTATAGTTATAGTTATAGTTATAGTTATAGTTATAGTTATAGTTATAGTTATAGTTATAGTTATAGTTATAGTTATAGTTATAGTTATAGTTATAGTTATAGTTATAGTTATAGTTATAGTTATAGTTATAGTTATAGTTATAGTTATAGTTATAGTTATAGTTATAGTTATAGTTATAGTTATAGTTATAGTTATAGTTATAGTTATAGTTATAGTTATAGTTATAGTTATAGTTATAGTTATAGTTATAGTTATAGTTATAGTTATAGTTATAGTTATAGTTATAGTTATAGTTATAGTTATAGTTATAGTTATAGTTATAGTTATAGTTATAGTTATAGTTATAGTTATAGTTATAGTTATAGTTATAGTTATAGTTATAGTTATAGTTATAGTTATAGTTATAGTTATAGTTATAGTTATAGTTATAGTTATAGTTATAGTTATAGTTATAGTTATAGTTATAGTTATAGTTATAGTTATAGTTATAGTTATAGTTATAGTTATAGTTATAGTTATAGTTATAGTTATAGTTATAGTTATAGTTATAGTTATAGTTATAGTTATAGTTATAGTTATAGTTATAGTTATAGTTATAGTTATAGTTATAGTTATAGTTATAGTTATAGTTATAGTTATAGTTATAGTTATAGTTATAGTTATAGTTATAGTTATAGTTATAGTTATAGTTATAGTTATAGTTATAGTTATAGTTATAGTTATAGTTATAGTTATAGTTATAGTTATAGTTATAGTTATAGTTATAGTTATAGTTATAGTTATAGTTATAGTTATAGTTATAGTTATAGTTATAGTTATAGTTATAGTTATAGTTATAGTTATAGTTATAGTTATAGTTATAGTTATAGTTATAGTTATAGTTATAGTTATAGTTATAGTTATAGTTATAGTTATAGTTATAGTTATAGTTATAGTTATAGTTATAGTTATAGTTATAGTTATAGTTATAGTTATAGTTATAGTTATAGTTATAGTTATAGTTATAGTTATAGTTATAGTTATAGTTATAGTTATAGTTATAGTTATAGTTATAGTTATAGTTATAGTTATAGTTATAGTTATAGTTATAGTTATAGTTATAGTTATAGTTATAGTTATAGTTATAGTTATAGTTATAGTTATAGTTATAGTTATAGTTATAGTTATAGTTATAGTTATAGTTATAGTTATAGTTATAGTTATAGTTATAGTTATAGTTATAGTTATAGTTATAGTTATAGTTATAGTTATAGTTATAGTTATAGTTATAGTTATAGTTATAGTTATAGTTATAGTTATAGTTATAGTTATAGTTATAGTTATAGTTATAGTTATAGTTATAGTTATAGTTATAGTTATAGTTATAGTTATAGTTATAGTTATAGTTATAGTTATAGTTATAGTTATAGTTATAGTTATAGTTATAGTTATAGTTATAGTTATAGTTATAGTTATAGTTATAGTTATAGTTATAGTTATAGTTATAGTTATAGTTATAGTTATAGTTATAGTTATAGTTATAGTTATAGTTATAGTTATAGTTATAGTTATAGTTATAGTTATAGTTATAGTTATAGTTATAGTTATAGTTATAGTTATAGTTATAGTTATAGTTATAGTTATAGTTATAGTTATAGTTATAGTTATAGTTATAGTTATAGTTATAGTTATAGTTATAGTTATAGTTATAGTTATAGTTATAGTTATAGTTATAGTTATAGTTATAGTTATAGTTATAGTTATAGTTATAGTTATAGTTATAGTTATAGTTATAGTTATAGTTATAGTTATAGTTATAGTTATAGTTATAGTTATAGTTATAGTTATAGTTATAGTTATAGTTATAGTTATAGTTATAGTTATAGTTATAGTTATAGTTATAGTTATAGTTATAGTTATAGTTATAGTTATAGTTATAGTTATAGTTATAGTTATAGTTATAGTTATAGTTATAGTTATAGTTATAGTTATAGTTATAGTTATAGTTATAGTTATAGTTATAGTTATAGTTATAGTTATAGTTATAGTTATAGTTATAGTTATAGTTATAGTTATAGTTATAGTTATAGTTATAGTTATAGTTATAGTTATAGTTATAGTTATAGTTATAGTTATAGTTATAGTTATAGTTATAGTTATAGTTATAGTTATAGTTATAGTTATAGTTATAGTTATAGTTATAGTTATAGTTATAGTTATAGTTATAGTTATAGTTATAGTTATAGTTATAGTTATAGTTATAGTTATAGTTATAGTTATAGTTATAGTTATAGTTATAGTTATAGTTATAGTTATAGTTATAGTTATAGTTATAGTTATAGTTATAGTTATAGTTATAGTTATAGTTATAGTTATAGTTATAGTTATAGTTATAGTTATAGTTATAGTTATAGTTATAGTTATAGTTATAGTTATAGTTATAGTTATAGTTATAGTTATAGTTATAGTTATAGTTATAGTTATAGTTATAGTTATAGTTATAGTTATAGTTATAGTTATAGTTATAGTTATAGTTTGGTGGTCTACGTTCAAAATTTCAGAATTTGGGCAACTGACTTCTTCTATTGTCAATAAATTTAGTTCTTGTAACGTAGTTTTTTTCCGGTCAATCTGACAGAATCCTGTCTTACTTCTACAATGATATACTTTTAAAATTATATATTATTATGTATTTAAAAAATTTGTGTATGAATTCCTATCGATGTGAGCTAAAACGACTACAACTGTCAATATATTTTGTTTTCGTCTTCAGATGAATAATTTTAAGTAATTGACCTTATAGTTGCAGTTATAGTTATAGTTATATATGTATGTTAAAAAATCCTGTATTTTATGAAAAAGTTTAAGATTTGTAAATCACGTTTTTTTTAGTAACTTAAACAAAATTCTTACAAATGTAAACACATAAACATATTTTGTGTTTTGTAAAAATGTTTGTCTCACCAACTTTTGTATTATTCTTAAACTAGATCCTATTGATATACTCGAATATTGTTTCAATCCTGTCCACAAGTCAATTATGCTTTTATAAATTGAGAGAAAAATCTTAACTATTGAAGGATGCTGTTTTTCTAAAAAATTGTGAGCGTGCTAGTCCTGTGTAATACAATTAAAGGCCCTCGTTTATCATCTGATCGATATGTGCTTGCCTTTGTATCTAGGAACACCAGTTGGAAGAGGAAACTCGTTGGTCCTTGTAGTATTGCCTGTTAAAGGATATTGTGTAAGTAGGTACCTATATCTACATACATACACAAAAACACAAAAAATAAATGTGTGTTTTTTTATATTAGCATGTGTTATCCTCCTCTTCATGCAATTTCCATCTCGATTGTATAGCTCATGTGAAAGGCCAATATTGATTTTCATTTGTGATGTTCTGCTTTTTAGGGGAAGCAAAAATCGTTGCTGTGTTAATTAAGATAGATTACAAAGGAGAAACGGATGGGAATGACAGTGATAGCAAACCAATGTGCTGGCCAGGGGCTACTTATAATCGGGTCAAAGAAATTAATTCGCAAATGCAAATTGGTTATGAGATGATCATAATTATTTTGTAGATGAAGATGATGAGTGTGCCATAAGCACTGAAACTTGGCGGCATTCGTGCATGCATTGAAGTCAATTATGCGTGCTTAAGTGATTGTTACTAAATGAGGGTTGGTCAGTTGGTGGAATACAAAACGATTCAATATGAAAGTGAGTTTTGTGTTAATTCTTAGAACAATGATAAAACACCCGTTCCTCCCTTTAATATAATTTGTACATATTCCTACCTTGTACATATTTACAAAAGGGTACGTATAATAATTGTCCTTAAAAAAACAACAAAGCTACATTCATAGCATCGTAGTCGTCTTGACACAAGGAGAAATAAAATCTCTAGGCTATAGGGACACACACATAATGAATGGCCTTTCGTGCAATGTTTGCTTGATCTTGATACCGTGCAAAGTTTCATATACCTTCCACCACCATCAAGGAAGAACCAAGAAGTGCAGATTTGTTTTTGTGTGTTTATAAGTTGTTTTTGCTTCTGTTTTGTTGAACCGCTTTCGACACTTCTGCACCCTTATTCATAATTTCTACATGAACCTTACTCAAAAGCATTTGCATGCTCTTGTGTGCAGTGAATTTCACCAGGTACAACATTTTTCTGCATGCTTCGCGGCCACTTCACAACAAATCAACCCTTCTTCCTTCCTAAGAGTAATGCAGGTGTATAGATAGCATCCAAATAAAAAAATGACAAAATGAAATACGTAAACAGTGAATATTATATACACACTTACTCACGACATTTTCATATACATAGCTATATACTCGTTTTCTTCTCAAGATAGAGAAAAATAAACAAAATGCCTCATAACATTATCAAGATATTTGAATAAGACCCATAACGAACGAGCAATATGACGTGGTAGGTACATACATATACAAAGAACACACCTTATTTGAATTTTCGCTTTTATATCCTTGTTTTATAAAAAATTGAAAAACAAAACCAGATCCTTTGGGTAACATTGAAGGGTTAGCTAGCAGAGGTAGGTTCATAGGATTTGTGTATGTTCTACTTGATACAAGGATCATGAACTTGCGGTTGATTGCATTCTAAATTGCCATACGTAACGCAAAGCCTTGCATTCACGGTTGTATAACAATAAAAAAAGGCTTTTTTGAAGGCGTTGTTGATAATTTTATTTCCAATGTTGTTCTTTGCTTTGAATCTTTTATTGCTCTTATGCTTTCATATTTCCGTATGTAAAAGGTTGTATCTATGTATAATTGGCAGTGATAAACAGGTGTTATTGTTTTTCATATTAATAATCCTCAATGGGTTTCCTGGGGTGAATTTTGTATGTAAGTAAAGGTACATTTATGTTATGGGTACGAGGGTCAACTTGAATAGCATTGATTTTTGTCTCGAAAAAATTGCTTGTCATTACGTACCTATACAATAGTTCGCGTAGACGAAACTGTAGAGCTATTTTCTCTCACTACTTTTAAAAAGATTTTTATAATGGTTATTTATTTAACAAAACTTATCGGTTGAAATTTATTTTTAATTTTTCAAAATTTGATTCCGATAAATTAATAGTAAATTTGTTTTGCAGTTTTCGTTTAATTTAATAAATTCTTACTTTTTTATACATACAGTAAGTTCTATATTCTTTCTGATTTTTAGAAATGCCTAGCACTTCGAGAAAAATCAAGATTTAGTGGCTTGATTTTCACCACCATTTAATAAAATTATCAAAGTTCTATTTGTCCAATTCTGAATTATGCTAGTTCAATATAGTGGAATATTATAGGTAGAACAGGGAGAAAATGTGTTACTTGCATATAAAAAACGAACATTCCGATTCCTGGCATTAGAACATTAGGGGCCAGTTATAGTTGTATTGTAATTGGTTTTCATCATTGAAAATTAGTTTTGAGATTAAAAAGCGATTGCGAAAGTTATAGAAATGAAGCTAACTTTCTTAAACCCTCAACTTTTCTTTCAGTTAATTTTGAATTTTGCAATTATGAAATCGTTTCCAATGAACAGTTGATTTCTCAGTACATAATTTGGGAAAAAAGCGATTCATTTTCTTTGTGTTTGCACCAGTTTTCAGTTTTACTTTCAATGATCAACTTTAACGCCAAATGATTCATTCCTATCAGGAAATTATTGCCCAATAACAGACACATTCAATGATAAATTAGACCAACCTGTCAAAAATTCCAATAATTGGTCCCAATGATGAAAAAAGTTGATAGTTATTTACAGTGTTGTTTTCAAGACACAATATTTTTTTAGGAATTAAGTCTTTTGTCGTTAGTCTTTCTATATTTTAATCGTACTTTATAATGCTCTCAAATGGCAAAATTGTTTTGTGGACACAAATTTTTGTTTTCACTTAACGGTAAAAAGTTCGGGCCAATGATGATTTTGTCTGGAAAAAAATAATTGAAACAACCTACTTTAACTGTTATTTTAACTTAAGGATCCATTTTTTTTTGTAAGCAAATTGACGTTTTGAGTTTGTTTATAAGTTTGTCAAATGTTTTATATTCGATACTAAACAAAATTTTTAAAAGTCATCTATGATTTTAATAAATATGGATCGTGGATTACATTATACTCCCTTTGAACGCGAAGTGATGACAAGCTGGAAAAACGATGGTTGAAATTGCGAAAACCTTAAACTGTTCGAAGAAAAAAGTATTTAAAACTTTACATTCACGCCTAAAGAAGAAACAAGATGAAGAAAAAGATAAACTTCTTCGCATTTTGATACACTATTGGTAAGTATATGTAAGAAGAAACAATGTCTTTCTTTAATAGAACTCAAAAATGAATTAAACGGATCAGTTACAACTAGAACAATGATAAACCAACTTATAGAAGCAAGGCTTCCAAGTAGAAGTCCACGAAAAGTGCCATTTTTTAACCAAGCAAAACATTTTACAAAGACTTCCTTTTGCAAACAAATAGTCCAAGAGCCCAGGGCCGCCAGACGTTACTTATTTTGTGAGTAACAAAATGTATCGTACAGAATAGTGTTAGTGTATACTATGAAGGTATACATACTTGCTAGCTTGGGCCGGCGGCCAATTTACCTGTACCAGGTACTAAAGGTAAATAAAAAAATCTCTTACTTTTCTTAAATTCTGAGTGATAATTTTTGTATATATTTTACACAATTTCATTAAAAATTTAAAATCAATATTGCCAGACAGTTTTCGTCGGCGGTAAATTCCGCCAGACACTTTAAAGTTTGCGAAAAAATGAGGTAAGTTTTCTCAGAGTCTGAGTCTTAATTTTTATACATGATATTTTGGAAACTATTTCAACACCATTTGCAAACAGCCAGACAAATTGTAGGGGCCAAATATCCCCAGACATTTTTAAAATCTCGCCTTGAGTATGAGCGCGAATATAATGTTTTGACGGTTTTATGTCACAGGCCCATTAAATTTATGTTCTATTTCAGTCTTTTAAATTTTTTTAATAGTGATTAAACCATATTTAAGTACTTAATTGCAAATTATAAATTTCAGTATGACAGAAATTGTTAACTTATAGGCGAAAGGTTCATAGTATTAGAAAACTAATTTTGTTACTAGCATTTAATTCTATAAAAAAACTAGCTGATCCGACAAACGTTGTTTTGTCATATATATAATTTCTAGAGAATATTTTGCTAGAAATAAATAACTTACTGTAAGTGTGTATGGATGTAAGTGGGAGAGGTATAGAGCACTGTAAACGGTGACAAAATATTAAAATAACAAATCACCAAACAAATTTTTTTAATTTATTAAAATTAATTCTTTAAAATTATATACATATCGCTAATTATGACAATACAGTGTACAATATTTTTTGTGATTCCATCTTTCCCCAATACAAACAAACTGGATGGTTTGCCATTTTTTGCTGCTACGTAAATTTGCTCATGATTGGTATATTCTTTGTGTACATCGGGAAATATCTGGTCAATAAGAGCATCTTGTGAATCAATAATCGTGCAGAAATCGACTGGTTATTTTGTGCATCCAGTTTTATCTGTAGTAACTTTTCCGTCGCCTATATCTAACAGTTGTTTTGGGAATGTTTTAGCGGATGGGTCTTAAAGTATTTGAACACGAATATTAACTTTCAGTTGTACTTTTTCAACATTACGCCGCAGTGGCGATGATTTTAAGATAGCGTTGATCTCATCAGTGATTTCAATCTTTGTCACCACCAAATAGTCTGTCGTTGTTTTTTATAGCTTTCAAATGCCAATGTTTGTGTGCCATAGTGCATCCCAGTTAATAATTTTACACTGTTTCAGCACTGTGGCCATGGATGATTGTTTTTTATATTGCACACCGCGTCTGGGTTATTTTGAATATTTAGTGTCAGTTTAAATACTGAATGAGTTGTTCTGCCTCCATCCAATAAAGTTGCCGAAAAGCCAGAAGATGCAGCCAATGCGATACCATTATTTGATCGTATTTTAGCAAGAATTAGCGAAATAAGGAATGTTTTTCCAGTTCCACCTGGTGAATCCAAAAAAAAGAATCCACCTTGTCCTGCCGAAACTGCGAGCATAATGTGGTCATAAATGGTTCTTTGTTCTTCATTCATTAGTGGGACATTGCGAGCAACAATCGCTGCCATTTTTACAGTATTGTATTGTAGTTCACGATTCAATTCAGTGTCTATTAAATCAGATGCATTTCAATTTGGTGAATGCATACCGAAATGACTAAGTTGGCAATGATAATGCAAAGATCCTCAATAGCAATCAATGCTTCATTGTTTGATCGTTGCACCGTGTACGATGTTGATGCAATTAAACCATAGCACTTAGGAATATAAAAAATAGATAAAAACCTATTCTCAGACCTACCGAATGTATATGCAAAATTTCATTGAAATTGGTTAAGCCGTTTCGGAGGAGTATGGCAACTAACACTGTGACAGGAATATTTTATATATTAGATATTTGTTCACGTTCTTCTACAAGATATAAAGAAATTTGTATAGAAAATATTATAAACAAATTAATTCAAGATTAGTTACTTTGCTAATTAATAAGTATATTGTAATTTTAAATTTTCGTCATCGTTGATATTTGAAAACTCGTCATCCAGCCAATCTTTGTATTGAGTGTCTAAGTCATCATCATCGTTATCAAGATCGGCATTACTTGTCTCTGTAAAAACATATAACGCATCCTATTTATCCTATCCTCTTCATATTCTTTTTAATGAATCGCTCAAATCTTCAATTTTTCCTGAAATTTGGAAGAGTTCGTACATAACACCGATACATAAAAATGGTAGTAAAAATAAAATTATCGTCCCATTGCAAAACTGTCCGTCATCCCTAAGTTATTTCAGTCCATTATTTGTAAAGTCATATCGTTTAATTGTAAGTCTATAATTTGTGACAGTCAACATGGTTTTGTTTAAAATAAGTCAAGACTGTGTCTTCACAGACATTAACTTCCAAACTTAAATCCCAAGGCTTTAACGATAAATTTGTAAGTTTGGTTTCGTCGTACTCAACTCATATAATAGGTCATACTCATACAGCGTAGTTTTTAGGAATGAGCGGTCATCATATTTTTATACCAACTCTGTACTCGCGTACCACAAGGTAGTCACTTAGGACCTTTACTGTTTATTTTGTACGTTAACGACTTACCTTCTATTATAAAACACTCATCTGTTTTAAATACGCTGATGACATTAAAATTTATAAACGTATTGACTCACTTGACCTACAAGATGATCTAAATAGTTTTTGCAAATGGTGTTTTATAAATAAGCTTTTACTAAACGTAAACAAATGTAAATCAATGTGTTTTACACGCAAACAAAATGTTTTGGCTTTCAATTATCAATTAGACCCTTCTTATTTGACTAAACTCTCTACTTTCTCTGACCTAGGTATTATTCTTGACTCAAAATTAACTTCTACAAATCATTATGACTATATTATTAAAAAAGCAAATAAGACACTCGGATTTATAAAACGGTTTTCACATGATTTTCGCGACCCTTATATTCTTAAACTTCTTTACATATCATTTGTAAGACCAATATTGGAATATGGTTGCATAATATGGGCTCCCTTTTATTCAGTCCATGTAAACATAATAGAAGGAGTACAAAGAAGATTCATGCGCTTCTGCCTCCGTTTCTTCCCATGGTCCGATAGGCTCGAACTTCCATCGTACAATCATAGGTTCACGCTCATAATTCATAAATCTTAGATGATGACTTAGACACTCAATACAAAGATTGGCTGGATGACGAGTTTTCAAATATCAACGATGACGAAAATTGAAAATTACAATATACTTATTAATTAGCAAAGTAACTAATCTTGAATTAATTTGTTTATAATATTTTCTATACAAATTTCTTTATATCTTGTAGAAGAACGTGAACAAATATTTTTTTATAGAATTAAATGCTAGTAACAAAATTAGTTTTCTAATACTATGAACCTTTCGCCTATAAGTTAACAATTTCTGTCATACTGAAATTTATAATTTGCAATTAAGTACTTAAATATGGTTTAATCACTATTAAAAAAATTTAAAAGACTGAAATAGAACATAAATTTAATGGGCCTGTGACATAAAACCGTCAAAACATTATATTCGCGCTCATACTCAAGGCGAGATTTTAAAAATGTCTGGGGGATATTTGGCCCCTACAATTTGTCTGGCTGTTTGCAAATGGTGTTGAAATAGTTTCCAAAATATCATGTATAAAAATTAAGACTCAGACTCTGAGAAAACTTACCTCATTTTTTCGCAAACTTTAAAGTGTCTGGCGGAATTTACCGCCGACGAAAACTGTCTGGCAATATTGATTTTAAATTTTTAATGAAATTGTGTAAAATATATACAAAAATTATCACTCAGAATTTAAGAAAAGTAAGAGATTTTTTTATTTACCTTTAGTACCTGGTACAGGTAAATTGGCCGCCGGCCCAAGCTAGCAAGTATGTATACCTTCATAGTATACACTAACACTATTCTGTACGATACATTTTGTTACTCACAAAATAAGTAACGTCTGGCGGCCCTGGGCTCTTACTCTAAAACACTTACACCGTTCTTATTGGAAAAACGTTCTTTAGTCGGATGAAATTTGTTTACTTCCGATAGAATAATGTATGTGATAAATCTAAAAAATAAGAAGTTTAACTCAAAATACACAAAGAAGACAGTGAACACGGTGGTGGGAATATAATGTTGTATGGGTACTTTTCAACATATGGTCTAGGCCCAATATTTTGGATTAAAGATCAGAAGTGCGCTGTTGATTATGTCCATATCTTAAATTCAGTTATGCTTCCATTAACTAAAGAGGAGGTGCCAATCAAATGGGAGTTTATGCAGGATAATGACCCGAAGCACCCCTCCAAATTGGCTAACAAATACTTACAACAAAACAAAATCAATGTTATGGAATGGCCATTACAATCCCCCGGCCTTAACCCAATTGAACACTTATGGGGCATTCTAAAGCGAAGGATTGGAGATTGTATAACTAAAAAGAAAGACGAGTTTTGGTCGAAATAAGTTGTTAAAAGTATATCTGTGTAGTTTTTATTTTCCTACTCTTCTAAAATAGTTACTTTTTTATGTGTTAAAAAGAATGAACACGAAGCTTGTTTTTATTATTTTTTCCAATGCTGTATGATCCTTATATTTCAAATAAGAAATTATGATTTTTAAGCTTAATTTAAAATTCACAATGTAGTTCGGAAAACTAATTATTTTTAGCTTTGTCTACCCCAACCCTAAGTATTTTAGAATATACATTGAAAGAGGATACATACATCCTACATAATTTTTATTTTAAAGATGAATGAATGAATTCAAATAGAACGGAATACCTTTTTTCAACAACGAGTGTCGGAAATGGTATACATAAATGTAAATATTTGTACAGACATAGTTTTAAAAATAATATTTTTGATCTTAAAATACACCAATTTGTCTTCATTTGGCTTATTAAAACTCATGAATGGAAATGGCACCAACATTATTCAGATCAAAATGTTGGTATTATTTCATGGAAATAAAGCTAAATTGTTCTTAAATATGTATCCCTTATGGAATTTTGTATTTTCAAACAAGGCCTGCACTACCGGGAAAACGATAACATACCTGTTTTGTTCAGATTTTGCTGCAACTTGCTTTACATGGTTTGACGTCCTTTCTGTTCAGTGGTCAAAATTAGTGATTTGACCAATTTAATTTTTGAATACGATTTTTGTGAAAAGGGAGTAAAATGACCTGTGTTCCGGGTACCTAACATAATATAATATGAACATAATTCGAAAAGAAAGCTATCCTAAAACAAAGAGACAATGCAATGCAATGGTGCAAAATTGTAAACAACCTATTGTTAAGGGTTTAGCAATTTACTTAATATTTAGCAATTTATAAAGGGAGTCCAAATTTTCAAACCTCTCTTATCGTTTTGCTAACTAGTAAATTGCCACTTGACAGTTCGTGAAAATTAACACAACAAATAAACTTAAACAGACCTATTAATTGAAATTCTCAACTGTTGACTACACTATTCCATCCACTCCTATTATAAGAATAAGTGTACAGATGTCATAGAAATCGTTCAATAAGTAAATGATCTTTTAAGCTTAGTAAATTGTTAAAAATGGCTTTAATATTTCACTAAATCGTTTAAAATTTTGCGCCAATACTTTTAAAGGTCTGTACATGGAAAAAGTTTAAATATCATTCGATCTATTATAGAGATGAAAGTTTTATACATAAAATAGTTTATGTTTCGTACGAAACGTATGTTTTAAAGCTTTTCTGCTATAATAAGAGTAATTGTTTAAGCTGAACAGAAAATCGTTAATCAAAGTTGCCGTGATATGTATTTTTTTATTATTAAGTTAAACTGTAACTGTAAGAGATAAAATCCCTTTTATATTTGATTTTTAAGCTAAGTTTATATAGGAATATTAAAAGAGAATATTCTGATTTTAATTAAAGAAGGAGTGTGAATAAAGAATTTGGTGAGGAAAAAGCAAGCGCAATGCAATAGCAGTTCGGAAAAATGTAAAGACAACTAATTAACATTCAAAACTATGCCTTTCAAATTTTTTTTTTCAAAACAGCAAGCAAAATATATAGAGATTTATAAAGAAGAAAATGTAATCAAACGATTTTCATAGTGTATACATTAGAAAGATGAAGCGTTCTATAAAGGAACAATAATTGTGGATAATTTTTCAAGCGCCAAACTGTTGCAACGACTATAACCGAATTACCTCGTTCTACTTTTCAAACAGTGGCAGAATGTTACTTTAAACAACTACTAATTGTTTTGTTCTCCTTGCATACTTTTTTTAGTTTAGGCATATAGGAATTATATATGACAATTATTGCATTTGTAAAAATTTCGAACTCGAGATTTCAATCACTCATGATGGTAGAGCAATAGAAAAAAGTTTTGACAGCGATTCCATTCAAATGCATTCATCCTGGATAATATTTGACGATCGAAAATGTCTAGTTTTTTGGATTACAAAATTTAAAGTTGTATGTGTCAAAAAACAAGTCAACATTTTAACGAAATTAATATGTAAAACTTATATATATGAGAACTAAATAAAAAAGATGGACAAATTTTATAACACAAAATTAATATAAGAAAAACTGCTCTAACGATTTTCGTAAAAATTAAAATTAATACATTTGTTTAAGGCCGATAAACTTATCTCGTTGGTGTGTGCTTAAGTCTTAAAGTAAAGGTACTTTTTAAATATTTTGCACACACCAGGACGTTCGTGCGACCCAACCATGCATTTTTCTTAAACCAGGAATTTAGGTCTCAAAACATTTTTTTAACTTTTCCGTTAAGTTTTGTTTTAATGAGTAACAAACTATAATTTAGCTTCTAGTTTGATTTTAAAAACGGTTTTAAAACCAACACCCGTTAGTTTTATTTGAAACCATCCCTTAAGAAAAAAAGCTTACCAAATATAAAACATTCTTCACATCATGAGAAGAAACCAAGATGTACATCGAATATTTTAAAAAGTAGTAGTGCTTCCATAGTTACGCCTTTTAATTAAAAAAATAAGTTTCAATCCTTTTACTTTCATGCTAATTGATGTTTACTTTATGTTCAATGGAAATATTTTGTTTATTAATGATTATCCTTCTGATCCGATTTTAATCTCTGTACTTCCATGACAACTCGAATCAAACAATTTCATTTTCTGAAAATCAGACTTTGCGTAATCATTCACATAAAACGTTCTTATGACCAAAGAACTATGAATTATTAAATTACACAGGTCGACAAAAAAATATTTTTTGTGCTTGGGTTTAATTGGCCTTTTTGGTTTCATGGTAAACCAAAGCAATAGATAATCACCCTTTCCCCTCTTAATATTTGCTTTTGTAGTGTTGGGAGCAAAAATACAATTTTCATTCCCTGTTTTACCTCGAGCTTTATGAACTATAGTGCAAGAACTGCGGAAAAAAAAAATAAATAAATAAAATTATGATGAATTCAAGGAAATAAAAAACATTTTTTTTAAGAAAATACACTGTAACTTTTGAACGATAATATTAAGCGGAAATAGAAAAATAAATTTTCTACAATTTTAAAATGGTTGGATCCCTGAAGGGTCTTTATACACTAAATTTTCATGTTTTTGTGCTTATGGGATAGTAAAGTAGACACCCAGCACTATTGTAGAACATTTTTCAGGTCGGAAGCCAAAATGTTAAATACGAACCATTAGCTAAACCAGAAGATATTTGAATGCCGCCATTACACATCAAATAAGGATTGATGAAACAATTTGTTAAGGCTTTGAGTTGTTGAATCTGAAGCTTTCAATTTTTTAAAAATATTTGGGGAGAGTACGATAACTTAGGCGACAAAGTTTAATGACGGATTTGTATAAAACAGTTAAAAACAAGCATTTTTTACTATGGAAAGGGGGGTCTATCTCCCCCCGTTTAGGCGGTAGGGGCAATTTAAAAAAACATGTACATTAAATGGAAAAACAATAATTAAAAAATAACGGTAATACTTACAATTAAGTATTATACCTTTTTTTTAAGGCAACATTTTTGTCTATTAGGTAGCTTGTTTTTAAATCAAGTCAAAACTATGCATAGTTTTTGAAAAAAATTGTTTTAAACTAAAAATGTATGCAACAAAAATTTAAAAAAAAGGTTTAAGGTGTAGTTTTTCAAAACTTTCAAATTATCTACTGTTTTTTTCGAATTCATTGCTCTTATTTGTTTTTGATCAAAAACTGAAAACTAGATGACTTTATGTCTTCTAGTTTTTGAGAAAATTGAAAATTACCAACAAAAATATTTTAATTAAATTACTTTTTCCTTGCTTAAGTATTAACCTAGTCTTATTTTGATAGTAATAATCGAATATTGATTAAGATACACCTAGGGCAAATTAATTTTTCTTAAATCCAGCTTATTTAAATGCAAAAGAAACTTTGCATGCACCCCATCTTGCACCCACCGAACCTTGCACCCTCCCCACCGTGCACGCACTCCAACTTGCACCCACCCCAAATCCTATAGTGTTCCCAAGCAGGGGGCTTGCAGATCCCACTGTTGCATACACCCAAACTCGCACACACCTTACTGTTGCATACTGCACCCCCAACTCGCACTACCATTGTTACTATCAAAATAAGACCACTCAAGCAAAAAAAAAAGAATTAAATTAAAATAGTAGTTGTGGTTATATTCAATTTTCTCAAAAACTAAAAGACATAAAATCATCTAGTTTTCAGTTTTTGATCAAAAACAGATAGGAGCAATAAATTCTGAAATAAAAACAATGGTAGATAATCTTGAAGTATTGAAAAATTACACTTTAAACCTTTTTTTAAACTTTTTTTTACTCAAATTTTGAGTTTAAAATTAAATTTTTCAAAAACTACGCATAGTTTTGACTTGAATTAAAAACTGGCTAATAAAACAGAATGTTGGCTTTAAAAATGTATAAAACTTAATTGTAAGTATTACCGTTATTTTTTAATTTTTTTTTTCCATTTTAAATAATAATTTTTTTAAATTGCCCCTACCACCTAAACGGGTGGAGATAGACCCCCCCTCCCATAGTAAAAAATGCTTATTTTTAACTGTTCTAACAAATTCCGTTATAATATCTTGTCGCCTAAGTTATCGTACTCTTGCCAAATATTTTGTCCGGAATCTTTGTTGGCCCACAGATTAAAAAAATATTCGACAGTGAAGATTTTCCGAAATTACTAACTAAGCCTCAAAGAAAAGCTTGGCACTGTTTTAAAGCCGTAGTATATGGTTTCTTAGGAAATAAAGGAGCTCAAAATAATAAACAGCTTATCAAAAATATGCTGAAAAATTATAATGACATGAGATGCAGGATTTCGCTTAAAGTGCATATGTTACACGCACACTTGGACACATTTAAAAAAACATGGGATCATATTCTGAGCAACAGGGAGAACGATTTCATCAAGATATTAAGGGCTTTGAACGCCGTTATAAAGGCCAGTACGAAAGTATGATGGAAGACTATATTTTGGGTCTTAATAAGGACAGTACAGATGAACATCATTTTTAAGTTAAGTCATTATTCATTAAGTTAAGTCATTGTACGTTTTAGTTAATATATATATGTATATTCAGCCTATGTACCTTAGTAAATATACAAATACCTACAAATTAACAAAAATACTATTCAAACAAATTAATTTAATTTTTCAATAAATAAGGAATTTCAATATAAACTAGTTACAGTTTGGATTTAGTTATTTGTGTAAGCAGTTATTTTTGTATAATATCAAGGTGAATTACTTTTACCATGAATATTGAAAACAGAGGGTATCAAATAATGTCTCAAGCTCCCATTTGATAAAAAATCAAACAAAACAAAAATTTCTATTTTTCTTTTTTCTTCTTAAATTTCATGTTTTGTTTTTGGGTTTTTCTGAATATGTTTTATTAATGAAAACAGCATTAAAATGAAGAAAACAATACAAAAATCAGCCAAATCGGTGAAGACGTTCTCGAGTTTTTGCCAAACTTACGCACGACAATTTTTGTAAAAGACAAATTTACTGAAATACTGCAAATTGCTGCTGACTCAAAAGCAAATTAAAAAAATGTTTTCCAGATGAGTATCAATATATCTATCATAATTTCATAGTCACAACCCAAGCAAAAATTTCGTGTTGAATTGTGTTATCAATTTAATAACTCCTTTAATTAAAATCATACAGTTGGTATATTGACAAGGTCGCCACACCCCTCCTATATTTTTAAGCTTATGCTTTAAACCTGAATTTCTTGTTTCGGTGGTTTCTTCATCATTGTTGTTACATTCTTGGATTTAGGGATCCATACTTTTTCCAGTCTTCTTCTCAAATCAAATTGAATCGTGAACCTGAATCAATGAGCATTTAAATCTTGCAATTTCCTATAAAACAATTTATATATCCACTTCTAAATTCCATGTGATCATCTGTGACTTGCAAACACTACTGATCGTCCTGGTTATCTCTTAATTTGTCGGTTCCAATAAATACTATAGGTATTCGATGACCGAAACCGCTTTTTTTACGGCCCAACGTATCATGAAATGGATTTTTTCGCTTGTTGGACTTCGTTTTACAATTTTGTGCAAAATGACCCACAAAACCACATTTAATGCATTTGCTAGATTTAATTGGACAATAATCACCACTTAACGACGGAATTATAGCCATCGACTCTGTCATCTCTAGAAACTCTTCTAAAGAGTGTTCCATTTCCAGTTAGCTTTTCTTTAAATCTCTGGAAGCCCACCCGTCAATAACTTTGTCTTTTCTTTAATAATAATTTCGACGACCTCTTGCTTTGTTTCACCAAAGAAGCATTTGGCTGCCTGATTGCGAAGTCTGAGAAAATATTTAAGCTCTCACCTTCATCGTGTTAAAGCGTCCCAAACAAGTGTCTTTCGAAAGTCAAGTTTCTTTTTGCAGAAAAATAATAAGTTTCAGCATCAATTCGATCACCAGGAATTTAAAAAAAAACACCTCTTGCAAACGAGATCCTGCTTTGCAAAAGCTTATTCTTTTTCATAACTAGATTAGTGATTTCTTCGGAATAGAGGTAAAGGACATATGATCGAAACCACTTTTCCCATTCCGATCTCATCACAGACTTATCTATGGTATCAAAAAGAAAAGGTAATATCACTGAATCGCTCATAGTCTTGTCTTGTTAAAGTAGATTTTCAATTCGTGGTTAGCTTATTGTAACAACAATCCTGCATTTGTGAAAATACATACATATGTATGTATGTACATACAGCTGCGTGCAATAAAATAGTAGTAATTTTTCAAGTATATTCAACTTGTGTTGTGTTCTGTTATGTTTAATTTATTTTATTTTTTTTTTATTGTCATTTCATAAACATTTTCTGTATTTCATTTAGAGGAAAGGGCTTTCGTTAATAAGTTATATAATAAGTTTAACTCTCTTTACACAACTAAGATCTTAAAATACCTCGGATACAGTACTGTATGATATGGAGGTGTTTTTATTTCTATGGAGATGGGCCTGTACGTTGGCTATAAAATATCATGAATCAGCTCCCAAATTAAAAAAAAAACTTTTGTGTCGATACACAGAGGGTGAGATACTACTCAAAAATGGGTATTCCAATAAAATAATTACTCAAAACACACAAATAGAAAACCAAAGTAATAGTTTCAAGATTAGAACAATGACCTTATGGAGCGGCAAAGACAAAACCGAAAATATCAATGAGCTATGAGTCGTGGTCGAAAAGTCAAAGAAGTAAATTCCTCAAAAACGATGCCAACGATTAGACGACTCTATGCCGCTGTGCTGCCGATATAACACTGAAGGATTAAAAACAAAATATTACTAACGTACTTACTTTAAGTTTTTATTTATTTCTTTCTGAATATACTTGAAAAATCACTGCTATATCATTGCACGCACGTAGCTATATATACCCAATTGAATGGACTCACCTCTCTATTATTTTTGTATGGTATTTTTTTTACTTAAAGCAATTTCATGCGTTCTTTGGTAAACAATTAAATGGAACCCTTTTTGAATTTGTTTTAAAAATCGGTAAAACTGATCTCCGCTAATAGTAATGACCTCAATGTCTTACACAAAAACAACTAGAGAATAAACGTGTGACCTAAACTTGTCTGTCGTACACTAAAAAGAAGTGGAGGGGCGGCGGCGTGCGGAATAAAATAGGGCTAAATTCCCTTCGTGCCCCTACTAACAAACTAGGACATAATCGGTGTTTTCCTTTAAATCTACGCTAGATTTTTACTTAAACACGGAAAAGGTAGAAGACGATTCGCATCGAAATTGTTCCTCCATATATCAAATGTATAGTCAAAAGACAATTAAAAATGATTCCAAATGTCTGCACATTGCAAATGATTGGAAAATATTGAGTCGAGTAATACATTCCATATCGGTGCAGTGCGGATAAAAAAGATTTGATGTGCTCAAGGACTAATTGATGAGCATTCCCAGAAGTTACTACGGGTATTACACTAAAATTGTCTGAGAGGAAGATTGGAGCTAGCTATTTCATTAGAGAATTTCTTATAAAAACAGTGGTCACATAATGACAGGCACAATTTTAAAGCTCTCTTTTGAACATTGTCCATGACTTAATTTAAGTATTTTTTACAAGTTCCGATGCAATGCTAAACATGGAAATCCTTCTACAATTAATTTTGTACTGCTGCGCTCGTTATACTTAAATGAGAGTAAGTTTTTTTTGTCAAACGCTTACAAAATTACTTTTCTACACTTAACAATTTAATCGGTAGCCTTCAAATTTCAAACGCCGCCACTTAGCCCCCAATTGATTGCAAATCAATTTGCTGACAACTTTATTACCAGCGTTACCTTTAGCTGGCCCATCGTTTGTGAAACTTTCCATTACTTTTTATGGGGCTATGTTAAGTCATTGAATCATGCTGGCTAACCAGCAACTCTTGATGCATTGGAAGCCATTATTTTAGCCACTAAAAACTACCTGAGAATTCTTAATCATAAATAAATAAGTTCGTAGATAACCTTAGTGACTTACAACTCTTAACCATTCCTGTGTCTGAGTAATGTCGGTTATCAAGGGAACCTAACATTTGTGTGCCGCATCCGAACGGCTAATTAGAGAGAGCAGTTTTCATTACATACAAGAATTACTTTTGGATTATTTGTCACTTTCTCGCAAGTGCAGTAACGGTGAAAAAAACTTTAGATGGCACAGTCAGGGAGAACTCAAGACGTCTGTCATGACACCATAACGACACGAATACTATACTAGTTCTTAATCAAAAAACTTAAAAATCTATTCACAAGAATAACGAACATAATTTTTCAACCAAAATTGTGAGGCGTTCACGACTCCTCTCGACAAACCTTAACTACGCCACTGATTGTGGGATCAACGTTACGTAGATGCATATGTTTGTGTATCTACGTCTACGTATACCAAACTTAATACCTCCACTGAATACAGTGTGATTGGCCCTACTGCATCTCCCACAGAATATACACTGCTTTACGCTGAGCGCGTATCCATTGGAATCTATTGATGATTGCTTTTACTAAAGACCATGAATTTAATATGTCCGTTCGTTTATAGATAATTTTCATTCGTTCGTCGGTTTCAGTATCGTTCCTATAGGAATCTTGGATGTTTAGATTTTGTGATTACTTTTTCAATTTATAATTTTTTTGTGTGCATTTTCCACTACATCCTGAAACTGATTCTGAGTTTCGAATGGACTTTTCATCTCTTGTTTCTGTGTTAGCTTAGCTATTGATTTGTTTGTTTATTTTAGCTTGAGTGAGTCGATGCAGCTTTTGCAGTTTAATTGGAAAAAGGATATCCTGCTTCTGTTTATTTATAACTTTCTGGTGATAATTATTTTTTTTCTGGAGGTAATCTCTTTAAGTATTTAACAACTTTTTTCGGTGATATTGCTAAAATGAAGCAGCTCGCGAACGAGTGGTTTTTGTATAGAATATTCCCTGTTTGTGAAATATTGATTAAAAATACATATTGTCTTTAAATAAGAAATATAATTATTCCAAGGATGTCTTCCGAACATATTATATTAAAATAACCTACCGCGTGCTGTTGTCATGTGTTCTTTCTTTCTGTTGTTCTTTCTCTTCTGTCCTTCTGTCTTGTATTAATGTCTTGTGTTGTTATCACCTTATATAGTCTAGTCGCTCAAGGTGCTGTGTTCTCTACTCTGTACATTTATGTGCTGAGTAGTGTGTAGTGTAATGTAATGTAATATTATATTAAAAATGCTTAGTTCTTAAATATATTAACATACATAAAATATAAATAAAAATCAATTCAATAACAATAACAATTCACAAATAGGATATTTCATATAAAGTTTTTAAAAAACATAACGAAGCTGCTCTTTTAATTTCTCTATTTTAAACAATAGGACAAGCAAACAAACACCAACTCTTAGAAACATTCTAAAGGAATATAGGTATAGGTAGAAAAAAGCGTTATCGCATTGGTTTTTGAGTTATAAATACAAGTGAATTAAATAAAAGTGTGTGTACCTATTCGAACTGAATCGAAAGTAAATTGCTTTGAAATAAAGTGTGTTTATTTAAGAAGAAGTAGGAAATTAATAAGTTGTATTGCGAACTTAAATAAAATACTACGGTATTTTAAGTTTATGACCGAAATAGTTTGCTCTAGTTGTTGGTGCTAACAGGCATTTTAGTTTATGGAAATTAAGGCATCTATTGGTTTTGCCTGTAAGAAACACAATCTTTGGTAAGATACAATAACTGGAATAGTACTGAGAAATAATCAACGATTAAATTCTTCGCAAACCTAAAAAAATACAATTCAACAACATACATACATACATCTCCTTGGTTACAGTCCTTATCAGAGCCGGGCAAAGCATATGTGCAAGATGTGCAAATGCACATGGCGGTAAATTCTGGGGGCGCATTTTACCAGGAAAAAGATTGTCTGATCTTGCGCAAACAAATATGTACTACCATTTGCCACTTTTTCAACCACAAACATTCTTAAATTAATCCCAAAAAAACATTCATCACAACTGTCCTATAAGTTATCTCTTGTGCACTAACTAACATCACTTTCATTGTTGCATTCAATGAAAATTTAACTCAAGATATCGCAGAACTAAAAACCCTACCTACGAAATTTCCAAATATTTCACCCTGTTCGTACAAGAGGAAAAAAAAGTCTCAACACAGAAAAGTTTCATGCCACCTCATATGTGCAAGATTTATTTCATGCACACTGAGTTCCAAAATTAACATAGAGAGTATGACAAAGCAAAATACTTATTCATATTAAATCATATGGGCAAGTACGTGCAGGTTTTGTATTATGCACCGTACCTCTGTATGTGCGTTCTCATCTACAAAAAAAAAACAACAACAAAATAACAAAAAATAAATAAATAGCTATCAGTTTTTAATAGAATTGACGTATTTTGTGACAAGACAAGGCAAGACAAGACCGGAATGTGACTTAGTCAGTTGATTTTAGACAAGCTTGAATTACATGGAATTTTAATAAGTAACTGTCGAATACCAAGGTTATAATAATGGTTCGAATATGAAAGGGAGAGAAGCGGGTGTTCATAATCGAATACCCGCGGCATCAGTTCGGCACTTTACGGAGCAAAAAGTGGAATGAGCCATGGTTCGATCATGAATGCCAGAAAGCCCGAAAAATATCATTCGCATGGCTCAGAAACTTCAGAAATTCATCCCTAGGTTTATTCAGAAACAGATACATCGAAGCCAATAAAAAATATAAGGAATTGTGTAAATCTAAAAAACGGGAGTATGATGAACGTCAAGCGGTTAAACTGGCCAACAGTAATAATGCTTCAGAATTTTGGAAACTTGCATGGGAATTGAATGGTAAAAAACCAGGTCTACACAGAAATATAGAGGCAAACGGGAGTATGATGAACGTCAAGCGGTTAAACTGGCCAACAGTAATAATGCTTCAGAATTTTGGAAACTTGCATGGGAATTGAATGGTAAAAAACCAGGTCTACACAGAAATATAGAGGCAAACGTTTTAGCCACACACTTCAGACAACTCCTTAACCCAGCCACGACACCATTAATTTGGCATTATGCAACACCGCGATTTACGAGCGAAATATTGGATTCACAGTTTACCACACAAGAACTACAACAAGCTTTAGAGTCGTTGAAAGATGGAAAAGCACCTGGCGCAAACGGTATTTCAGTCGAATTTTACAAGTATGGAACTTCCGTACTTAACGATCAACTTTTAATGCTCTTCAATGAAGTATTTGATGGGGACATGATAGTGAAAGAATTTCAAGATGCGATCATATTCCCTATACATAAAAAAGGATCTTATTCCGATGTGGCTAACTATAGGGGCATCTCCTTTCTGAACGCAACCTATAAGATTCTTACAACAATGATGCAGAAAAGACTCAATAGGTGGATTAACTCGCAGAACATAATGAAGGAGTTCCAAGCTGGCTTTAGGTCAGGTTATTCGACAACCGATAACATATTTGTACTGCAGAATCTTGCAGAGAATTTCTGCTATCAAAAAAAGAAATTGTATGTATTTTTTTTTGACTTCAAAGCAGCATTTGACACAGTTAACAGAGGTGCCTTATTCTATAAGTTATATAACGCAGGATTATCTCTGAAGTTTGGACGTGCGCTAGAAAATCTCTACAAAAACACGAAAGCAGCTGTATGGAATGGAACGGCGCGGCGTTGTCGGAATGGTTTGCAACCTCATCAGGAGTAAGACAGGGATGCACATTGAGCCCCACTTTGTTTTCGCTATTTATTAAGGATCTCATCGATTATCTCCCCGGCGGTGTAGATTTTGCAGGAGTACACATTAAGGCCTTGTTGTTTGCGGACGATATTGTCATGTTCGCGTATTCCCCAGAATCATTACAGCTGATGATAAATAGACTATATGACTACTGTTGTGTATGGAATTTAACTGTTAATACCCAAAAGTCCAAAGTGATGATCTTCAAAAAGGTGGTGGCAGAAATAGCTCTCATGAAAAATGGTCATTTAACGATGAAACTTTAGAGTGTGTCAATGAGTATAAGTACCTTGGTGTAACGTTTTCGAGAAATTTAAGCATGGAGAAGCACTTCAACGAAAAGCTAGAAAAAGCAAAAACGGCGATTAATATCGCCTGGAAAACTTGCTTCATCAACAAAAATATCGCGCATAGCAGCAAGCATAAAATATTCGAAGCGGTGTCAGAGAGTATCCTGTTGTATGGCGCTCAAGTATGGGGGTGCAAGAAGTTTCTTACGGTAGAAAAGCTCTTAACTCACTACTTAAAACGGATATTCAACCTACCAATCAACACGCCAAACTACGTGCTTATGCTTGAGACCGGATTATCACCGTTATTCATAAAGACCTTGAAACTACAAGCTGATTTTCTTCTGAGAGTCTTCAGACTGCCGGAATTCAGATTATTAAGGAAGGTTGCTATCAAGGCTATACGTGATCAAAATAGCTGGTACAGAGAATGGTCAGAACTTGCGGAGGGGTGTAATACAAGTTTTGTTTTAAACATCGAAGATATAAGTAATTGTAAGGTGCTCTTCTACAACGTAATAGCAAAAATCGACGAGAAATGCAGAGCAGAATACACAGCTGAAGCTTCCAGTTCGCTGTACAGATCAATCTATAGCAGGTTAAACCACAACCTAGCCCAAAAAAACTACTTCAGAGATACCAATAAAGTAAAGGTCATAGCTACCATGGTCAGGCTACGCAGCGAACTCCTGAATTTGAATTATATCCCACACAGACCTGATCTACCTCTGCAATGCAGTATTTGTAACCGAAGGGAAAGGGAAGACATCATTCATTTTCTAGGACGATGCCCAACTCTAAGAGAATCGAGAAGAAGCGTTTTTGGAAGTGATTATTTATCAGAAGTTCAAGTTTTAACGGAATTGAACGAAATGAACGTAGAAAGACTTTATAAATACTGTGTAATTGCGCTAAGGTATAGGGAAAGAATAATTAACGAAAATTTTTGATAAACAAAAACATTAAATGTATGCCTCTTGTTCTTATATGTATTTTTATGTTCTTTTAATAACTTTGTTCTAAAATGTTTTATTATGCTTTGATAACAATATGATACAAACAAATTAAAATAGTTGTCATTCTGGCAAACGGCAAATGCCATGTCATAAAGATTTTTGTAAACTTATGTATGTATTTAAGATTAAATTCAGAAAAGAACTAAGTAAAAATCAATCTAATCTAATCTAAATCTAATCGAATTCAAACCCTGGAACCAAGAGAATTTTTCGTTCCATGTTGCTCGCATTCCTTAAATGATGCTGTTCGGTTGCTGCTCATTATATGCAGTTAAATTTTTCGATACAATTCAATGTTTGTATAACTTTTGTTCAAATTCCACAACGAGGTGGGATATTTATAAGAACAAAATTCCAAGTCTTATTTTGAAACCCCTTCCTGATACTAGTTGGGAGAGCAGGTTAGATGCATTGAGGCCTTTAAAAACAAATTCAGAAGAAATATATAAAGTCCTTATAGAAATAGGAAATCTAGATGCAAAAAACATTGCAGAATTGCTAGGAAAAAAAATGTTTGATTTTACATTTATTTTCTGCCTGCTAATTTGGTTTGATATTTTAGAAAATATAAAGAAAACTAGTAAATATTTGCAAAGTCATCCCGTTAATCTGTCAACTGGCATACAAGTTTTAAAAAATATAAAAAACAGTTTGATATTAATGCGTTTTAATGAAAAATGTAATGAGTAGGTATATTCAATTAACCGAGCGTATTGCTAGTTCCCTAGAAATACCAAATATGTTTCCTGAAGCTTCATCATTGTGATCTCAACGGAGCAAAAGACTTTATGCTGATGAATGTCTTGAAACTATATTAGACCCAAAACAAAGGTTTAAAGTAGATTTTTTTTCAAAATACTTGATCAAGCCATTCAATCAATTACAGAAAGGTTTGAACAGCTTGATACGTATAGTATCAATTTTTCATTTTTAAGTAGCATAAGCGAATGTTTAAAAAATAAAAATTTACGTGCTTCATGCCTTAATTTGCAGAATGTTTTATCATTAGGTAGTTTTAAAGATTTAGATGGAGAAGAATTGTTTCAAGAATTAACCGTAATATCCCAGCTTGTTACACCACAAAGCTCAAGTTTAGATGTGTTAAATTTTATTTTTAGTTCAAACCTTGAAGATTTTGATCCGAATTTAGTAATTGCTCTTCAAATCCTTAATACAATCCCGGTCACGGTAGCTTCAGAAGAACGCAGTTTTTCTAAACTTAAAATTATTAAAAATTATCTTATCATGGTAGTACTCGTGGCATGTTGGTTAGTGCGTTGGACTGTCATGCCAGAGGTCTTGGGTTCAATCCCTGCCTATGCCATCTTAAGTTTTTTTGACGTGTACTGCCTCTTGCGAGGAATTGACAAATTCTTAAAGAGTAATTCTTGTCATGAAAAAGTGCTTTCTAAAATTAGCCGTTCGGATCCGGCGTAAAACTGTAGGTCCCCTCCATCCCTGACAATATCACTCGCACACACGAATGGTTGAGAGTTGTAAGTCACTAGGCCCTAGTTCTCAACGGACTGTTGCGCCACCCAATTTATTTATTTTTATCTTATCATGACTCAAGAGAGATTGGTAGGCTTATCTATAATGTCCATTGAAAAGGAATTATTAAATTCTTTAGACTTTGATGATCTTATTTCTGAATTTGCAAAATGTAAGGCGAGAAAAGTAAGTTTCCAAGTTTAAACGTTTCCCATCTGCTCATTTCTTCGCTGAGTTTTATTTTATGGTTTAGGCCTACTGGGGATACCTCAATTAAAAAAACGCATTGAAAGTCTACCTCCTGGGTAATGTGGGAAAGACTTATACTTGTGTATCACTATATGTGTAAAAAAATAAAGAAGGGGCGCTTTCTACAAATCTTGCACAGGGCGCAAGTTTGGCTAGGGCCGGCCCTGGTCCTTATTATAGAAAAAAGTAGTTTAATGTCTCAGACAAGTTACAATGTATACTTTGCAAACTTTTTTGCCTACAATCCTTATTTGGTGCATAACATAAACTTAGTTTTTGTAAACAAAAATAAAAATTCGAATTTAACGAACATTTTTTGCAATAAATATGTGGGAAAAACAAACAGGAAAATGGGTTATTTGCAAGGGCGGATCCAGACTTTTAATCAGGGGGGTCACACCCTGCACAGCACATATATACGAGTTTTTACTCACCGCTAAATAACATAATGTGCATATTAGCCATACATTTACACATTTCAATGGCTAAAGTGACAACTTAAGGTATAATATTATTTTAGAACACTGTTGTCCAGCAAGGTATGGTCTACATTGAAAGCATTCTAAAATTCCAACAGTTTTCTAAATATGCTATATTTAAGAGATAAACACAATAGTTTAGAGTTTTTTTTGTGCATTTCACGCAGAAATGTAAAAATTTGTTTTGGAACGTAGCTTTTTCCAAAAATAATATATACTTTTCTTATTTCCATATCTATTAATGCGAAGAACGCTACAAAAATTCAAAAACCAACAAAATGAGAGAGGATCTGTTATGAAGAATTTTCGGCCTTTTTTGAGGTAGTTTTTTCTAACTCAATTTTCGGGAGTCTATTATTGCTATTGCTATCAGTCTGCTTACTCGTACATAGATGCTAGAATATATTTTGATCTTAAGGGAGTCAACAAAACTTAAAAATTGTAGAGAAAAAAGGGTTTGGTTCTTGAATTTAAGGAAATAGGTGCATTTAAGTAAATAATTTCTCTAAAAACTAAATAAGATCAAATTAAGGTAAACAAATAAGGAAGGAACTTTTGTGTGGCACTCACAAATTACACGTTTCAAAATCTCTTTTCATTTCAAATCTCAAGAGATTCAAAGCTTTTATATCAATAGATATGAAACGTTCATTATGTTTTTCAATAAGCCATTAGTTTGACAAAAGTTTCACTTTTGCTGTTTTTGGGACATTTATATTATTGAAATTCGTGTTTAAATCTCAGTTCTAGAGCATCCAAAGCAAATTCACTTCAAAAAGTAGATTTATTTAATTTTTTGAGATCTTAAAAGTTTTTGTATTCAATAGAAAATCAATTTTGATAGAAATAAAATGCACGACTGGGTCGCTTGAACTTGCTAATGTCTTCCAAAAAGTCTGCTTAAATGTTTTTATTATATTTAAAGATTTAAAAATGTATCTGAAAAATAAATTTTTCTCAAAAATTTAAATGCCATTTTATTTCTCAAAAAAACTCGATTAACTTTTTTTTTGAAAATCAATAGAGCGTTTTTTTTTAATTTATTTTTACATACATATAACATTTTTAAATTTTGTCTTAAACATGTATTTGGTATGCAGTTGTTTAATATACATTTTACATGGTGACCCCTATTTGAGTTTTGTCAACCAAAATCAATATATTTTTACAAATCAAAAAAAAAAAATAATTATGACATTCTTGAGAAAACTGAAAAACAAAATAACAATTTTATGAAGAAACATTAGAAAGTTTTTAAAAAAAATGTATCGGTTATTTTTTGAAAAAATTCGATTTTTAACCAAAAAATTTGTATCGGGACTGCTGTCATTTTTTGTATTAAAAAATTGAAAAAATGCCTAACGCTAATCAGCTCAAAACCTTAATTTCCCAGTTTGAACTCAATCGACACAAGAGTTCGAGATTTAGGGGCCAGGACAGACAGATGGAATCGGAGGACCCACTTTTTTCGACTTTTCTACCATCGTAATGTCATGTTTGATTAAAAGCTCGAGTTCGAATGCAATACTTCCCATATACATGCATATGTAGTTCCTACATGTCGCAAGCAAAAATCACCTCAATGTTCACTATATATGTGCTTCAAATATAAGACATAATTGAAGGAGAGTTTCAGGAATTTAAAGGCAACATAATATCAAATTGACGATCTCTTATTCAAGGTTTCTTTTTAACAACCTGAATATTTACTCTTTTCCTTAAAAAAAAATGTGATGACCCCTAAACCTTTTGTCCGCCATTGGTTATTTGTCACTGAGATTTGTTTGAAAAAAATTCTGCAGCTATTTCTTGTTCGATAATGATTTTCAAATGTTTTGTTAGCGAACAATTAAGGATAAGAAACTATTATCTTCTTTGTAGCAGTTCAAGAAATAATAAAATGTAAATTATTTCAAAGTAATTCTTTAAATATTTGAGTTCTTATAACCAATTTTAACGCACTAAAAGTGGTCCTATTGTTTTTTCCGTGACAGTAAGAAGTCAATAATGCTCTGACATGTGATTTGCCTCTTGTTTGTTAAACCAATACATTAAGCAGACAATCTAAATTTTGTTTGGTATTCTTATCATTGAGAAGAGATTATTAGAAGGTTTTTTTTATTGATCAGTGTAAACTTAATTTAGACTTTTTGACATAATTTGGAATTTTCAAGTTATTAACATCAATACAAATAAATAAAATAAAATAATTTTAAATTATTTGATTTGATGTTTATTGACCCGAATACCATGGAGTAGGTTGACATATATAAAATATCTCCAAATGGTCGACGTCTTGGTCAAAACGTCACCATCGACAGAGGTAACTTTGAGGTAGTCAAGGACTTCGTCTACCTAGGCTCCGCTGTAAACGCAGAAAACAACACCAGCGCTGAGATCAAACGAAGAATAACTCTTGCTAACCGCTGTTTCTTTGGGTTAAGAAAGCATGGACTATGACAAAATCGGAGGAAAGCACCTTGGGTCGTTTCGAGAGAAAGATTCTTCGTGTGATCTAGGGTCCCGTATGCATCGAAGGGGAGTAGAGGAGAAGATGGAACGACGAGCTGTACGGGCTGTACAGCGGCGTAGACTTAGCCAGAAGGGTAAAAGTCCAACGACTAAGATGGCTGGGTCACGTAGAGCGCATGGAAATGCAATGCTCCGGCCCGGAAAGTCTTCGAATCAACACCTACAGGACAGCGCAGTAGAGGAAGACCGCGAATCAGGTGGCGCGCATAAGTGGAAGGTGACCTCACCCAACTCGGAGCGCGAAACTGGAGACATCTAGCTAGGGACCGAGCTAGATGGAGAATTTTTTTGGTGAGGCCCTAGTTCACACAGGACTGTAGCGCCACCTTAAGTAAGTAAGTAAATGGTCGGTCAAACAAAAGGAAAGCCAGGATTTTTTTAGGAAATTCTTTCGAAACTAGAAAAATTCTATGAAATTGCCTTTGAATATGAAGATATGTGTTGGAAGGAGGTCATTATTCGGCTCATATATGCTGATACTGGTACCCTTTATAGCATTAAAATCAATACTCATCGTGATTGGTTCAATTGTCCTGGTCAATCTTTGATTTTGTAGTGTGGACTTAGTTTTACAGTAAGTTCGTCAAAAGCCTTCAGTTTTAAACATCTTTCTGAATAACGCATTGACATCAGGGTGACATTCTGTGAAAAGTGATCAATTGTTGCTATCCTCAAGGAGGGTGTTTGAAATTGTATGTTATTGTAGGTAGTGATAAAACCGGGACCACATCAGTAGCATTAGTACTCTTTTCGAGAACGCTAGTGTTTGTTGGCATTATTTTCTTTGCCTAATTTTAAGTTGCTGACTTAGCTTATAGATGTCAGAAAACAAGTCAGAATACATTATGATTCAAAAGAATTATCTACGAGGAAAGAAGATTCACATGTTATTGAATAAGTTAAATGTCACAGTTGATCTTTTTTAAACAATTTTCAGCATCTCCAGAATTGAGTATGCGAACTAAGTACACAGCGAAAAACATGAAGAGGTAACTAATTTTCAATATCAATTTAACGGCGTGGGGCCTATGTATGATGACGACTTATGAACAGTGAGGTATGTATCGGTGGGAATGTTGCCGGATTCCCAGGAATCCTCTGTACTTGGTCACGTAAAAGGATTTTGAGGTAGATGAAAGGTTGTGAAAGGTTTATGCAAAGATTTAAACTTTTTATTGAAAGTTGTGACATACAATTTATCCAACGCAAAAGAAACTTTCCTTCTATGGTGGATACAGTAGTGGGGGGGGGGGCTTCGTTAGGGTCATGATCCCCCCTTGAGCCATCAAACTCATGGACTTAAGTAAGTTGTCTTTCTGATCTTATGAAAAACAACAAAAATTGGGTAATGACCTTAATGGTATTTCCAAAACTCAAAGCATAGACAAAAATAATTCCTATTAAATTATTTTCACAAAATATTTCTGAAATAAAGAGAACATATTTAAATATTGTAAGACTCTTTTACTCTTAGTAAGTGACTCTTTTACTTTTTGCTTTAAACATCATTTCAATTTCTAAAACTCATCTTCAACATCATTTTAGTTTCTTATGATGTTGTATTTGATTAGAGGGATAAATTAACTGTTTGGCTAGGGACCGAGTTAAGAAGGGGAGTTGTCCATACATACCTAACTGTTTGGCGATTTTATAAATTTCGACTTTATTTCTCAATTGTTCTACTATAATATGTATTCTAAAATATCTATACAAATTATATTATTAGGTATCCCACTATTCAACATAGGATTGTGACCACTCTTTATACTGTCAGTGACGGATTTAGACTTGCTGCCGCCCTAGGCCCCATTCAATGCGCCGCCCTTATTGATAAATTTTATTTCATAAATTCTGATCCAATATTTTTTTTGATCCAATATTTTTTTTTTCAAAATAACTTTATTTTAAAAGATAAATAAGTTATAATCCTTAGATAGACAAATAATACATTTTTTTTATATTAATCAATTCAAACATTTTTTCTCCTGGCTTTCATCCGCGCAAAAACGACGATTATATCGTCATAATTAATTTCTTGGACTAGTTGTGCTTCAATAGATAGTAATGCAAGAGCATTAAGTCTATCTTGGCCCATGCTTGCACGTAGATATGTTTTTAATCTTTTTAGAGTGGAAAAATATCATTCTCCTGAACAATTTGTAGCCGGACAACTCAAAAAAATTCGGAGAGCAATGTCCACATTCCAATAAACATCTTGAAGACTGTTTACCCGTGAGTTATCTGGCTCAATTTTTCAGTTTTTTTTCGATGGGTATAATAACGATAATAATCCTGAACTACAGACATTGCTTTAGCTTTTTTTTATATTCAGAAAATTGTCTGTCTCTTTATGTCTTGAAGAAATAAAGCCAGAGAACTATAGATCTGTACAACGGATGATTAATCAGCTTGAGAATCTTGAAGCTTCTTACAAGAAGCATTAAAACGACCTTAAATTACATTCCAGGCAATGACTAGGATTGCTGTTCCTAAATGTTGTAATTTTCGCTGCAGTCCCGTAGCTTCAGATCGCGTAGACGGTCATCTCTGCTTTCGGCAATAAATTCCAGTGCATCAATTATTGCAGACCACTCTTTTTCTAATGCGTAACATCCATCATGTCGAGCAGACCAACGAGTTTGAGAAAGACTCTTATTTCTTAAATTTATAAGCTGCACCAAGATTTCCCAACGATGAGTAGATATAGTAAGGAAATTGTATAGTTCTTGTAAAGTAGAAAAGAAGTCAACAACTAATGTTACCGATTCAACTGGCACATGACCCTACCAAGTTTAAAGAATGGGCGCAACAAGGAACATAATCCTTGCATCCTCAATATCTTTAGCTTTATGGCCCAAATTTGGTATAAATTCTAGAAACCTTTCAACAATTTCACCGTTATCACGTACATATGTATCTCATAATTATAGTAAGTTGATCGACATATGCTATATCAGGCGTAGAATCTACAATTATACCAAAATACTCAGCAGATTGCACTTCACTAGAAATTCGTTGTAGTACTTTATTTTAAATCAACAGTATAATTTCTTCATAGATTATTTTACAATTTCAAATGTTCAGATAAAAATAGATCAAACTCAGCAAGGGGCTCTACTGTTCCTAAAAATTCCCATTATGAGGATCTCCTATTCGTTCTGAATTTCCTCGAAATGGCAGGCCTCTTATTGCTAGTGATTTAATAATTGCAATTACTCGGTATACAATTTTTTTCCAATACATTATTTCTTCATCAAGTTGTTTTATTAGAACCGTGAACTACTCCTCGAGCTTTAAAATGACTAATGTTAGTTTTGTGACAGTCAGAATTTTCATGAGCTTCGATGCGTGCTTTTTAGTTTTTCCAGTCAGTAAAAGTATTCATTTCACTACTTCTACCAAATAATAAGCATGGAATACAAAATACAGAGCCTTTAGTTTCTGAATAAATCAACCACTCACGAAGGCGTTGAATCTCTCCATTTTTTAAAGTACGTTGAAATAAACTTTTGGAACAATACCTCATTTTATCACCATAAACATTTCTAGAATTTTTAAAGTCTGCATTATCATCTCGTGGTACACCATTTATAGATATAAAATCCCTTGTTTCTTCATTCAAGTTCCAAAAAAAGGGATCAGTATTAAATTTAAAAATATCAGCTGTTGACTGGATTTCTTCAGTATATTGTGATGAAGAAAAATTTGACAGTGCCTCGTTCGTACCTTGTGATAGGGAAGAGTGTACTTTTTCGCTATCTTGTTCTGAAGTCTCTTCTGATTCCAAATACAAAATCAATGGCAATAAGAAAATTATTACCAATCAAAACAAGATAAATGTACTTACAACCGATGAACATGATGCCTGTTGGTCATTGTTAGAAGATTCAGTTTGGCTTGTCATAAAACTAGATATTTTTGGATTTTTTGAAGTAAATTATCTAACTTCGTAGATTCTTTTTCTTTTATTTAACGATATTCAGCACCGCTTATTTTTTTTTGGATAGCCACTCATATTTAATTAAAAAAATAAAATCAAAAACAAAGAGTTCTCTTTTGTTTGTTCAAATGTTAAGCATTTTATAAATTTTGCCGCCCTTCAAATTATGCCGCCCTAGGCCTGGGCCTCACGGGGCTAGGCGTAAATCCATCACTGTATACTGTATACTGTACACTGTACAGTACATACCTACATAATATGTAACAAACATTAACGTTATTTTGTGTAAAATAAAATTGCTGACTTGCACACTCTGAAGTACCGTAGAGTAAAAAGAAGCACAATACCAGGTTCGCAATCACGAGAAAGGCAAACGAGAATATACAAACCCTAGATACATATTTATACATACAAACATAGTTACCATACTTATGTAATTCCATTTTGTTACGTTCTTCTGAAAATATATTCGTGCTTCAGCCTTTAGAGACTCGGTTTGTTTATGTATTTTCTTGATTTTATATTACTTGTCCAATTTAAACTCGGAAGTCGGAACACACGTCTCTAATAAGAAATTTTTATCTCTTATAGCCAAAGGTGCATTTTCTTTTTTTCATGCAGGGATTTTGAATACGTTTTTGCTATCAACACGTTATATTTTTTATTTAAACATCTCCAATATACATAAGGAGACACAGAGGATATTTTGTATACATGTCATTTTGTAAATTGTTTGTTTGCAAATGTTGTTTCTTTGGTATATTTTGTTTAAATACATTTCACAAACAATACGAAGAAGATAGTAAGATATGAATGTAGATACAAAGTATGTACATATATTTACATGGGAAATAATAATGTTCGCTTAATGACATTTCCGTACTAAAATCATACCTTATTTAAAATTTTATTGGGGAGAGTACGATAACTTTGGCGACAAAGTTTAATGACGGATTTGTATAAAACAGTTAAGAACAAGCAAGGGGGTCTATCTCCCCCCGTTTAGGCGGTAGGGGCAGTTTAAAAAAATATGTATGTACATTAAATGGAAAAAAATAATTAAAAAATAACGGTAATACTTATAATTAAGTATTATACATTTTTTTAAAGCCAACACTTTTGTCTATTAGCTTGCTTGTTAAATCAAGTCGAAACTATGCATAGTTTTTGAAAAAAATTGTTTTAAAGTCAAAATTTGTGCAAAAAAAAGTTAAAAAAAAGGTTTAAAGTGTAATTTTTCAAAACTTTCAGATTATCTACTATTTTTTTTTATAATTCATTGCTCTTATTTGTTTTTGATCAAAAACTGAAAACTAGATGACTTGATGTTTTCTAGTTCTTGAGAAAATTGAAAATTACCAAAACAAAATATTTTAATTTAATTACTTTTTCCTTGCTTAAGTATTAACGTAGTCTTATTTCGATAGTAATAATCGAATATGGAGATATACCTAGGGTAAATTAATTTTTCTTAAATCCAGCTTATTTAAATGAAAAAGAAACTTTGCATGCACCCCATCTTGCACCCATTGCACCTTGCACCCTCCCCACCTTGCACACACTCCAACTTGCACCCACCCCAAATCCTATAGTGTGTCCAAGCAGGGGGGTTGCAGGGGAGCAGCATGCCCCCCCTTACAGATGCCACTGCTGCATACACCCAAACTCGCACACACCTTACTGTTGCATACACCCAAACTCGCACCTACCATTGTTACTATCAAAATAAGAGCACTCAAGCAAAAAAAAAGAATTAAATTAAAATAATAGTTGTGGTTATTTTCAATTTTCTCAAAAACTAAAAGACATACAATCATCTAGTTTTCAGTTTTTGATCAAAAACAAATAAGAGCAATAAATTCTGAAATAAAAACAATGGTAGATAATCTTGAAGTAGTGAAAAAGTTACACTTTAAACCTTTTTTAACTTTTTTTACTCAAATTTTGAGTTTAAAATTAAATTTTTATTTTCAATTTTCTCACAAACTAAAAAACATAAAATCATCTAGTTTTCAGTTTTTGATCAAAAACAAATAAGAGCAATAAATTCTGAAATAAAAACAATGGTAGATAATCTTGAAGTATTGAAAAAGTTACACTTTAAACCTTTTTTAACTTTTTTTACTCAAATTTTGAGTTTAAAATTAAATTTTTATTTTTAATTTTCTCAAAAACTAAAAGACATAAAATCATCTAGTTTTCAGTTTTTGATCAAAAACAAATAAGAGCAATAAATTCTGAAATAAAAACAATGGTAGATAATCTTGAAGTATTGAAAAAGTTACACTTTAAACTTTTTTTTTACCTTTTTTTACTCAAATTTTGAGTTTAAAATTAAATTTTTCAAAAACTACGGATAGTTTTGACTTGATTTAAAAACTGGCTAATAGAACAGAATGTTGGCTTTAAAAAAATGTATACAACTTAATTGTAAGTATTACCGTTATTTTTTAATTATTTTTTCCATTTTAAATAATAACTTTTTTAAATTGCCCCTCCCGTCTAAACGGGGGGAGATAGACCCCCCCTCCCATAGTAAAAAATGCTTGTATTAAGACCCTCTACCAAAAACCGTTATTATATCTTGGCGCCAAAGTTATCGTACTCGTGCCATTTTATTTTTAGGAAACGTGTTATCTAAATGCAAAAAAATAGAAAGTTTTAAATTTTAATTATATTTTAATAAGGGTTTTTACGCAATGATGTAAAACTGGATAAATTTACCATTTATAAAATGAAATGCCGAATTTCGTATGAGAAATGATTTACGTTCCGCGAATACCATTAACGTTAAAAGGCTTAAATAGTTTGAGAATAACTGAATGTAAAAGAAAAGAATTAAATAAAACATGAAATAAATAAAACCTGGAGTGGAGTGGAGTTTGGCGATATTTTTGATCGTACCGATTGAAATTTCAATAGCTTGTTTTAATTGAAGTTTATCATGAAATATTGTTATTGTTAGAGCTCGTGTGAGCACACGCGACAGTAAACAATTGAATAAGAATCGAATCCAACGTCGGTGGCGATTATTTTTAGCTGTCTGTTATTTCCTTTGCAAAACGTTGGTACACACGATCCATATACGTATTCACATGCATATTTGTTCTCATAAGTAGCTAGAGGTTGGTCGGCATGTCATGCTCTTTAAAGAACTCTGGCGAGATCCATTTTAAAATCTTCAATACTAATATCCATCTGGCTAATCCAAAGATCAGTAGGTCAAATCGAAACTTATGACCTTACAACACAAAAATATGACTGTCGAGCTTTCGGCATTCGAGTTCCAAAGGTCGATATCTTAAGCAACTCACGTTCTTAGAACTATGGAACCGGTTTCCTTCTATTAACATCACATACTTCTTGGGCTACTATCTTTAAATGTTTTTTTTTTCGAAATTAATTTTTTTTTATTACTATCTAAGCTTTTATTGCCTTATTATTGAAATTGTAAACAGGTTTATTTTTAAATCTTGAAATACATTTAATATGACTCTTTGGATACATGAGCAAGTTTATGCGACCTAGTCATGTTTTTTTTTTGTGACGTGAAATAACGCCAAATGAAATAAAGCCAAATTCAAAAAATTTGGCATTATTTCGTTTTTGAAAACGAAATAAGGCCAAATTTTCAATTTGGTTTTATTTCGCTTTAGAAAACGAAATAATAGCAATTTGGCATTGTTTCGATTTAAAATTTTGCAGAATTAGGAAAAAACATAGAGTAAAATTATCTTTTGTTTTCTCTCTATGCTAAATTAAATTCTTTATTCAATTTCAAACAAAAATAAAAATAAAAAAGAGGCTGGGATGCGACCCACACTGATAACTTCCCATCCCGTCTATCGATTTGTCTTGCTTAAAAGTTTGTCTAAATGTATCAATTCATACCAAATTTGCGTTCTATTTTTTGTAGATTTTATTTTTTTTATGAAAAAAACGGACTGTTGGATTTTTATAAAAAAAATTACTGAATATAAAAAACAATATTTTCTGTGAAATAAAATAAGTTTGAAGCCAATATTTTTAATTTTTGAAAAGCTATTTGAGCCGAAAATCAATTTTTACCAACTTTTATTAATTTTTTTGTTTAGGTTTTTATTTTTTGTAAAAAAAACTGTCAATTCGATTTTTTTCAAAATTTTTCCTAATGTTGAAAACAATATTTCTTATAAGTTAAAATTAGTTAGAAGCCATAATCTCAAATTTTTGAAAAGATATTTAAGTTGAAAATCAATTTTTACCAACTTTTGTTAAATTTTTTTTTCGGTTTTTAATTTTTTGTAAAAAAACTGTCAATTCTATTTTTTTTTCAAAATTTTACTGAATGTTGACAACAATATTTTTTGAAAGATAAAAGTAGTTTAAAGCCAATATCTCAAAGTCTTGAAAAGATATTTGAGTCAAAACTCAATTTTTAGGTTATTATTTTTTGTAAGAAAACTGTCAATTCGTTTTTTCTCAAAATTTTATCAGATGTCAAAAACATTATTCTTCGTTGCACAAAATTGTTTTGGAGATGAAATCATATTTTAGTCGTAAAATTTTCGAAGTGACAATTTTTTTTTCAGTTTTTTTGATTTATAAAAAAAACCGTTAATTGAATTTTTTTCTAAAAATATAATTGTTTTGTATCACGTTACAATATATAACATAAAATTTAATTCAAGTCTCTAGCGTCATTGGTTCATGAGATATTTAGGGTTAACCAAAATTTTCACCTTTTTTTTAAACTGCTATGGTAAAAAAACCACCCACGCAATTTTCTTGAGAGCCCTTTCTGCATCTTTCTGCCTTATTATCTGTATAACAAAATTTATTTGAAGTCGATATCTCTTCTGGTTCTTGAGCTATGGACGACGAAAAAAACGTCGCGAACGTACGGACGTACGGACGTACGGACGTACGTACACACGCACGCACAGACATCTTTCTAAAAATCTTTTATTTCGACTCTAGGGACCTTGAAACGTCGAGAAATGTCAAAATTTTCAATTTGACAAATCGGACCCATTACAATAACTTCCTATGGGTTTATTTCGCTTTAGAAAACGAAATAATAGCAATTTGGCATTGTTTCGATTTAAAATTTTGCAGAATTAGGAAAAAACATAAATTAAAATTATCTTTTGTTTTCTCTCTATGCTAAAACAAGTTTTTTTGAATTGATAGCACGGCGCGGCGTACTAACAGCTAGGTATATGCAAAGAACACGAATGCATTGTGATTCTTTCATAACTGTGAGCCATACTTGCTTTTTAAATTTGTGAATTTCTTTGATTTTAGTGCTCAAATGCAAAAGTTCTTTGCATATACCGAAACTCGCACCCACCCCAAATCCTATAGTGATCCCAAGCAAGGAGGTTGCAGGGGGGCAGCATGCCCCCCTTACATACCTAGCTGTTAGTACGCCGCCGTGCTATCAATTCAAAAAAACTTTTTAGCGAAAGTAGCTATTCTAGACAATAAATCAACCATTTTTGCGTGTTTTGTATGTAAAAAAGTGAACTTTAAAAATTTTGTATTAACTTTTGAATTTTAAAATATTCGGCGTTGTTTCCATTATTTTTTTGGCCTTATTTCTTTTTATAAATCGAAATAAAGCCAAATTGGTTTCATTTCGTTTTGAACAACGAAATAAGGCCAAATTTGAAATTTGGTGTTATTTCATTTAGTACTATTTCACGTCACCTTTTTTTTCTTTTATTTAAAACATTTTGATTATGAAATGTCGGGGAGTTTCTCCGTCAATACTCCCTAATAAAGTTTTCTTTTCACTCTAAGAATGCCTTATCAACTTCGACTAGATACTCTTATAGGTAGCGTGAAATAAGGCCAACTTTCAAAAATTGACCTTATTGCACTTTAAAAAATTGAAATAAGACCAATTTTCAACAGTTGGTCATATTGCAATTTGACAAAGTGAAGTAAGGCCAAATTATTTTGAAAAATATGACCAACTTATTTTTAATGCGAAGTAAAATGTCAATTAAATTGATATGACTTTCATCACAATTTATCAAATGTGAGTAACACATACAATTCTATTCTTACAAATTGATGCACCCTTGATTGATACACCATTTTGTGAGTCAGATTTCGCTTGCGTACAAATTCGGAAATGAGAAAAGCCCTGAACCTTAAAACCTGCGTTCCCATGAATGTTTCGATCCGATAAAAAATGAAACTTCTGAACACACTACTGCAAAATAAATTCAAGAAGTGATATTTAAGGTACCAATATTCCTTGTTGAATATCAAAAATAAAGAATTTAATTAAAAGTGTAATATAACTCAATGTTAATTTAATTCTTTATATGTATATTTGATAAGTAGTAAAGCATTTTCTTAGTATGTACTTGTAATACTGTACTAGCTGTTACCAATAAAACACGCTTTATAACATAATCAAAAACAGGAAATATACAAACAAATATTTTGGTAGAATATAATATTGCTTCTGCGATATAAAAACCTTACCAAGATTTTACTTTTGATTAAACATTTAAGATGTGGTAAGTCTATAACCGTAATCGTGTATATACGTTTAAATTAAAAATGAGTTATATTACACTATTAATTTAATTCTGTCTCATAACCCCATACAAAAGATTTGAAATCATTTATATGTAAATATATTGAATCAGTTGGCGGAATAATAGCTGTAAACATTACACCTACCAATTATCCTCGTCGACTCTGTTTTTTTTTCGATATATGTATATAACTTTGCCTTGAATTAGTCTAATTATTATTAACGACTTTCTCCGCGAATGAGAATTCAATAGAACTCAGTTGATTTTAGACAAGCTTGAATTACATGAAATTTTAATAAGTAACTGTCAAAGCCAAAGTTATGATAATGGTTCGAATATAAAAGGAAAAAAAGCGGGTGTTCAGAATCGAATTCGAACCCTGGAACCAAGAGCATTTTTCGTTCCATGTTGCTCGCATTCCTTAAATTTAGTGGTTAATGATGCTGCTCGGTGCTCATTTTATGCAGTTAAATTTTTCGATACAATTCAATGTTTGTATAACTTTTTTTCAAGTTCCACAACGAGGTCGGGTTTTGAAACCCCCTTCTAAAACTAGATGAGGGAGCAGGTTAGATGCATTGAGGCCTTTAAAAACAAATTAAGAAGAAATATATGAAGCCCTTATAGAATTAAGAAATCTAGAGGCAAAAACCATTGCAGAATCGTTAGGAAATAAAATTTTTGAGTTTACATTTATTTGATGCCTGCTAATTTGGTTTGATATTTTAGAAAATATAAATTAAACTAGTAAATATTTTCAAAGTCCGTCCGTTAATCTGTCAACTGGCATAACAGTTTTAGAAAATACAAAAAACAGTTTGATTTTCATGCGTTCCGATGAAAAATTTAATGAGTATAGGTATGTTCAATTAACCGAGCTTATTGCTAGTTCCCTGGAAATACCAAATATGTTTCCTGTAGCTTCATCATTGCGATCTCAACGGAGCAACAGACTTTATGCTGATGAATGTCCTGAAACCATATTAGACCCGAAACAAAGATTTAGAGTTGAATTTTGTTTTTTTAAATACTTGAAAGGTTTGATACGTATAGTATCAATTTTTCATTTTTAAGTAACATAAGCGAATGTTTAAAAAATAAAAATGTACGTGCTTCATGCCTTAATTTGCAGAATGTTTTAACATAAAGTAGTTTTAAAGATTTAGAAATGATTTTTATGTAAATATATTGAATCAGTTGGCGGAATAATAGCTGTAAACATTACACCTACCAATTATCCTCGTCGACTCTGTTTTTTTTTTCGATATACATATGTATATAACTTTGCCTTGAATTAGTCTAATTATTATTAACGACTTTCTCCGCGAATGAGAATTCAATAGAAAGTGAGAACTTCTCACATACATATGTATATATAAACAAATATTGCAATACGAAAAAAAAGAAACACAACGAATTACCACTGTTTGAACAAGTTTATGTTTCAGAAGACTTACATTTAGTGCTGTTGCTGAATCTTGGATAGTGCTTCATTCCATGTCTGGACTGAACCCGGAGATGGAGGAACTAGAGAGAATTATTAAAATTTATTAACCACGAAAAAGGAATTCCATTAACCCTAGAGCATATTTTTCAATTTTTAACTGAAAGAACAATTACACCGAACAATAGAGAATGCGAAAATACTTTTTGAGATTTCCCTCTGGCTGTTTTTATATTTTCTTTTTGTTTGTTCTTGATTAACTTATGAGCATATTTTTCAAGAGAAATGTCTAAATTATAAAGACCGTAAAATAGTATATAACAGGTACTTATGCTCAAGGTAGGGACTCACATACAATTTTAAGGGAGTAGTTTAAAATGATCGATACTTACACTTCACCAAGAACTCTCGCTCCAGTCAAAATAGACACACAAGTTTTTAAGCCTAGGAACTATTAGCATCAAATCACTTGAGATAAAGCCAAGTGAAAAAGGAGGTGTTTTTGAATTAAAAATCATAGCACTCTGATAAAAAACTATCAAAACTTCACGAATCCGTTAAACCTATGTCATTTTCAAATAGACGTACAAATGAATGGAATACAAATGTTCATCGGTGTCGCCTTTTAATACCCCGTTCCTAAAAAGAGGACATGTATAACTTATTGAGCGTTTAAAACATTTTTTATTGTCATTTTCGTTTACAAACTATTTTAAAAACATATTTTACGTTTGCCTTCCTATGAACTACAATTTCGTGTGCTGTTTTAAAACACTGATTAGTCTTGTAAAGTTCTGTTCGGTTGACCTTTTTTGGCATTTTCTCCATTAAATCTGTCATAGTATTTAGGTACTACGGCTTTATGTTATCTATAAACTTCCACATCTTAAAATTTGTTGTGAGCTCATAAACTATTGCTTTAAATGAGCGTAATAGCAAAGCTTCAATTGTTAATGTTTACTTGTTTACTTGCGAGACATTGAGAAGCCATCCAAGAGTAGTTTTTTTTTGTTAGAAGCTGTTTCTCAAATAGGTCATTCAGGTTTCATATTTAAATCACTCGCAATGCTTTTAGTTTCTTCCATGTGTAACACAATAAAGTCGAGCACAAGTAAGTCATAAAAGGCCATTTCCTCTTATATCTAACAAGATTACAAATATAATTATTCATTGCTGAATCTCAGAATGTAAGTCGAATTTAGGGTTCAACTGATATTTGTACTTATGTATGTTAACTCTATTTAAAACCTTCCTTGTAAGGGATTTTTTGTATTCTTCAACGCGGAAGTTATTTTAAATGTCATTCCGGAAATTTTGTCAAAGATTACAACTATAAGTAATCATTGCAACGAAATGCGTTCGAAAACATTGGCAAAAAATGAAAAACGAAAAACATGGCAACGACCATCTGGCTGAACCAGCAATTATAATTACCCACAATTAGGCGCCTAATGAACCGTAATGTAGCGACGGATACACAAAACTAAATGAACCATTGCGTCTGTGAAATTTGAGTGTATTTTGTATCCTGAACTTTACACATACTTGCATTAGCATTGGAACACATTTCCTTAACACGATTGGATGATTGTTAACTACCCAGTATTGCAGAGATTCGAAAGACCGTAAAACCAAAAAGTGCCTGAATAAATATTATTGCATTTTCATCACAAAAAAGAATAACGTATATGCATGTGATAAGAGTATATTATAACGGTATACACATAAATGTTTTGTTTTAAAATTGGCTTCCAATAATGTCTAAAACAAAATATTAGAAAAAGTATATTATATAGGTAGTTGGAAATTTGTATGTTGTTTTTTTTTTATAGAATATTTTCTTTTCATAAATAATTTGCACAGAAATAAGCCATATTTTTAATTTTAATAATATTTAGTTTTCTCGATTATTAAAAGTATCTTGAAATCAACCTACATATGTACATATATGTATATGTACCTTTTTTTTAATCGTCCGACTTCCAACTAAGTGACTACAAAAAAACTAAAATCACCAAAGTGTAGTAAAAACTTGTAATCATTTTTTTAAATGAGAGCTACAAATTCTCTTGGCATAAATAAAAATTTTCGTACCTACTTTTTAAGAAAATGGTTAATTGTTTTTGATTGAATTTATAAAAATTTACATTTTCGTTATTATTAGGAAAAAAGTTCATTGTGAGATCAATTGTTTTTGAATAAATTTATAAAAATTTAAAAATGTTTTTGATAAGATTTTCAAGACAAAGGCTTTCAAATTGAATATTTTCGAAACTTAACAAATAAAGAAATAGTCCCTTTTTTCATTCTACTTATGTCCTCACTCAATTACTATTATGTACATAGGTAAGTTCATAAACACTAAAGAACGAAGAATCTTTTATCTTTCCATATACTTACAAAGAAACTACCAATTCACAACCGAACAGAAAAACGGTTCTTTTTTTATTCTTTGACTCAAATCTGAGACGACCTTGCAAATTATAGTCGTAAATGCAACAGGAGCATACCTAATACAAGAAAATCATCGCTTGTCTTGCCAGATTCGTAACACACAAAGAGACATTATCATCTGCGCGTTTAAAAAAAAGTGCTAGCAAAGAATAAAATCAGAACTTCACGCAAAAGCAATAGCAAGGAACCACACAAACTTCACCCATTTCCCTTTATCGAGACCATTGCTGTTGGAACAAACAAAAAGAAAAACTCATGGGAGGGGTAAAAGAATAGATTTATCATAGACACAAAATGTTTTAGAAAGAGCTTTCATTTTTGTATAAAAGATCTTTGTTTAAAGCTCTTAAAATATAGCTTTTTCAGTTTCATTGGTCAATCTTCTCCATAGGCGTGAGACATCTCTATAGGTATGTATGTATATGATTATTTGTGCTAAAAGGTTAGGTGACCCTATTGTTTGGCGACGGCGAAAGAAACGGTCACTTTAAAACATATTGTGCCATCTGTGCTGGTTCTCATAAGACTGGCGAATGCGATAATTCTCTAACCCTCAACCCCTTTTTCGAAAATCGATTTTTTGAAATTTGTTCCAGGTTGTTCTATCGGGTGATTTTTTTGAGGTTAGGATTTTCATGCATTAGTATTTGACAGATCACGCGGGATTTCAGACATGGTGTCAAAGAGAAAGATGCTCAGTATGCTTTGACATTTCATCATGAATAGACTTACTAACGAGCAACGCTTGCAAATCATTGAATTTTATTACCAAAATCAGTGTTCGGTTCGAAATGTGTTTCGCGCTTTACGCAAATTTTATGCGTTTTTTTTTAAAAAAAAGTTCTCAAGCTCTTAAAAAATCACCCATTATGTATTTATTGTCCTCCATTGAAAAGAGGACATTGTTTAATATAATGGGTGATTTTTTAAGAGCTTGAGAACTTTTTTAAAAAAAAAAACGCATAAAATTTGCGTAAAGCGCGAAACACATTTCGAACCGAACACTGATTTTGGTAATAAAATTCAATGATTTGCAAGCGTTGCTCGTTAGTAAGTCTATTCATGATGAAATGTCAAAGCATACTGAGCATCTTTCTCTTTGACACCATGTCTGAAATCCCGCGTGATCTGTCAAATACTAATGCATGAAAATCCTAACCTCAAAAAAATCACCCGATAGTTGTTCTGAACATTGTTCCAAATTTTTGGACCTCTATGATCAAAATTTTAAAAGATATGGGCAAAATTTGAAAAAATTCTAGCTCCCCCTTTTTCGAAATTTCAACTTTTTATATTTTTTTTAAGAGTCGTGAAATGTATATTTTAAAAGATATTGCCCCCGAATTTTTTTTTTTTCAAAAATGCTAAATACGTCTCCCCATTTTTTTTTGTTTTTTTTTTTTTAATAAAACGTGATTAAACAAATGTACATTTGATTTGATTGATTAATTTTTTATTTAATTCTTTCATGTAAAATAAATACAGATAAACAATATATATATGCAAGTACATAGAGAATCAAATAATAATGTTCATTTTTTAACTTAAGAAAGTTAGTGTGAAATGACATTTCAATACAAATTATAAAATTATAAACCTATCTGATGTGGGGTGACAATCAGAATATATTATTTTACATTTATTTTTATTACATTTTACTTATTTAGTTTTTATTTATTTATTTATTTATTTATTTATAGATTTCCAAGGCAATATTTGAGTTGACAATAAGATTAAACAAGATAATACATTTTTTATAAAGTTAATAAATTATACAAAATTAAAACAAGAAATACATTAAATAAATTGCAATTAAGATAAACTTCTCAGTAAAATTTCTATTAAGTTAATATCCATTGTAAATAACCAGTATTTTATTTTTTTAATGAATACTTTATTTTGCAAAATTGTTCGAATAAAATATGGAAGCTTGTTGAATACCGAAGGGGCTACAAAGGTGTAAAATTTAGTGAAATGTGTTTTGTAAGCAGTGAGTGGGTATGCATACAAAGTGCATATTGTTTACACGAAGACTATAAGCTTGAGAATATCTAATAGGAATATTGCCACTTTGCTTAAAAAATTCTCTTAAAACCTTGAATATGTAAAGGTGTCTTAAAGGTAAGATATTTAGTTTTTTAAAGAGAGGCCAGCTATAAGTAAAGCGATTTCTGTTACAAATGATCCTAACGAAATGCTTCTGAACTGTAATCAAATGTTCAAGAGTGCTTTAATACGAACCTCCCCAGCTTGTAATTCCATACTGCAATTTGGAATGTGCTAACCCGTAGTAAAATGTGGTAAGTAACTTTTTCGAACACAAATCTTTAAGGAGATACATTTTACGTATAACAAGCAACATATAAGATTTTATTGAATTTATATGATCTTTCCAATTTAACTTGAAATCAATGAGCACTCCAAGATATTTATAATTCTGCACTGATTCAATATTGAAGCAGGAAGAAGAGCAAGAAGAGTTTAAAGCAACATTTTGTTTTCCACAATTATGAATCGGTAAGCAAAACTGTTTGCAATCATATGCGTGAAAAAATAGATTATAATCATGTATCTCATTTGATGAAACTTTAAAAGAAATTAACTTGGTTTTTTCACTTACTACTAATTTGTGTTCGGTGAACCAGATTCTTAACGTTTGTAAGTCTTCAGAGATTTTTGAAATGCAATCAAGATTTGAGTTGCACTGATATGTCAGGGCAATATCATCTGCAAAAGCAGTGGGTTGCACTTCAAAAATTGAATTAAGATAAACTAAAAATAGCAAGGGACCGAGGACTGATCCCTGTGGAACCCCATTTTTCAAAATTCTAGACTCATTAAAAGATCCCTTGACGCACACTTTTTGTTCTCTAAAATTTAAATAAGAACGAAACCAATCAAAAGTAAAGCCCCTGAAACCAGCACAATACAGTTTTCGAAGTAATAAGTCGTGGTCAACCATATCGAATGCTTTGGTCATGTCAACAAAGAGTGCCATTGATGATTTATTTATGTTGATTCCACCATACAACTGAGAACATACTTTAAGAATGGCATCCTCTGTTGACAATCCCTTTCTAAAGCCAAACTGATTACAGCTAAAGAATTTATTTTTGTCTAAAAAAATCGACTACACGCGATTTCATTAGTTTTTCAAATATTTTGGAGAAGGTAGGCAATAATGAAATTGGTCTATAATTTGATAAACATGTCTTGTTTCCCTTTTTAAAAACAGGCACATTTAAGATGTTTGGGAAAAAAACCATTGAAGACACAATTATTGAATATATGGCATAAAACATCAACTAGGTTAAAAACAATTTTTTTCAATAAAATGGTAGATATGCCATCACTTGTACTTGAATTTTTATTTTCCATGCCCAATATGACCTTATAAATTTCATGAGAAGTAAATGATTGAAAAATGAAGGTATTCGGCTGATTATTTTCTGAAGACATAGCTAATGACCCAGAGCAATTACTATTCATACAATGATCAATTGATGGTTTAAGTTTATCCGAAATCTCGGTAAAAAAAATTATTGAAGTTTTGCCAGCGTCAAAGGGTCATCAATTTTAATGCCACCAATCTCCAAGTTTTCGATATGTGAAAGATTTTTATTTTTACCTAGGATATTATTAATAACTTCCCATTATTATTTAATATTACCCCCAGCTCTAACAAATGAATCAGAGTAGAATTTATTTCTATTTTCTTCAACTTTTCTATGAACATTTTTGCACAGTAAACTGTAATAATCATTCAGTCTTTTATTTGCTGGATGTTTTTTGCATTTCAATGAAATTTTGTTTTTATATTTAATTTGTTTCAGAAGATTTTGTGTCATCCATGGTTTTAAAAATTCTTTTGATGTAGAAGTACGTGCTACTAGAAAAGTTGAATTAAGTACATATATGTTTATTTAAAATTTCGAGGAATAGATCGAATGCAACCGAATAATTCGTTTCGAGATAAATGGAATCCCAAAATTCGTACATTAATTTTTCATTCAATAAGTCAAAATCAATTCTGTATCTTTCTTTCTCATTAGGGTTATTTTGTTTTACAGACGTTGAATCATTATATAGGCAAAGACCAATCATATGATGATCGGTTATTTTGAAATCATATAAAACACCACGGCAAACAAAACTGTTACACTTATGAAGTCGAATAAATATATGATCGATACAGGACTTCGATGAGCAAGTTATTCGAGTAGGTTCGTTTATGTAGCTCTTTAAACCATTCGATGCCATAAGCAGCAAATATTTTTCGGTATCATTGTCATGCTTATCCAAAATATCTACATATATTAATATCACAGATTATTATAAGATTTTTATCTTTACATGCATTTAAAATATCAGTAAGTTAATTTATAAAGACACCTTTCACAAATTCATGCAGTCTATAAACACACAAAACCGAAAACATCACATCCATAAATTCAAACGATACTTTAAGAACATCGGCACTGTGTAAATCAAGCTTAGAACTACTGCATGCATAACCATTTCTTACATATACAGCCATACCACCTGCTGCATATGTTTCATTGCAATTACTGAAAAGTGTGTACCCTTCTATATTATATATGTAAATCAAGTTCTTTTTCAAAAATCCATATTTCACTCAAAACAATTACTATCGGTAAATTATTAAAAGACTCAATTTGTGACAATAATATGGAGAAGTTTTTTCTCATGCTGCGGATGTTTTGATGGAGACAAAAAACATTATCAAAATTAAGAGAGGAGACTGGGTATTAACATTCATTGGAAACTGAAAAAGAAACAGAATTAAGAGAATTCATAATTTATCAAAATCAGAAGCACTAGTTATTTTAATAGGATTGTCACCCTCCTTCTTCCGCAAAAAAACTGATCCATTTCTAGTCCACACAAATTTATACCCTTTTTCCCCTTTAAGTACAACTGCAGTCTTGAGAAGCTGGCGTGTTTGCTGTAAATTTTTTTGTAAATTTTTCCTACTAAAAATCAATTTTAAGAAACGAATCTCTGGAACAATTTAGAAGAGCCCCGGAACAATTGGGAACAAGTTTTGGAATTTTGAATTTCGGAAGGGGGGGCCAGAATATGGTTAACACAATGGTACACTGTTAAGTTTTATTTGGACTTAATATCTTTATTTTTGAACATATTTGAATGAAACTTTGGAACAATTTGATCTGAGTGATTATACATATAAAAATATTTTTTAAATGTGGGTGTTTGTAAAGGGGGGGTTGGGGATGTTTTTTTGAATGTAGGCATAATCATTATTAATTTCATAGAGTCGGAACCTTAAAGACCTTTTGGTCTTTGCTGAAAGAATACAGCTTTGGCTTAAAATTTTTAATTTTTTCAAAGGGGGGCACTTGGGAGGGGAAATATTATTTGTTTCGTTTATGTGCGCCTTTAGCTATATTTTCTTATGGTTTTAGATGAAATTTGGACACGAACTGAGGGAAGTATGGTTAGACTTGGGACACTTTTTGAATTTTTGATTTTTGAAAAGGGGGAGCTAAAATAATTTTTACAAAATTAAAAGACATCGAAATTTTTTTTTTAAAGATCGACCATCAGCGTAAATAATAGGTTATAAGCCAAGTTTTAGTTGCTGTACATTTGTTTAATCACGTTTTATTAAAATGTAGGCTTAAAAAAAAAAAAAAAAAATGGGGAGACGTATTTTGCATTTTTGAAAAAAAAAATTGTGGAGGTGATCACCAATCAACGGACACACTGTGCCCTAGTCGACGAAGCTATGTGGAGTTTCGACAAAAAACGACAACTAAAACCCCTTTGAGGAAAACAACCCATCAAGATTTTGTCAGAAGTGTTGCAGATTTTCCACCGTTGCGTAAGGTTAATCTTGTTAACCATAAACAACAACAACGTGAGAATGTTTGGTCAGATCCAATGAGTAGTACTTCTAGAAATGTTAATATAAATACTAACAATGTAGATAGTACATCTAATATGTTTTCTTTAAGTGAAATTCAAATGCTTACTAACGATTTAGTCTCTAAATTAAGATTATGTAAAGATAAATTTGAACAGTTCAATGTTATTACTGAACTTGCCTTAAAATACTTAAACTATGGATCAAAGTAATATTAAATTAATAACTTGGAATGCTAGGGGTGTAAGGAAAAAAAGCTTGGAATTTTTTTCTTTCATGATCCGAAATAAAATAGATATCGCTCTGGTTACTGAAACCTGGCTAAAACATAACCATTCTTTTTCTCATTCTATGATCTCTATTTTTACAAATGTCATCAAAGAAAGCGTTGAAGTCGCTGTACCCCGTCTTCCCTCTGTCACAGTTAAATCCAAACTAGGGATGTTGCGAATATTCGCATCCGCATCCGCAATTGCGGATTTTTCGCAATAATTCCAACATCCGCATCTGCATCCCCATCCGCATAAACTGATGCGGAGTTTGTTGCGGATGCGGATGTTTTTAAACGCTTTTTTTCAAATTTGTAGTTGCAATCGAAATAGACCCTTTCACCCTTAGTAAAACTGTTAAATTCAAAAATCTCGGTCCCAAGTAGGCGACGACAAAAGCAACAACAAGTGATATGCAATGGTCACAGTTTGGAGGATATAAAAGCTCTTGCTAGCTAAGTGGCCAGAGGACAGAGTTTAATTTTATATATTTAGTGAAAAAGTGATACAGATACAGAACATAAATGCCGCCACCAACAAAAAGCATCATCTGGATTTATTTTAATTTAACCAAAAATGATCCTGACAAGTCCGAGTGTAAAATATGTCGTAAAACATATTCACAAAAAGGACGCACGACTTCTTCATGGAAAAACCACCTGAAGTCAAAGCACCCAGAGGAGTTTGGTTTATTTGAGAGTGCGAATAATGAAAATCTTTTTAAAAAAAAGAAAGAAGATGCAGGTATGATATTTATTTATAAACATTTAATTCTGAAATAGCTTGTTAATATACGATCCACTAAGAAACAGATTGCAGTCTGAGAAGGCTGCAATCTTGCTTTTTATTAAATATAACTCACCCATTTTTTAATTTAATTATTAAACGCAAAGATAATCAATAAAATTTTCCTTTATTTACGGACTTAAAATTATTGTTTTTATGTAATAAATTCTAAAGTCTGCATCCGCATTCGCATCCGCGGATGTGAGTCTCAAAAAATCCGCATTCGCATCCGCGGATGTCAAAATTTTTACATCCGCAACAACCCTGATCCAAACTACCAACATATATTCATGGTACTATTTCGAAGCGGAACAAAGCCCGTAGAAACTGGTTGCGCTATAGATTGCCTATCTACAAACTTGAACTAAGGTATCTTATAAAGCTTATAGATTTCTTCATTTTGGAATGTCACGAGGGTAGTTAAAAATAAGCGAACACCTATTCCGGTTATCAAACAAAATGATGTTAAATACATAACATGTAGTCAAAAAGCAGAAGTTTTTTCTAGTCAATTTGCTTCCAATTTTAGAATTTCTTCAAACCTTAGTAACCCAGTCACATCTAATTTAGTTGAAGCTTCAGTAAATCTTCTTAATTCGCCTGTTGAAGATTTTCCCTCTGATTGGTTTGTTCAAGCTAAGGAAATTAAAAGCATAATAAATTTATCTCGTGTCCGAAAGGCTCCTGGACCTGATGGCATTTCAAACTTATGTCTAGCCAACCTTCCTCGAGCAGGTCTTAATTATCTAAGTCAAATAATCAACTCCTGCCTAAAGTTGCAATACTTTCCCCAAGCTTGGAAAGTTGCAAAATTAATCCCAATCCCGAAACCTCGTAAGCCTCCTGATGATCCCTCTAGCTACCGTCTTATACCTAAGTCTTTTGAGTAACCTTGCAAAGATTTTTGAAAAAGTTATCAAAAGAAAATTAACAAATTTCATTGATGAAAATTCATTACTACCAAACCAACAATTTGGTTTTAGATTTGGGCATAATACCTGTCATTCCATCTTAAGAATCACTAGACATATAAAATCGAACTTTATTGCAAAAAAAATCTACTGGCCTTGTGTTACTTGACATCGAATCTGCTTTTGATTCTGTCTGGCATGATGCTTTAATTCACAAAATGATAAACTTTAATTTTCCCATGGCCTTAACGGCATTAATTCGAAACTTTTTGAGTGATCGCAGTTTCAAGGTTCATGTTAATTCTGTTGCATCTAATGAACAACTCATTAAGGTAGGGGTCCCCCAAGGATAGGTTCTTGCTCCTATTTTATATAATATATACTTGGCAGACTTTCCTAATTTGCACAACTATTGTTCGTCAATTTTTACTGATGATACCGCTATATACAGCTCGAACGAACTTCCTCTTGATATGTGTTCGAATCTTCAACAAGGCCTACACACTCTTAGTTCATAGTTCCATAAATGGAAAATTAAAATAAACGAATCAAAAACTCAATCTATGTTCTTTACACGTAGAAGACATCCTAGATTTCTTTCTAACAATCCGCTTCATTTAAACGGTTGTAGTATCCCTTGGGCAGATAATGTTAAGTACCTTGGCATCACCTTAGATAAAACCCTCTCTTATAACAACCACATAGGTAATGTGTTAAACAAAACTGGAATTTTGATTAAAATCTTATACCCGTCTATAAACCGAAGGTCATAATGTATAAAGTAATATTTCAAGCCTTTATTGTCTATGGTGCCCCGGTTTGGTATAAATGCGCGCGTACTCATATTAAAAAATTACAAATTATGCAAAATAAAATTCTGAAAATGATTCTTGATCTACCGTGGCATTTCTCCACCTCGGACTTACACAACATGTCAAACGTTGATTTTGTCTTAGATAAATTAAACTCCCTAGCAAACAAGTTTTTTGATAGATGTTCATTTTCTGATAATCCTATTATAGGTGAGCTTTTGCCTGATTAGTTTGTAAGTATTGTATTTTATTTAATTTTAAGTTTATTTAATTAAAAAAAAAAAAAAAAATTGTTAATGGGTTTTCACATAAACTTAAGCTTTCCCAAATACACATGTTAAAAATTATATCCTTTTGTAAACCTATTTAATTAATATTGAAGCTGAATAAGCACTTGCTTTTGCACTTAAATTTAATATCCTACCTATTGTATACTAACCTTCTAATTAATGAAATAAATAAATAAAAAAAAAAAAAAAATTCGGGGGCAATATCTTTTAAAATATACATTTAACGACTCTTATTTTTTGGAACAATGGTTAGAACACTTTTTAGAATCTAAAAAAAAAAATATAAAAAGTTGAAATTTCGAAATTTTAAAATTTTGATCTTAGAGGTCCAAAAATTTGGAACAATGTTCAGAACAACTAGAACAACCTGGAACAATTTTCAAAAAATCGATTTTCGAAAAAGGGGGGCTAGGTCAAAAACAGTTTTCGGGTCTAAAACCCCCATTTTTGGGTATTTTTCAAAAAAAAACTTTGGAACAATGCGGAACAAACCGGGAACAACCTGGAACAACTTTCCAAAATTGGAAAATCGAAAAAAGGGGGGCTAACTTCACGCACTCCGAGAACCACATTAATCTACCGACCCAACGAGCGGTTACAGAGCGAAATGCCCCAGTTAAAAAACAAATCAGCAAAGAGAAAACATAAATTGCATTCAAGAACTCCAACTTTGAGATCGTCAAGGTTTCCAGCGGCACCACCACAGCAAGTTTCTCTGGCTTCCATGGTAGATTTTCCATCTCTCCCACAACCACAGTCAAAACGATATCATCCTTCTAAAAATGTGCATACTCACTCTGCCTTTGTGAGCAACACACATTGATTTCCTCCTTCTCTGATGAGACTGATTCAAAGCTTCTTAAAAATAGAAACTATGGTTTTATTAAACAATGACTTTTCAACTTGAAGATCAGTTCCAGTTCCAGCTGGTGTTTCCCAAGGATCGGTTTTTGCTCCCCTGTTACTTAATTTGTTCACAGGCGATTTTCCTGATTTGCCAGATTGTGAATTCGCCATGTATGCGGTTGAACTAGGTGGTATCATAGAAATTAAACTCCAGACAGTGCTTGGTACCATATTTGAAAATTATAACTTACTTACTTACTTACTTAAGGTGGCGCTACAGTCCGGGGCGGACCTGGGCCTCAACCAACATGCGTCTCCAGCCAGCTTGGTCCCAAGCTAGCTGTCTCCAGTTTCGCACGCCAAGTTGGTTGAGGTCCTCACCCACCTGAGTGCGCCACCTGAGTCGCGGTCTTCCTCTACTGCGCCGTCCCTCGGGATTGGATTCGAAGACCTTCCGGGCTGGAGCGTTGATGTCCATTCGCTCTACATGACCCAGCCATCTAAGCCGTTGGACTTTTATTCTGCTAACTAGGTCAGTGTCGCTGTACAGCCCGTACAGTTCGTCGTTATATCTTCTCCTCCATTCTCCATCTATACGTACGGGACCAAAAACCACCCGAACAATTTTTCTCTCGAAGCATCCTAAGACGTTCTCATCTTTCTTTGACAGGGTCCAGGCCTCAGCGCCATAAATGAGAACGGGGATGATGAGTGTCTTATAGATGGTGATTTTAGATGCTCGAGAGAGGACTTTACTTCTCAATTGCCTTCTAAGTCCAAAGAAGCAGCGATTTGCAAGAGTTATTCTTCGTTTGATTTCAGCGCTGGTGTCGTTGTCTGTGTTTATAGCGGTGCCTAGGTAGACAAAGTCCTTAACTACCTCGAAGTTATAGCTGTCCATGGTGACGTTTTGTCCAAGACGTCGTTGTTCAATGTCCATTTTTTGATGACAGCATATACTTGGTCTTGCCCTCATTGACCATTAAACCCATCTTCTTCGCTTCCGTCGCAATGCTCAAAAACGCTCCACTGACATCACGCTTTGATCTTCCAATTATGTCAATATCATCTGCGTATCCGAGTAATTGGATGGACCTTTGGAAGATTGTGCCTCTAGTGTTGACGGTTGAGTTTTGCACAATTCTTTCCAGAACGATGTTGAAGAAGTCGCATGACAGTGCATCGCCTTGTCTAAAACCTTTTCTTGACATCAAATGCATCGGTGAGATCTTTTCCGACCTTGATGGAGCAGCGTGCATTCTCCATCGTCATTCTGCACAAACGGATAAGTTTGACAGGGATGCCAAAACTAGACATTGCTCTGTGAAGCTCTTCCCTATGGATGCTGTCATACGCGGCTTTAAAATCGATAAAGAGATGGTGGGTATTGATTTGAAGCTCCTGGGGTTTTTCCAAGATCTGCCGTAGTGTGAATATTTGGTCGATAGTGGACTTTCCTGGTCTGAAGCCACACTGATAAGGACCTATCAGGTTGTTGACGAACGGCTTCAGACGTTCACATAGTACGGCAGAAAGGATCTTATATGCAATGTTAAGGAGACTGATCCCTCTGTAGTTGGCGCAATTTAAAGGGTCTCCTTTTTTATGTATCGGGCAAACTATGCTGAGATTCCACTCATCGGGCATGCTTTCTTCCGACCATATTTTGCAGATGAGTTGGTGCATGCTCCCTACCAAGTCATCGCCTGCTGCTTTAAATAGTTCGGCAGCTATGCCGTCAGCTCCAGCAGCTTTGTTTGACTTCAGTTTAGATATAGCTATCTTCACTTCGTCTAGGTCGGGTAGGCGGAATTGTTGATCTGCGTCGCCTAAGTTGAGTGGTTCTATCTCCCTTACAGCGGGATTCGGCTCGTCATCGCCGTTATATAATTTGGAGAAGTGGTCTTTCCATATTCTCAACATAGACTGCGGTTCTACTACGATGTTCCCCTGATCGTCTTTACAGGCTCGTGGCTCGTACCCTTGGGAGTTTTTTTTTACCTTTTGGTAAAATTTACGAACCTCATTCCTGTTGTAACATCCCTCTATCTCCTCGATCGCGCGCTTCTCGTGAGTAGGAATGGGGATACTTTGGCCTGGGAATTTGGCGTAAGAAAGAGACAGCACTATGTTTGAGTGAGAGAGGTGATTAAGAATACTTACAATGTGTTTGTTGTTGTTGTGGCGCGTGGATAGATGATAAGAAAATGTTTAGGAGCGCGTGGTAAGGAGGTCGGCAACCTTTGAATGTTGTGTATGGCTTATCAGTAAAAAAAAAGAAAAAACCTAATGTCCGCTGGAAACATATGTTTTCGGACGCGCAGATGTTCTATATTTTGTCTGTGGCGCGTGGATAGATGATAAGAAATGTTTAAATGTACCGCATGATGTATAAGATTTAAATTTTCGAATGGGAAGAAGATGATCAGAACATTTGAATTATTGTAAAGAGGTGATAAGAATACATTTTAAAAATAATTGGGTTAACGTTTTCGGTTATAGTTTGAATATGTATATATATATATGTGTTTGTCATTATTGCAGCGCTTAGATAGATGATAAGAAATGTTTAAATGTACCATGATGTGTAGTAATGAGAGAGTCGGTTAGAAGATAAATTGAATTTTAAAAGATTAAAGGGAAGTTGAGAATTTAAAAAAAGTAGATGATAAGAAATGTTTTAATGTACCGCATGATGTATAATTTATGATTCATTGTAATTTGTGGTTTGTACTTTGTTTAATTGGTTTATATGTCTACATACATATGTATGTGAGAAAAAAATTTATATTCTAGCAATGATTGCGGTAATCATTAAAAAAAAAGCTAGAACGTTTGGCTTAAGTGTTTATTTTTAGAACAGCTCTGGTATATAGAGAACATTAATTGGGGGAAGTAGAAAAAACAATATGTTTTGGTGTGAAAGATTAAGGGAAAGAGAAACATTTTGTATCTGTGAATCTGGATGGTTGGAGATAAAATTTTCGGATGTAATATTCTATAATGACACATTAAAATTGATGCTACAGCCAGAATATGGAAGCGAATGCGTTTTGTTTCATATTAGAAATGGTGAGACCGTATCGCCTATTCTGAGTTTTAAGTTGCAGTTTCAATCTATGCAACATGTACGATTTAAACTTTTAGGTGAGAATATTACTTTTCATAAAAAAAAAAGTAAAATGAAATGAATAAAACATAAAATTATATTATAGGAGGGGAGTTAACACTGAGCGGAACGATCACACCTCATTCGAATGCTGTAAAGAGAAAAGAGGGTGAATATCCATCGCTTTGTCCATTTGGTGAGGCTGAATTACTTAATGAACCTCAAAAACTTAAAAAGAAAAAAGACAGTCATCGCAGAGAAATAGAGACAGTTGAACGAGTTCATGACACATCATTTCAATCGAATGTATTTTAATATATACAAGATGAGATAAGAATAAAAGATGCGAGAGAGAGATGAATATAGATAGAATAAAAATTATATAAAATTTAAAATTTGAGTGTAATGTTTATTAGTTTATGACAAACCTTTGGATAGCAAGCATCTTTTTTAAAAAATGTTGTTTTACTCATCAGTCTTATGCCTGCTTTTAATTTGTCCTTCATTAATTGCTACTTTGCCATTACCTGTGGATATAAATTTGCAACAAGCAAACATAACTGACAATCTCTCTTTTTCATTGAGTTTACCTAATAATGATACTGTGCAGATAGGTTTATCGTTTCGTTTGTTAACCTTTACAAATGGTAAAAATTTGCTTAATACCACAACAACAACAACCGATACAACATCATTTCAAAATGATGCATCAGTGACTTCAACAACAGCAAGAACGGTAAATAAAATTTTGGAGGAGAAAAAAATAGTAACCGTAGAGGAAGCAATCGAGAGTTTTAGGCAAGACTTAATTAAAAAAGAAACTGAAATATCAGGAATTATACAAAGTAAGGATGTTTTTTATAGACATTTCAAGCTTGAGTTTGATGAAGATAAGGCACTAACTGTTCGATGTTCGTATGATAGCAATTATAATTTGCGCACTCTAAGCATTAAATGTTATGAGTATCATGAATATGAAACTGAGAGAGTATTAAGTAATGGAGAAGTTGAGGTCTTTATGAAGGAGGATCTCGCATACAAATCTGATGTCGAATTACTGAATTTCAAATCATTAAAACAATCATACCATATGAATATCTCTTAAGAAAAAAAATGTATAAGTGTATATATCAATAAAGATTTTTATTAAAAAAAAATTACAAAAAGATGTGTCTTATTTACTAATTTTAGGTATAGGAATCCAAGAGTTGTGATCGGATGAAAAGCCGAGCCATTTAACAAATAATCGATCTTTTTTCCTTTGAAGCACTTCCTCGACTAGATATGTATCGGGGAACTTAGTTTTCTGTAGTTCAAGCTCATAAAACCCTCCTTTAATGGGATGTCCTTGGTGATCTTCCAATAGGTACGTTATTGGATTTGAGCGTTGCACTTTGGCTATCTTAAAGATTTCTGTGGTCCAATTCGGTGTGTATCCTTTATCGAAAACATGTTTGTATTTACTAATTCTGACAAAATCCCCGGTTTTAAACTTTGGAGTAATATGTATTTTGATGTGATTATAGATCTTGGAGAGTAATATTTTTTCATTTGCAGCATTGACTTCAGATGGTTTCATATTTATCGTACGATGTTTGGAATTATTGTACGTTTTTGTTAGTTGTTCTATAATATCAATCCAACGATATGAACCATTTAAACTAAATTCTTTCCACATCCAAGTTTTCAAGGTACGATTAAATCGTTCAACAATGGAAGCTTTGAGAACACTAAATGTAGAGTAATGATTGATTTGAAACTTTTTCATAAGTTTTTGAAACGATGCATTGAAAAATTCTTTTCCATCATCTGTTTGTAAATTTTTTGGGTGACGACCTTTATTAAATATATCTTCCATAGCCTGAGTGACACTCGTTCCTGTTTTATTTTTAATAGGAGCCGTCCAAGCAAATTTAGAAAATGTATCAATAACTGTGAGAAGATATCGATAATTTTCGTTTTCGGGTGAATACACAACCATCTCGACTAGGTCGGCTTGCCATAAATCATCTAGACCCTTAATAATTACTCGTCTTTTTGGAAAATTCCTTCGAGCAGGCTTATGTAGTTCTTCAACAACGTTTCTCTGACTCATCTTTTTATTGAATGATAAAAACAAAGTATTTGTTCATGCATTTTATTAATTAAAAATATTTCTATATAATAACTACGAGTTTAAGTCATACTATTTCAATCTTTTATACAAAGACATCAGTTTTTTTATTTTCAACAGTCTATTTTCAAGCATGTAACATGCGCATGTATCTGGACCATTTTTGCATAAGTTTGAAGACCATGGGCAGTTATCGAAATGACATCCATGTTTTGATGTTGTAGTAGATACATTCATAAATCTTTTCAAAAAGATTACACAATTCAAAAGCTCTTCATGATGTTCTTCCAGTATATTATGATGATTTGTTTTCAGAAACTGTAGAATTTCATCAAAAATTAATAAAAAATCTATGTTAGACATAATGATTGAGTTCTCCACACTGAGGAGATAGATTAAAGACTAAAGTTATATAATGACTGTTTTTAAGTTTTAATAATTAATAGAATTGTCTTCAATTTTCATTTTCAGATTTTTTTTCTTATTATCAATTGTGTCAAACAGTAGTTTCTCAAATTTTTCAACTACTCCATATTGGATGTATTCTTTAAGTTGTTCGTATGTTTCATCAACATATTTTTTGGTAGCAGCGTCTTCCTGTTCTTGTGGTTCTTGAACATTTTTTAACCGTTTAAAGTGTATGTTGTAATCTCCGCTTTCTGTTTTGAGGAATCCCTCTCCAGCTGGTCCAGGCAAACCTCGCTCTCCCTGTACACCTGGTGGTCCCTGCTCTCCTTGTTTTCCTCTTGGTCCTCTGGGTGGGGTTCTATTTGAGAAACGACCAAATTTATCAACACTCATCTTTTTTTTTATTATTATTCGATAATATTGGCTTCTTTAAGTTCTTCAATGATTGAAATAATTTCGTTAGAGTGATTGTTGTGTCCAGCTTGTTGTGAACCAATAAGAAGTCTCAATCGATCTACTAGTTCATTGGGATTATCCCAAAATATATAGTCTTTTTTCAAATTTGATAATTGCATTATTCCACTTCCTGAAGGTATTTGTAGTGTTGAAGATGATGGCGATGGAGTATTAGAAGTATTTGTTCTTAATCCGAATAATTTACTTATAATTTTTTTATACTTATAACCTCTATTGCCGTGTACTTGTCTCTGTGAATTATGATCAATTCTATGAGCATTATTGTCATGTAATATAGTCCTGTAGTTTTTCAAATCTTCATTGGTGTAAACTTGTTTATCAGGGTTTTTCTTAAATATAAGCTCATATAACCCATTTGTTCCTTCGAAGGTTTTATTTTTAATTTCTATATCTTTTCCGATAAGGTTTAACTCACTATTACCGATGTACATTTTTCCATCTTTTGAATGTACACCATACGTTTTATCAAGGGTGTTGGAATTATTTAGAAATAAATCTATATATTTTTTAGGTGTGTCATGAAATTGTTCTTGTGACAAGCGTTCTGCAAAGCTACTATGACTTGACTTGTTCTTTGTTCTTTTTGGAGTAGTATTACTATCGACGGAAAAAATTGGTGAATCATCATCATCATCATCAATAGAAGTTTTGGGGGTTGTGAATTCTTCATGAAAATGTTTCTTCTTCTTATCATAATCATTTTCTTGTGATTGAGGATGTTCAAAATTGAGTTTTATTTTCTTTAAAGGACCATTTATAAGGTTATGTTGATCTTGTTTGATATTTGATTTTTTTACTAATTCGTTTAGTGGTTTCGTAAGAGGTTTAAGAGTTTCTTCAATTTGAGTTTCGTAAGCTTCCCTACCGATCTTAAGAGCTTTGTATTTCTTTCGTAGAGCATCTGTAGTTTTAATTAATTCCTTTGTTAGTTTTACATCTATATTCATCATAATGTAAACATTTATTTCTTCCTACAGAGGCAAGTGGTTAATAAGTTTCGAAGTTGTTGAAAGAATTGTTCAAAAGTTTTTAAACTGAATTTGATATTGAGATTACTGGTCTTAACTGAAGAATACTGGGTCTCAATCTGGGTGGAACTGCTTTTTACTGCTACTATCTGCTCGCTATACTGCTCTGTACTGTTCTCATAGAACATTTCTATACATATGGTATTAAATCAAAAAGTTTTATTTGTTTTATAACTTAAGAAAACAGTCAAAGCCTTTTCTATAACGACCTTCATTCAAAGGACTATCCTTGTCAATTACCACAAATCCGTAATTTGTCTTCCAACATTCTGCACAAATTATTCGGAATGTATTAAATGTCATATCTGAATTAACATGATCATTATATATATGTTTTAGATTCATATCGTCCTGTTTGAAGATGATTAGTAAATTCGCATTGTCTCGAATTAAGTGTTTGGGTATTCTTGTATAAGTTTGGCATAAGTAAAAACTATCAATATTATGATGCCGTCCCATACTGAAGTAAACTCGAACTGTGTCTTGTTTTTCACAGGCAATATCGTCAAAAATAAATATAGAATTTGGTTTAGCCTCTTCGGGTGAAATAACATCACTGTTATTGGCAAAAGTGAAGAAACCCATATTTCTAATAGGTTTTATGGCTTTTCGTAAAAACTCATACTTTGGCTGATGTAAGGATTTAGAGTATATATAGATATTTTCAAATTTTAATCCATTTGGATGTTGTAACAAACTCATCATGACATTTGTTTTTCCGCAATTTGAGGGACCAGTAATTAACCCTCTTATACTATGAGGGAATAGTTTACCATGTTTTTTTCTTTCAATATTGTTAGCCAGTTCCATATTTATTACTGGTAACTGGCATTGTTGTTTAACGAAACGCATAGTTATTAAAACTTAATGATTTCCTATAAATGATAAGTTTATATTTTAAAAGTGTCATATGACATCCAACCATTCTTACGCTAAGATAATCATTTTAAAATGATTGATTATTCCAAAAAATCTATCAGTCGACGAAACATTGTGAAAGGAAAAGGTTTATTAAATACTTTAATAAACAAACTACCTCTTGAACTACATTTACCTGGTTATCAATACTGTGGACCTGGAACAAAACTCCGACAACGTCTAGCTCGAGGGGATCCGGGAATTAATTTGCTTGATCAAGCGTGCAAGGAACACGATATATCTTATTCTAAATTTAAAAATACATCTGATCGACACATTGCCGATAGGATTTTAACTGAAAAAGCTTGGCAACGAGTTCAATCCGGAGACGCTAGTATAGGTGAAAAGGCAAACGCACTATTGGTTATTGGTTACCAATCTTTTGAAGGCAAAAACAAAATTCGGTATGGGTTGTTCTAAGAATAAAGACAAAAAGCCTAAGAAAAAAGCGAAAAATAAAAAAAGAAAACGACAATAAGTCAAATTTAGATAAAAATGCTAAGCAACTCTCATTTAGAAAAATAATAACAGTTAATGGAAATAATATTAAACGTAAAAAACCCTTCAATCTGGAAAAGGCAATCCAAATAGCCATATCATCTGCTAAGAAAACAGTAAGAAAAAACAGTAATAACATTAAGACACCCAGAGTTATTTCTGTACCGAAAATTGGTGGTGTAATTCCATTTCTTGTACCGTTGTTTGCTGGACTTTCAGCTCTTGGAGCTTTAACGGAAGGTGCTGCAGGCGTAGCAAAAGCTGTCAACGATATTAGCATTGCCAAAAAAGATTTAGAGGAGAAAAAGCGTCATAATCAACAAATGGAATCCATTGCAGTAGGCCAGGGCTTATACCTTAAACCTTATAGAAAAGGGTTTGGACTTTATTTAAATCCACAGCCAAAAAACTTCTAAGTTCGCTACCCAATCATGCATTAAATGAAATTGATTTGAGAAATTTTGCAAGGAAATTCATTCCGAATTTTCGAGGAGTTTTCATGAGAGATAATTTACCAAAAACTAAACCTTTGAAAAACGAGTGTGGAATTGTAAATCTAGACTCGTCATTTGGCCCTGGAACACACTGGGTAGCGTATTATAAAAAAGGCAACCAAATTGAATATTTTGATAGTTTTGGAAATCTTCAACCTCCTATTGAAATTATTAATTATTTGGGTGAAAAAATTAATTATAATTATACAAAATACCAAGATTATGACTCTTTTAACTGTGGTCATTTATGTTTAAGATTTTGATATGAATGTTATTTTCAATAAATAAAGAGTTTTATATACAATGGCTTTCATTATGTTTTTCATCATCATGGCAATGACACTTATACTGAGCGGGAGAACTTCCCTTCTATCAGCTGAATATTTTCCACCGCTGAACTTGGACAAAGACTATGTTTGTGGATTGATTGATTTTCACACGTACAACTCTATACCGAATGTTGATGCAAATAATAATTTGTTTCATGTGGGCGAATATGAAATTGAAATCCCAATAGGATCGTATGAAATTGATGCTATTGCAGAATATATATCCGAAGAATTATTATTGCAAAATTCCTCAATTATTATTGAAATAGAAGCAAATAATAACACAATGGAATGTCAAATCCAATGCAACGAGAACATATATTTCAATAAGAACAGAACCATAGGAAAATTATTGGGTTTCAGTAAACGTGTTCTCGAAGGTAATAAAACTCATTTGTCAGATTTACCTGTTGACATAAACAAGGTAAATGTAATACGAGTCGAGTGTAATATCATTACTGGCTCTTATTTTAATAATACTCCTATGCATACAATACATGAATTCTCACCAGAAACAGGGGCAGGGTATAAAATCATTGAAGTTCCAAAAAATGTCATCTATCTACCTGTGAATGTCAAACGAATAAGTACTATAACATTAAAACTAGTGGACCAGAACGGAGACTCAATAAATTTTAGAGGAGAAAGAATAACTGTTCGATTACATTTAACCCCAATATTAGAATAATGATAATCTACAATAATTATTTAACAGATATCAAAGGTAACCATTTAACTAGTTCTTCCCGAACATCAAAACTGTCAACACCTAAGTTATCACCTGAAAATAAAGCCTATCTTCTGTCACTGGGATTCAAATTAAAATAAATTTACAATATGAACGATATATTAAATATTACTCAAGGACCCATCTTTGATAATAGCATATCTAAGTTTGAGTACCATTGTTACTCACCATTTCTTCAGTCCTTCAATCCGAGTGATGAAATACGTATTCCCATACAACAACAAGACTTATGTATATTACCTAGTGAAAGCTATATTTATATAGAAGGGAGTCTAACAAAAGCAGATGGAACTGTTTCAGCAGGAAAATTAACTAATAATGCAATGGCTTTTCTTTTTGAAGAAATACAATATGAACTGAATGGAGTAAATATTGACAACAATAAAAATGTGGGAATAACATCGACCTTAAAAAATTATATTTCTTTAAACGAAAATGAAAGTAAGAGCTTGGAAAATGGATCATGGACTGGGGGTAGCAGTTTTTCTCTTGCATCGGGTACTTTTAATTTTTGTATAAAATTAAAATATCTGTTAGGATTTGCTGAAGATTATAAGAAGATCATAACAAATGCAAGACATGAATTGATTTTAATTCGTACTCGATCTAATGAGAATGCTTATTTTTCTAAAGACAACGAAGAATTAAAACTTTCGATTTTTAAACTGCAGTGGAGAGTACCACACATTACCTTATCTGATTCGAATAAACTTACATTATTGAAACAAATACAATCAAATCCAATTCAAATTCATTTTCGAAATTGGGAAATGTACGAATATCCAACACTACCAACCACCACTGATCATGTATGGACAGTTAAAACTTCAAGTCAGCTTGAGAAACCAAGATATATTATCATTGCTCTACAAACTGATAGAAAAAATCAACGAAATAAAGATGCTAGCATATTTGATCATTGTGATGTGAGCAATGTAAAAGTACATTTAAATTCCGAATCTTACCCTCGCGAAGATTTAAATGTTAAATATAAACTGGATCGATATGCTATTCTCTATGAAATGTATAGTAAATTTCAACAATCGTATTATCAACAACAATCAAATCCACTTTTATCGCGACAAGAGTTTAAAGATATCGCCCCAATTCTGGTTATTGATTGTTCTCATCAAAGTGAGTCAATCAAAACGGGTCCTGTGGATGTAAAAATTGAACTTAAAACATTAACTTCGATTCCTGCTTCAACAACTATGTATTGTTTAATACTTCATGATCGCATAATCGAGTACAATCCATTGACTGGAGAAGTTAACAAAATTATTTAAATTGGTGTCATAATCTATATTTTTTCAGTAGAAAAAGTGCATTTGCTTAGAACAGATCTAAACATGGATACCTGTTTTGTAGACTTTCAAGGTTTTAGAGGAATGAACAATGAGTTTATCTTAAAGGAAATGGCTGTGCTTTTTAATGGATATCACCAACATTTCATACTTACTCCACCATTTCACTCTAACTTTCTTCCGTCACCCCTCAAAAGACAAGCTCATTGGTTGCGTGAGTATCATCATGGTTTTACCTGGGATGGAGGAGATACAGATTTTTGCAAAGTTAAGTCATATCTTCGAAAAAAAATTAAAAATGTTGTTTACGTCAAGGGTAAAGAAAAGAAACATTGGCTACAAAAACTTATTAATAACGAAAATGTTGAAGTCATTAACCTTGAAGATCTTAACTATAAGTGTCCTAATTTAAAAGAACTAAAAAGAATTTATCCAGATATAACTTTGAAATGTTGGTATCATGGAAAAATATGTGCACTCCAGAATGTTTATCTTTTGAGCAGATACATTAAAGAAGCTAAAAATTGTAATTAATATTTTCAAATAAAACAAAAAACTTTTGCTTAAAATTTTAAATTATTTTTTTTTATTTTAATATTTGCATAAAGTGCGACTTTTTATTACTATAATGATGATTATTATGATGATGATGATGATGATAGTGGGTTGGGTTTTTTTCTTTTATATCCGTACGGCAGAGAACTGTGATTGTCGAAAAATTGACGTTTTTCAGCTCTTGGTTTATATGTCTTGACTTCTTCTACAGTAACTACCTGATGTTCTATGGTACGTCGTATATTGTTAGACTTTATGACAATACTTTCTTCAGAATCTTTTTGTATAGAAGAATTTAAAACCGATTCTTTTATTGAATCGAAATTATTTTTTTCCAGAACCTGAAGGGAGCTTCACTGATGTTATACTTAAATTGAAATCATCAGTGCTCAGACCTGTAGAATTACTTTGGAAGATTCTACTGACCATCTCCCAAATGTCGCTAAATTTAATGACGGAACAGTCTTTAAAGTTGATCCAACCGCTACCCCGTTCGGTGGAAAAACTCTTTCCGCTAAAAGTTATTCCCACTTTATCAAGGGGATCCAGATCTTTCAAAGCATGTTTGAACATGCCGTTCAAACCTTCCCTTATCCAGGAAGTAGGCTCCTTATTTTCTGGAATAGGTTTCATTTTGAACTGGATTTTTCTTCCGTTCAAACCAAACCTTTTAATCCTCGTCACCATTTCGTCTATTATTTCAAATCGCTATACAAATGGGGAAAAAGAAAAGAGTGAAAGTGAACAAAAATCTTAAATGCTTGAAATAGAAGCGAGGAATAACAAAATATTCTCTTTCTTTCTCAATCCTTCGAAACAAACAAACAAGCAGGTATAGAAAAAAAAACTTTTAAAAATTTGTATTTAATTTTTTTTTATTTTCACAAAAAACATTTTTTTTTTTAATAAAAAGAGTTGTAAAATAAATTTTTCTGTGACTGAACAAAGTTATGATGATTCATTACCTCCTCCTCGTCTTCTCTATGATTGTTGGTGTTGTTGTTATTATTGCTGTTACTGCTGCTGCTACTGCTGTCATTGATACTGTTGTTGTTGATGTTGTTGTCATCGCTGGTGGTGGTGCTATTGTTACTTTCTTTTGCATGAAAGTCTATCACGAAAGTTGATTCGTGAGGAGCTACGACCTCCAAACAAAGTTTAGGTAGCTCCCGTATTTCTTCCTCACCGAAGGAGTCGGCACACCTTTTCGGTAAAAAGACGTAACAATCCTTCAGTTCGAGACACAGCTGTTGACCGTAGCGCGTGGTGCACCTCTTGGCACCCATAATCGCATATTTTTTTTTCAGTGTCAGCTTTTTCATACTGACCAATTCTTTGGTCACGATTTTAGAGTTCGCTTTGATTTTGTTGATAATCCAAAAAGACGAGTAATTATTAAGGGTCTAGATGATTTATGGCAAGCCGACCTAGTCGAGATGGTTGTGTATTCACCCGAAAACGAAAATTATCGATATCTTCTCACAGTTATTGATACATTTTCTAAATTTGCTTGGACGGCTCCTATTAAAAATAAAACAGGAACGAGTGTCACTCAGGCTATGGAAGATATATTTAATAAAGGTCGTCACCCAAAAAATTTACAAACAGATGATGGAAAAGAATTTTTCAATGCATCGTTTCAAAAACTTATGAAAAAGTTTCAAATCAATCATTACTCTACATTTAGTGTTCTCAAAGCTTCCATTGTTGAACGATTTAATCGTACCTTGAAAACTTGGATGTGGAAAGAATTTAGTTTAAATGGTTCATATCGTTGGATTGATATTATAGAACAACTAACAAAAACGTACAATAATTCCAAACATCGTACGATAAATATGAAACCATCTGAAGTCAATGCTGCAAATGAAAAAATATTACTCTCCAAGATCTATAATCACATCAAAATACATATTACTCCAAAGTTTAAAACCGGGGATTTTGTCAGAATTAGTAAATACAAACATGTTTTCGATAAAGGATACACACCGAATTGGACCACAGAAATCTTTAAGATAGCCAAAGTGCAACGCTCAAATCCAATAACGTACCTATTGGAAGATCACCAAGGACATCCCATTAAAGGAGGGTTTTATGAGCTTGAACTACAGAAAACTAAGTTCCCCGATACATATCTAGTCGAGGAAGTGCTTCAAAGGAAAAAAGATCGATTATTTGTTAAATGGCTCGGCTTTTCATCCGATCACAACTCTTGGATTCCTATACCTAAAATTAATAAATAAGACACATCTTTTTGTAATTTTTTTTTAATAAAAATCTTTATTGATATATACACTTATACATTTTTTTTTCTTAAGAGATATTCATATGGTATGATTGTTTTAATGATTTGAAATTCAGTAATTCGACATCAGATTTGTATGCGAGATCCTCCTTCATAAAGACCTCAACTTCTCCATTACTTAATACTCTCTCAGTTTCATATTCATGATACTCATAACATTTAATGCTTAGAGTGCGCAAATTATAATTGCTATCATACGAACATCGAACAGTTAGTGCCTTATCTTCATCAAACTCAAGCTTGAAATGTCTATAAAAAACATCCTTACTTTGTATAATTCCTGATATTTCAGTTTCTTTTTTAATTAAGTCTTGCCTAAAACTCTCGATTGCTTCCTCTACGGTTACTATTTTTTTCTCCTCCAAAATTTTATTTACCGTTCTTGCTGTTGTTGAAGTCACTGATGCATCATTTTGAAATGATGTTGTATCGGTTGTTGTTGTTGTGGTATTAAGCAAATTTTTACCATTTGTAAAGGTTAACAAACGAAACGATAAACCTATCTGCACAGTATCATTATTAGGTAAACTCAATGAAAAAGAGAGATTGTCAGTTATGTTTGCTTGTTGCAAATTTATATCCACAGGTAATGGCAAAGTAGCAATTAATGAAGGACAAATTAAAAGCAGGCATAAGACTGATGAGTAAAACAACATTTTTTAAAAAAGATGCTTGCTATCCAAAGGTTTGTCATAAACTAATAAACATTACACTCAAATTTTAAATTTTATATAATTTTTATTCTATCTATATTCATCTCTCTCTCGCATCTTTTATTCTTATCTCATCTTGTATATATTAAAATACATTCGATTGAAATGATGTGTCATGAACTCGTTCAACTGTCTCTATTTCTCTGCGATGACTGTCTTTTTTCTTTTTAAGTTTTTGAGGTTCATTAAGTAATTCAGCCTCACCAAATGGACAAAGCGATGGATATTCACCCTCTTTTCTCTTTACAGCATTCGAATGAGGTGTGATCGTTCCGCTCAGTGTTAACTCCCCTCCTATAATATAATTTTATGTTTTATTCATTTCATTTTACTTTTTTTTTTATGAAAAGTAATATTCTCACCTAAAAGTTTAAATCGTACATGTTGCATAGATTGAAACTGCAACTTAAAACTCAGAATAGGCGATACGGTCTCACCATTTCTAATATGAAACAAAACGCATTCGCTTCCATATTCTGGCTGTAGCATCAATTTTAATGTGTCATTATAGAATATTACATCCGAAAATTTTATCTCCAACCATCCAGATTCACAGATACAAAATGTTTCTCTTTCCCTTAATCTTTCACACCAAAACATATTGTTTTTTCTACTTCCCCCAATTAATGTTCTCTATATACCAGAGCTGTTCTAAAAATAAACACTTAAGCCAAACGTTCTAGCTTTTTTTTTAATGATTACCGCAATCATTGCTAGAATATAAATTTTTTTCTCACATACATATGTATGTAGACATATAAACCAATTAAACAAAGTACAAACCACAAATTACAATGAATCATAAATTATACATCATGCGGTACATTAAAACATTTCTTATCATCTACTTTTTTTAAATTCTCAACTTCCCTTTAATCTTTTAAAATTCAATTTATCTTCTAACCGACTCTCTCATTACTACACATCATGGTACATTTAAACATTTCTTATCATCTATCTAAGCGCTGCAATAATGACAAACACATATATATATATACATATTCAAACTATAACCGAAAACGTTAACCCAATTATTTTTAAAATGTATTCTTATCACCTCTTTACAATAATTCAAATGTTCTGATCATCTTCTTCCCATTCGAAAATTTAAATCTTATACATCATGCGGTACATTTAAACATTTCTTATCATCTATCCACGCGCCACAGACAAAATATAGAACATCTGCGCGTCCGAAAACATATGTTTCCAGCGGACATTAGGTTTTTTCTTTTTTTTTACTGATAAGCCATACACAACATTCAAAGGTTGCCGACCTCCTTACCACGCGCTCCTAAACATTTTCTTATCATCTATCCACGCGCCACAACAACAACAAACACATTGTAAGTATTCTTAATCACCTCTCTCACTCAAACATAGTGCTGTCTCTTTCTTACGCCGAATTCCCAGGCCAAAGTATCCCCATTCCTACTCTCGTGCTCTCTTTTTTCCATCTAAGAAGCCGGTGTTCCTCTCTCCTCTTCTGCTCGTAGAGCTCGCGAGCAGCTCTGGTCCTTCTGTGCAGAGCCGTTTTGTATGCCTCTTGCTTCGCTGCGTGCGCTTGCCGGCATTCGTCGTCAAACCAGGGGTTTCGCTGTTGTGGACGTGTGAAACCTAGCACTTCAGAGGCGGCATCTCTGATGGCTGCAAGGCAATATGTTGCCACTGGTTTTCAATGCTTAATGCATGCAACATAGGACTCCTTAAGAGGTTACTAGAGACTCGATCGGAAAAGGACATGGCAGTCTCTTGCGATTGTAGCCGTCTAACGTCGAAACTTCTCACAGTACTTCCTTGTTTTGGCTTGGACCGGGATATCCGTAGCCGTACCTTGGCTACAACGAGGTAGTGGTCCGAGTCAATGTTGGCCCCTCGGAATGTTCGGATATCCTGTATACTGGAGAAGTGGATTGATTGATCAGGAGATTTCCATGTCCCCTTGTGGATATTGAGATGTGTGAACTGCGTACTAGCTACCAGAACGTTGCGCCCGCAGCGAAATCGATCAGCCTGAATCCGTTGTCGGAGGTGGTGTCGTGCAGGCTGTATCTCCCGATTGTGCCACCAAAGATGTCTTCTCTTCCTAGCTTGGCATTAAAATCTCCTAAGACAATTTTAATGTCATAGCCAGGGCACTGCTCATATGTCTTGTCCAAGAGCTCGAAGAATATGTCTTTGGTGTCCTCATCTTTCTCCTCTGTTGGGGCATGCGCGCATATTAGGCTTATGTTGGCGAATTTAGCCTTGATGCGGATTGTCGTGATGCGCTCGCTCACACTGTTGAAACTCAAGACTTTTTGCCTGAGTCTAGTTCCAACAACAAATCCACACCCAAATAGACGCTGCCTTTGTTCTCGGTAGCAGTCGCCGTAGTATATATCGCAGTCTTTTAGTTTGAGTTTGCCCGGTCCATCCCATCGCACTTCTTAGATGGCGGTAATATCTGCTTTGCAGCAGTTTAGGGCTTCCGCTAATTGTTCGGCTGCACGTGGTCTGTTAAGGGACCTAACATTCCACGTACAGATCCGAAGTTCGTTGTCCTTATTTCGTTTGCTTGGGTTGTCAACAGTGAATCCGTCCGTATCCGAGGCTTGTTGGTGCTTCGCAACTAGAAGATTTTTACGTGGTGAGGAAGTCACCCTGACGGCACAACCCCCAACCTGGAGGGCCAGATCCTTAGTATAACTCCAAAGACGGGGAGCCGTATAATCCGCTCCTTATAGGCCTGGGCTCCGAATAAGTCGTAGAAGCCCTATAAGGTGTTCACTAAGTAGTTCAACCTTACTGGAACTGTAGACGCCACCGTTGATTCCATCTCGAGAATTCGTCCGCTGCCGTCTGGATAAGGAGAGGTGCCTTAGTGGAAACACCTCTCCCCCCCTCTCTCGTTTGCTGCCCCCAACAACTTTCCACTGGGGTTAGAACCCAATCTCCAGTTGAGGTACTAGGCACCCGATGTTCACCACGGGGAGGTGAGAGTAGGAGTTGATAGACAGAGGTGGGTTTTGAGAAAAAACCTGTGGACGCTTGTGTCCTCTTGAGTGCACATGTCTACCATTTGAACATTTGAAAATTATAAGCATTGGAAAATTAAAACTAATGCTCAAAAAACGCATCTATCTCTTTCACGAGAAAAATATAGAATTGCTTTCTGCCCAGCAAAAATGATTTTAAATCGCCCAAGATTTTATTCAAACTTGATTAAAAAGCTGATATTCTTCTCATATCAAAGAAAATTAAAAGTCTTAATGAAAAATTCTTTGAAAAATGTAACTACATAAGTACTCTGAAAATCCTTTCATAAGGTCTCTCTTAGATTATAGAATACTTAAATGTAGGTAAATTATAAATGTTATTCTGTTACTGATAAATATTGCTTTAATAATTATTTATTTATCTATTTTTTGGTTTGCTTCTGGATTTGTTTATTTATTTTGTTCTTATTATTTATTTATTCTTATTAATGTGTTTAGTCATTTATTTATTAATGTTTTAATTTATTTATTTATGTATTGATTTTAATCTTTTTGTTAATTCATATATTTATTTGTGTATTTAATACATCAAAAGTTATATCTTCGTTCGTATACGCGCATAAATGTTTTCCTTTTTAAAATCCTGTCATATGTATTAGTACATAAGCATCTCATTTATTAAACTAATTGAATAAAAATATCTAACATAAGAATTAGATTTTACCTACCCTTATAAAAAAAATATAAAAACATGTTGCCTTTGGGTCAGTTGAATGGGAGGTATAGAAAAGTGTTCAATATTTATATGTACTAATCGAAGAAAAAGGAAAGGTTGAAAACATAACACACTTTTTTTGCATCTACGCTTTTTTAAGTTGACATCAATATAAATAAACTGCTCAACTATTTCTGTAGTATTCGATTTCAATAAGGTTGAATACAAAATTCGAATCTTCGTACCCTTTTGCACGTATAATTTTGATAAAATTGCATTGGTGCAACGATACGCATTTACCTTTCCCGATAAAATGACCTTTATTGTTTTATACAGAACAAACTTGTATAATAGCTAAAAAGTTCAATGTATGTCCAAAGTTCTCAATCCAAAAGCCAACTTGTTTGGCTTTGTATAGTAAGGCACAAGAAGCGTTGTGGGTGTTATAAATGTATGAATAAGTAAAAAAAAAAAACAAAGTTAGAACCATTGGGAGGAAGCCATACAACATTTAAGTCACGATTTTCTTTTCCTCGGTATTTTCTTAGAATAAAACCTTAACTAATAGATTCAAGAAAATAAAGCTAACAGGATTATGTTGTTTAAAAATATAGGTAATATTTTAACAGACATTTCTTACTACCACTTACTAGTAAATAAACTTTTGTACTTTAATAACATACATATATATTATATCCATAATTATACATTATGTAAAATTGAAAAACACATTATGAGGGCGTTAAAACTAGAAATGATACATTGTATTTTAACTATAATGATTATGTATGTATGTACATATATTAATTTAGTTTCTGATCTATTTTGTGTTTATGCAATTAATAAATTAATTATTTTTTTTAAATTGTTCCATTCCAACTTCTTCAATTGTATTTCTTTATTGGATCTATAACGGGTTATAATTTTTTAAATTTTCTTCTTAATATATAAAAATCCGGTGTCATATGTATGTTCCCAGTGAACTCTTCACCAAGTCAACCGATTTCGATGAAAGTTGGCATTTTATGTGTAATTTCCCGAGTCGAAATTTTGGCCCTATTCTGATCCTAAAAAGGATCTTTTCTCCTCATTTGCTCCTACATACAGCAAAATGAACCTCATATCATCCTAAACGATTTTTCATGGTCCTCATTTCGTCCTACATGAATCTTTAGAATTCTTTCCGTTTTTCTACGCATATTTTGTGAACCTCATTTCGTCCTAAATGAAGGTTTATCAACATAGAAAATAGATATCGTCCTCTTTTCATACTTAGTAAGCCTACCTGGTCGTGTAGCTGCTTTTTTTTGCCGCTGTTGTTGTCACAGCAGATGATGACAATGACAACAATGATGGTGGAAATGACAAGGATGGAGCTGGTGATAGTGAAAATGGTAACGATGGAGCTAGTAAAGTCGACGACACCAACGACGATGACAGCAACGACGACGATGACAGCAACGACGACGACTCCGAGGACGATTTCGACGAAGTATTATTACTTTTAAATTAATTAATAATGTTAATAAAAACTTCTTTGTTTACAGAATAAAATTAAAATATAATTTAATATTATTTTTTAAAAAAAGCTTTCTAATAAGTACAATGAAAGAAAGTGATAGAGAAAGAGCAAAAGCAAGTAGGAAAGAGAAAGAGAAAGAGAGAGAGAAAGAAAGAGAAAAGAAAATAAGAAAGTGAGTGAGAGAGAGTCTAATAAACTAGTCTTAGAGAAAGAGAAAGAAAGAGGGAGAGAGTAAATGAACAAAGAAAAAAGCTATGGTCGAGATGAAAAAGGTTCATTTGAGGCTTTTTGCTGTCGTCCTCATTTGATCCTAAACATCGTATTTTGTCCGATAACTGCCACTATTAGGTTCAAATGAGGAGCAACATTTTAACAGTAAGTGATCCTCTTTTGAATCTCTTTGAACCTCAGAGAACCTGAATTTTGGGGACGAAAATAGGGCCAAAATTTCGACTCGGGTTGGTCTACTTTTGAGATATAGGATGTTTATATTTCGATTAATGGTCTTAATAATTTATAATTAACAATAAACTGATTGTCAATGTTGATGTTTGTTATTAATCGTAAGTTTCATAAGTCTCGAACAGATGGCGCCTTAAATCAGATTTTTTACAGAAAACTGTCGGACCATCTATCGTGAACTTCTCATAGAAGGCGCCACGTTGGAATTCGACATTTCTTTTTCAACAACACGTGGTGCAATGTGATATTTTGATCGATCTATAACGTAACATCGCTTTTTCTGGATTATTTCTCATTTAATTTCATGTGCTCTATATAATTCTTTATATTATATATTATATATTTATATATATATATAATATTAATAATATTATAAAGAGGAAAGGTTTGTATTTTTGTATGTAACGAATAAACTCTTTAGAAAGCTACACTATCACGAGTAACATAGGCTATATTTAGTACTAGATTACTATAGAAGTCTTAAGAAAATCCTATTAAAACCAACCGTATTAATGATAGGACAAACAAATGTTTTCTAATAAAGAGATTCGTGGTCGTTTTAATCAGTATGCTTATAACTTAAATATCTGTAAATATTTATGTCTACCCGTGCGAAACCGGGACGGGCCGCTAGTAAACATACATATATATTTAGCTATGGTTTCGTATTTTCTTTTCAATTTATCTATTATTGTCATTTACATTTTATAATTTTAATTTAGTCATTTTGGAAAAAAAACGTTTCTTATGTTTTATTGAATTTAAAATTTATATTGCACCTCAAATTATTTTTTTTTTATTTAATCAGAATTTCATTTTAAGTAATGACCAAATTTTAAATAGATTTTTATGGGACAATAGAAAAACAAAATATTGAACAGCTCTTCAGCTACATTACGTACAAAAACTAATTTTTAAAAAATTGGCCCTCGTACTTATTATTATATTACATGTACAAATGCAGATTGCTAAAGCTGAGAAAATGCACCCAACACGATCAGCTTAGAAAAGAACAAACATAGATGTCATTCCAACTGGAGAGAGATCAACTCATGAAATTTCATTCAATCAAATTGAAAATAAAAAACCTTTCTTGACAATGATACCGCAGATTTATTGCTAAATCACTTTATTTCTTAACTAGATATATTTGTTATGTTAAATTAATTTCAACTTATGCACACGTTTTCTATATTTTGATGTTAAAAATAATTCAATATTGCGTTAATCAAATTGGATATGAACATGAGTAAGTAATTCGATATTTTGATTATAATCTTTCAATTTCAATTGAATTAAAGTACCATAAAGTATGTTAAATTATGAATACCGTTTTGATTATTTTAATTATTTTTTTTAATTATGTTGATGAATATTATTATTTTATAATGTTTTTGAATTGTGTGTTTCTTAAATTCTTTGTTCAATTATATAAACATACTTCTTTAGATCCACTTAATCATCGGGCTTACAATGCATAATACATAGTGTAAAATCAAACAAGAGGTTAAATAAGGATCCTGCACTCAATTAAATCTAGCTCAAAATGAGGTCAGGGATGGAGGGGACCTACTTAAGCCGAATCCGAACGCCTAATTTGAGAAAGCACTTTTCACTTGGTACGAGCAAAATATTTTTTTGTCATGACTTGAGCTTTCACTGTTGTACAAGCTTTTCTATGACCCAATACAACGGTTTTGATAATTCAAAATTTTCTCAGTACTGGCTTAAACTATTTTTATTAACTTCGTATTTTACTTCAGTTATTATATCCGTTTTCACATAGTTACTTGCGATACATAGGAAATATATGACATGTTTTACAATCGTAAAAATGTCAAGATTTTAATCAAACATGGTAGAGAAGTCGTAAAAAGTGGGTCCCCCGATTCCGTCCGTCTGCCTGCCTATCCTGGCCCCTTCAGCCCAAACCATTGGTTCGATTGATTTCAAATTTGGAAATTAAGGTTTGGACCCGATTCGCGTTAGGCGTTTTTTCATTTTGTTTTTAAGACAAAAACAACAGTAGACCACATACCAATTTGATGGCCAAAAATCGAAAATTCGAATTTTCTCAAAAACAAACTGATACATTTTTTTTTTAATTTTCGCTAACATTTTTTTTTTTTATTTGGCTTCTGTCAATATAAAAAATATGTTGGTATTGCTCAAAGAACCGTTATTTTGTGTGTAAGTTTTCAAGAACTAATCAACAGATTTCAATAATTATTTGTCTGCTCAATGTCTCAATAATATTTGATGATCATTGAACATATCATTGTTTTAATTTTTGTTAAAAAAAAAATACTAAACTTTTCGAAATTGAAATGTAAAACGTAAATCAGTAAGCTCTAAATAACTGCATACCAAAAATATTTGTTAACTAAGTAAAAACAAAAACCGCTCCAAAGAAAAATTAAGTTTTTTTTTTAGAAATCAAATAGCATTCAAATTTTTTAAAAAATAACTTTTTTGCAGGTACATTTTTAAATTTTAAAATACAGGAAATTTTTTAAACAGACTGTTTGGATACATGAGCAAGTTTGTACGACCCAGTCTCACATTTTACTGTTGTTTGCCTTTGATTGGGTATCTGATAATCTTTATGCCAAAGATCGTCGGACAATAAGTCGTTTAAAAATTTCGACAAATTGTGAAGGCCAAAGCGAAAAATGATAAGGTTGGAAAATATACCTGTTGCAAAATTCATTCATTCATTTTTTATTCACGTGCTTAATAGTTGAGTGTTGGAAATAAAAATGTCTTTCATTTCGTGTGAAAAACTTTTTTCAAAATGCCTTATATTTAAAAAAAAAACAACCTAGAACTTGATTAAAAAACAACATTTTCGGTTGACGCTCGACAGCCAATATCTCAAAAAAAAAAAAAAAACAGTGATGACATATATTTTTTGCACCACTATATCCCTTAATTAATAACCTTTAACTTAATATATAATAACGCTATCCACTTACATTATACAAAATTCCTAAAAAAATTAATCAAAAAATAAGTTCCACAGAAAATGCATTTTTTCATTAACACCATATCTAACTACGACTAAAATGTTAATAACTATTTATTTATTTATATAAAATGGCACCAATCAATGGGAAGTTATCAGTGAAAGCCATATCCTAGACTCTTTTTATATTAATATGCAAAAGAGCGAAATATTGATGATGCGAAACCGAAAAGAATTTTGAACGAACGATTTTAACAAAAAAATATCTATCCAATCTCTATGTGTTTTTTTATTTGATTTTGATACATACATATATTACTCATACAAAATTAAGATAAAATATTTTATAATTTTCAAAAATTATTATAAAAGCGCACAGTAGTGTCAAGCCAAGTTCTGTCACTATACCCAGTCTGTCGACTCCACTCTAATTGCATAAACCAATAAGGTTCAAAAAATCTTAATTTCCAATATATGTATGTATGTATAATAACTTTAGATAAGGACATCCACTTCACCAAATTTCAGATCTATATCATAAGCAGATTCTGGGGCACAGTAATTCCAAAACCGAAAAAACAGTAGTCATTTGACTTTATAAATTCACACAAGTAACTTTTATAAGACTTTTAACAGAGTTATTTTTCAAATACATCTCAATTATAGTCCTATTACTCTGACTGGTTGTACTTGATTGTAAGATTGCAATCCAGAAGGTTGCATAGCGAAATATTTGCTAACTGCCCTTTCAATACTCGCGGCTTATAATATTGAGGTAAAGGTACAAGAAGATAAATACCTGGTTAAATGTACTTAAGCGTCTCTATTATTGAGGACCTTAAAAGATTCACGGTACACCTTTCGTCATAAAGCAATAATGCCAGTCTGTGCTGAGACAAGGATCAACTTTGAGAAAGTAATGTTTTTATTGAAGTGGTTGAGATTTCCTTTTTTTCCTTTACTACCAGAACCTAGCAGTCCTCTTCATCTTTAGAAGATGTGTGCTTTTATCATGGCGTCATTATGAGCGCCATCGCAACATCATAATCAATCATAAATCAGCCACCGAAAATTGATGGCAGAATCATCCATTACGGCTAGGATGTTTTGAATTTCTCTTCACCATCCCTTTTGAAAGGTATTTGCCGAATAAAAGCATTTTTTCTTTTGTAAATTTTTCCATAAAGCTTATATTAGAGTAATCCCTTGCGGCTGAGCTATCGTTCCATCACCATCACATAGGAATTTTCATGTGAATGGTTGAAGGTTGTGGTTGACTATGGAAGCGAATTGGAGTAATAAACCAAAGTACAAAGTGAATCGTATACTGAAAATTAAATTCTAATGTTGCGCAATGCGCGTATATTTATATGCTTTATACCTTCACTCATTTACATATTAAACGTAGATTTATGAAAATTCAATTCTGTTGACTCATTGCATTGAATGGTCGATACTTACGATTGGTAATTGTTGTTTTTAATATCACACCAATTGAATTGTTAAGTTCTACTATGAATATTGAATATAGCTTCATCCGCGGAAAACTAACCATGATGTTGGAAAATGTCAAACACCAAAATGTGAGTCATACATATTTGATTTTTCGTAAGAAACCTTAAAATAAGAACAAAGAGCTTATACCCCTATTATTTCAGAACAGAATTAATTTTTAAAACTCTAGCTAGTGCTAGATACGATGTTTCTTATTTATTTTAAATCCATGTCTTTAATTCATTGCTTAGTTAAGTACAAAACTGATTAATAATAGTAGATACAAAAAAAAGAAAGAAACTAATCGACAAAAAGAGTGCAACAAAATAATGGAGAGGAAGCGAAACAAACGTTAATTTAATAGAAATTACTTACCCTCAGCTCTGTGTGGGAAAACGAAATTCTGTTGATCCGATCGCTACTTTTGTCAAATCTGGCGATACTATTAATATTTGACCGGACAATAATAGCAGCCATATTTGATTTTGTTAAAAAAAAACTTATAATACATAAATGTACATTGTACATACAATATAAATAAATTTTTTTTGCAGGAAATGTAAGTTCGCTTGACTTTTATTTTACGCAGTTTAAATGCCTGATTGAATTATATTTCTTATTTTGTTTACAACGATTTTTATCATCATCTCGGAAAGAAATACAAGACATCGGAGTAGATGCCATTAAATCCACCCCATTTCACAGAGAATCTTTCAATCGCTAAATATTTAATATTTATAACGCGGTTAATTCAAAATGTCTCATGTAATCAACCGCGGAAACCTTAAAAGACAGACAACATTGTTTGAAAGATGACGCGTTCAAGACAGCGTTCAAGACAGCTGGGGACAGACTCTTTATGCCAGTTTTACATTCTATAAGGTCCCTGCTTTATGGCAGACCCGAAGCCATCACAGATATCTACATTGATAAAATTAGAAAAGAACCATCGAAAAGTTGCAATCACTTTTATATGATTTCCTTTAGAAGTACAAAATGTATGTGCTGTGATAATTTGAAGTATTTTAAACGACCATTTGTCGAACCCAGAAGTTCTTCGACTTAAGCCTTAATGAAAAATTGAAACAAATGTTCAATTTGTAGAACATGTCTTCGCATACATGGAAGGAATCGCTGCGCTGCCGGCTTTTGAAGGAACGTGCGGGGCTGACGGATATATCTACAAACACCACAGGTTTCTCCATACATTGGGTGACACCACAGAACTATTCAGACAAGCGATGTAGAATTTTCCAGGGTAGATGTTGACATAAAATTCCGAACCACTAAATACTACACGACCTATTTTATTACCAAATGATAATTAAATCACTGCAATTATCATCATGTCCTTTCATTTTCAATTTTGCCATCAAAACTAAGAAATAAGTACTTTATACAGAAGTACTTTTAGGTACCTTGCTACCAAGATTAAATAAAAACTTAAGTGAAGTGTGTAGAAATTTAAGATGTCTTTCTCAACCAACTTTAATGGACGATCTACAAGCTACAGGCTTTCAACTATTTACCAGGCCTTTTCTTTATTGAAATGGACTACTTTGGTTCACTTACCGTCAACGTGGGAAGAGATTCGGAAAAAGCATGGGGAGCTGTCATAACATGTTTGACTTATTTTCGTAGAGCAAGTAAAGAGTTGAAGGAGGCCATTTATCAAATTCAAGACATGTTGACGGAACTTCCTACCTTGTGTACAAATTATGGACTTCGAAGAAATAAATCGAAAACTAAAGTCATGACAAATTACACGAAAGACGATATAACGTTGGTAGGAAAAATTAAGCACGAAGAAGATTACATTTATTTACGACAGCTAAAAACATTTTAGGACCAAGAAAACACAGACATTAACAGTCGCATCATAAATAGCTAAAAACAAATATGGAGCCTAATAATAAATTAACAATTGCACCAAAGTGCAGACACAATGAAATATATCTTTGACTCTGCTATCGATCACCCTTACTTACGGACTACAAACAATTAGTTTGACTGCAAAAACATTTGACCAGCTAAGGATATGTCAGACCAAAATGGAAAGAAAAATTCTGAACATACGACCAAGTCAAAGGGTACGAAATGAAGATGTTCGTAATAGAATAGGAATTATTGACGTCATAAATAGAATAAAAACGATGCAATGGACCTTGGCAGGTCATGTATCTAGACTTCGGGACCAAAGATGGACAAAAATGACAACGAATTGGAGACTAGGGCAACAGTACGATAACTCAGGCGACAAGATATTTATTATAACGAATTTCTTAAGAACAGTTCAAAACAAGCAATACTATGGGAGGGGAGGTCTATCTCCCCCCGTTTAGGCGGGAGGGGCAATTTAAAAAAATTATTATTTAAAATGGAAAAAAATATTTAAAAAATAAAGGTAATACTTACAAATAAGTTTTACAAATTTTTTTTAAAGCCAACATTCTGTTCTATTAGCCAGTTTTTAAATCAAGTCAAAACTATGCGTAGTTTTTGAAAAATTTAATTTTAAACTCAAAATTTGAGTAAAAAAAGTTAAAAAAAGGTTTAAAGTGTAATTTTTCAATACTTCAAGATTATCTATTATTGTTTTTATTTCAGAATTTATTGCTCTTATTTGTTTTTGATAAAAAACTGAAAACTAGATGATTTTATGTCTTTTAGTTTTTGAGAAAATTGAAAATAACCACAACTACTATTTTAATTTAATTCTTTTTTTTTGCTTGAGTGGTCTTATTTTGATAGTAATAATAGTAGATGCGACTTTGGGTGTATGCAACAGTAAGGTGTGTGCAATTTTGGGTGTATGCAACAGTAGGATCTGCAACCCCCCTGCTTGGGAACACTATAGGAATTGGGGTGGGTGCAAGGTGGAGTGGGTGCAAGGTGGAGTAGGTGCGAGGTGGAGTGGGTGAAAGGTGGAGTGGGTGCAAGGTGCGATAGGTGCATGCAAAGTTTCTTTTGCATTTAAATAAGCTGAGAACAATTAATTTATCCTAGGTACATATATCTTAATCCATATTCGATTATTACTATCAAAATAAGACTACGTTAATACTCAAGCAAGAAAAAAGTAATTTAAATAAAATATTTTTTTTGGTAATTTTCAGTTTTCTCAAGAACTAGAAGACATAAAATCATCTAGTTTTCAGTTTTTGATCAAAAACAAATAAGAGCAATGAGTTCTAAAAAAAACAATTGTAGATAATCTTAAAGTTTTTAAAAATTACACTTTAAACCTTTATTTTAACTTTTTTTTGCACGAATTTTGAGTTTAAAACAAGTTTTTTTCAAAAACTATGCATAGTTTTGTCTTGATAGATGAAAGTGTTGGCTTTAAGAAAATGTATAAAACTTAGTTGTAAGTACTAATATTTTTTAATTTATTTTTCCATTTAACGTACATATTTTTTTAAATTGCCATTACCGCCTAAACGGGGGGAGATAGACCCCCCTCCCATAGTAATAATTTGCTTGTTTTTAACTGTTCTATACAAATCCATCATTAAACTTTGTCGTCTGAATTACGTACTCTCCCCGAGACTAGAGAACAATAGACCGGCAGGACGACCCAATAAAAGATGAACTAACGATCTATCACAATTGCTACAACGAAGCCATGGGGGAGGCTTATGCCAACAACCAACATTATTCACTTTTCAAATTGTACTTAACTATTTGATTTTTTTTTTAATTCAATTTCAATATACAAATGTAAGATTTATAATTGCATACCATTAATAAATTTTACCAAAAATATATTTTCTTTCAACACTTTAAATCATATAATTAATAAAACTGTAAACATCAATAAATGTAATCATCAAACTAAGGCAATAAAAAGCTTATAACAATAATGATATTAATAATTTATCAAATTAATATTGATGAATTTTCACCAAATTCTGTAGCACCAAACTTCTACCGTCTTCACCACAAAGAATTCCTTCCGATGACCTCTTCTTAACAATGCTGGCGTTTACTTACTATTATTATTATTTAAATGGTTTGATTTTTTCATTAACTATTAGCTACATGTTGTTCAAATGGTAGAAATGTGTGTTCAAGAGAACACAAGCGACCACAGGTTTTTTTCCCCGTGCTGAACAACAGGTGCCTAGTACCTCAACTGGAGATTGGGTTCCACCCTAGTGGAAAGTTGTTGGCAGCAAACGAGAGAGGGTGGAGAGGTGTTTCCACTAAGGCACCTCTCTTTATCCAGACGGCAGCGGAGGAATTCCCGAGATGGAATCAACTGTGGCGTCTACAGTTCCAGTAAGGCTGAACTACTTAGTGAACTCCTTATAGGGCTTCTACGACTTATTCGGAGCCTAGGCCTATAAGGAGCGGTTTATCCGGCTCCTCGTCCTTGGAGTTATACTAAAGATATGGCCCTCCAGGTTGGGGGTTGTGCCGTCGGGGTGACTTCCTGACCACGTAAAAATATCCTAGTTGCGAAGCACCAACAAGGCTCGTATACGGACAGATTTACTGTTGACAACCCACGCAAACGAATTAAGAACAACGAACTTCGGATATGCACGTAGAATGTTAGGTCCCTAAACAGACCACGTGCAGCCAAATTAGCGAGGCCCTAGACTTCCATGAAGCAGACATCACCGCCATCCAGGAAATACGATGGGATGGGCCAGGCAAAAAGAGGATGAAAAACTGCGATATTTACTATATCTATATTTACTATTTACCAACAGCGCTTATTTAGATGCGGTTTTGTCATTGGAGCCACCTTAGGCAACAAGTCTTAAGCTATATATAGGTGCATCAACGAGCGCCTCATGACCATCCGCATTAAGGATAAAATTAGCAACATTAGCCTGATATGCGCGCACGCCCACACAGAAGAGAAGGATGAAACCACCAAAGATATGTTCTTCGAGCTGTTAGACAAAACATATGAGCAGTGTCCTATCTACGATATTAAAACTGTCCTGGGCTATTTTAATGCCAAGCTAGGAAGGGAAGACATCTTTGGTGGAATAATCGGAAAAAACAGCCTGCACGACAACACTTCCGACAACGGATTCAGGCTCATAGATTTTGCTGCGGGGCGAAACGTCATGGTAGTCAGTACGCGTTTTTCACACATCAACATCCACAAAGGAACTTGGAGTTCTCCAGATTGACCATATTGCGATTGATCCAGCATCATGGATGTCCGAACTTTCCGATTAGCTAACATCGACTCGGACCACTACCTCGTTGTAGCCAAGGTAGCACTTCGGGCTTCCAGACCCAAGGCAAAACAGGGAGATGCTGGGAGAAGGTACAACGTCGAACGGCTACAATAGCAAGAGATCGCCTAATCCTTCTCCGACCGAGTTACAAGTAACCTCTCTCGAAGTTCTCTGCCGCCAACATAATGTATCAAAAACCAGTGGCAATATTGCCAAGATGCAATCAGAGAAGCCGCCTCTGACGTGCTGGGTTTCAAGCAACCACCACCAAGGAACCCCTGGTTTGATGAGGAATGTCGGCAGGCAAATGCAGCCAAACAACAGGCACACAAAGCGGTGCTGCATAAAAGGACGAGAGCTGCTCATGAGCTCTATGAGCAGAAGAGGCGAGAGGAACACCGACTTCTTAGAAGGAAAAAGAGAGAGCATGAGGAGCGTGCGGTCGAAGATGTTGAGAGGTTTAAAAGCAGGAATGAAGTTCGAAAGTTTTATGAACAGGTGAAACGAAATTCACAAGTACATAAACCTAAAACCGAAGTCTGCAAAGACGACATCATAGTGGAATCACAATCAATGCTGTGGATATGGAAGGACCACTTCTGCAGACTGTATAACGTCGACGACGAATCGAATTCCGCTGTCAGGCAGGATGATCCATTCAACATAGACGACGAAAGCCAACAATCTCGTCCTCCCGACTTAGACGAAGTAAAGATTGCCATATCTAAGCTGAAGTCTAACAAAGCCGCTCGAGCGGATGGCTTGAATGCCGAGCTCTTTAAATCCGCTGGAGATAAGTTGGTTAGGAGTATGCACCAACTTATCTGCAAGATATGGTCGGAATAAAGCATGCCCGATGAATGCAACCTCAGTATTGTTTGCCCGATCCTGAAAACTGCACCAACTATAGAGGAATCAATCTACTTAACATCGCAACATCGTCAACAGCCTGATAAGTCCTTATCAGTGTGGGCTTAGACCAGGAAAGACCGCAGTCGATGAAATATTCACATTACGGCAGATCCTGGAAAAAACCCAACAACATCAAATCGTAACCCACCATCTTTTCATCGATTTCAAGGCCGCATATGACAGTACAGGGACGAGCTGTATAGACCCATGTCTAGTTTTGGAATCCCTTCCAAACTCGTTCGTTTGTGCAGGATGACCATGAGAATTCACGCTGCTCCATAAAGGTTGGAAACAACTTTACAGAAAGGACTTACAACACCGACGCCTTGGTCAAAACGTCACCATCGACAGACATAACTTTGATGTACACAAGGACTTCGTCTACCTAGGCTCCACTATTAACGTAGAAAACAACACCAGCGCTAAGATCAAATGAAGAATAGTTCTTGCTAACCGCTGTTTCTTTGGGCTAAGAAAGCAATTGAGTAGCAAAGTCCTCTCTCGAGGGACCAAAGTGTCGCTATATCAGACCCTTATCATCCCCGTCCTGCTATACGGTGCAGAAGCATGGACTATGACAAAAGCGGATGAAAGCACCTTGGGTCGTTTCGAGAGAAAAGTTCTTCGTGTGGTCTACGGTCCCGTATGCATCGAAAGGGGAGTGGAGGAGAAGATGGAACGACGAGCTGTACGGGCTGTACAGCGACGTAGACTAAGCCAGAAGGGTAAAAGTCAAACGACTAAGATGGCTGGGTTATCACGTAGAGCGCATGGACACCAATGCTCCGGCCCGGAAGGTCTTCGAATCCACACCCACAGGACAGTGGGTGGAAAGTGACCTCACACAACTTGGAGCGCGAAACTGGAGAGATATAGCTAGGGACCGAACTAGATGGAGAAGTTTGTTGGGTAAGGCCCTAGTTCACACAGGACTGTAGCGCCACCTTAAGTAAGTAAGTAAGTATTAGCTACATCACAAGTTATTAAGGCTAATCTGAAGATTTCCTGAAAGTACATTTAAATTTGGTTTTAAAACTTAATTTCTAATTGAATGGAAAATTGAATATTGTAAACAAAACTTATAGGTTAATTTTGAGAAAAATTATTTCAAACAAAATGATTCATTTTTCAAAATTTTGAGTCCTTGTCGAATACTGGTCTGTATAAATACTAATGTCAACATATTGTAAAAGTATGAAACAGCAACGACAACATCATTTTTCTATACCACAAAAATTAGCTTTCTGAAAATCAATAGAATATGAACAGTAGGCTCCGTCAGCTACTTGGCATTCGAACCTTGTCCCAGTGACGATAGAAAAGTGATTCAATTAATACGAACGAACCAAAGACTAAGTACTACAAATAAAGAAATCTGATGATCGGTTGGCACCCATGAAACATATGTAATTCCAGCCTGGTGGTTACAAAACTAAGTTGTTGTTGTAGTATTCAAACCATACCATAGTACCATAGTAGAGGAGAATTTAAAGAACTTAAATTTTTTTTACCAAAGTCTTAGGGGCCAATTACTTCTAGTAGTAAGTGAAAAATGAATATGGATTTGGGTTTCGGTATTGATTGATTATTTACATTGACTGGAATAATAGTTTCTAAACGTCTGAAAATAGAGGTGGAGGTCCAATGAACTACTAGTTTCTTCGGTTGAATTATCTTCGAAATTAGCTTGAGTGATCAAAACTAGATTTTCTTCTTGCATTAAAAATAAACACAAATTATGTTATACTTTCTGTTAAGATTCAATCTAAGAAAAAGCACTTATGTTTTTAAAAAGTATTGTAACATCATGTCCCTTTCTTTTTACCTTTCTAAGGAGCAATTTTAGGTGTGTTGACATTAGTGGAAGAATGAGAAGTAAAAGTTCTGAATCAATTCATTTATGTATATATATGATTCATATTTGTAATAAACTGACTTATAAAATCAGTGTAACGCTCTTGATGAGGAAACGATTTGTTATAAAAACATCAGCGGCTTGTGATCCTGATCAGTATACATGTATCTCAAATAAACGCCCTTCAAGCATGTACAGTTACTCCCTAAATTAAGCGTACACGCATATGAAAATAAGTATTAATTCGTTACTTTTAATATTTATGATGTGTCGTTTTTGGCTAGTTCTTTTGTATTTCTTTTTAAAATTATATATATATTTAAATTAACTTATTTGGGTCTGACGGTATACAATTGCCTTAAGAAAGCCAAAAACGCAATTGAAAAAAGAGCATTTGCGAGACACTGTTAAAACTGGAGGATGTAAAATAAATAAATTAGATGGCGCAACAGTCCGTTGAGAACGAGGGCCTTGTGACTTACAACTTTCAACCATTCCTGTGTGCGAGTATTGTTATCAGGAATGGAGGGGACCTATAGTTTCCGAAAGGCTAATTTGAGAAAGCACTTTTCATGACAAGAATTACTCTTGGAGGATCTGTCAATTCCTCGCTAGAGGCAGTACCCGTGCATAAAAAACTTTAGTTAGCACAGGCAGGGATTGAACCGAAGAACTCTGGCATGACAGAAATGCAACCCAGGCAACAAAAATTAAATTAAAGCGAAGTTCAACGAAATTTCGTAATAGCTAAGTTTTTCACAAAAAAAAAAAACTTTTCCAATCGATACCGCAGTGAATACAGGCTGTGATAATAGGTAAAAAATACAAAATGCTAATTTCCAATTTTGCCTCCCTTTATATATTTTGTTCTTGCTTTGTTTGTTTGTACAGTTTTTTCAAAGTTGAAAAGTTAAAAGTATTTTTTTACTGATGTCAAATACAAAACGCTAAAAATTCATTGTTTTTTGTACTTCTCCTTCATTTTTTTAGAATTTCATCTTAACTATACCCTGGTACTGAAAAGATTATGACGATCATTATTATGATTATGATTATGACTATGACTAGAATCATTTAAATAGATTGATACTTGAGACAATCTTAAGTCTTTACAAAACAGACAGTGAGAATTGTAACAACAAAATTGCTCCGTTATTTTAGTTTTTTAAGATCAAAATCTTTAAAACAAAATTATATCGGTCTTACGAATTTTCTTCAATAATCTCACTGTTATTAAGTCTTCAAATTAAAGAAAGGATAAATAAATTTTGCATTTTATAATTTTATATAAAAGCTAAGCGAAACACTCAGAGTTCAGAACTGATACTCATTTAAATGGAAATTTTAACGAAACGTAGCATGTCAACAATAAGTAATAGTAGACAACTATTATTTGCACAATACCACAGATTAAACGCTATGCGAATACCATAAAACGTCCATTAAAGTATTATCCTTGCTCTTATTTTTCCCGTTCCGGTTTCCGCGCCAACACTCTACTCACTTTTGAAAACATGCAAATAACATTTATATGCTGACGCTGGGCTAACGTTTTATGGTGGGTGATACTAACTTAGAATGATGGTAGAAACTTTGGTCCTAGGGGAACAAAACTTGTGTAGCTTAACAAATGGTTTTGCTATTGTTGCTGACTTCACTCTTTCCCAAAAATGTACTGTACTCCTGCACAAAGTTTTGAGATTCCTGTTTTGTAAACATATTTTTTCGTCTCGGCTACAAGCAGACAAACGACAACCAAGATGATATTGATAGGGCGTTCTCTAATGCAGAGTGTACACATTCATCCTAAACTTTCTATTCGCATCAACAACGTGTGTTGTTTCGTCGTGTTCTGCAGTTTTCAGTTGTAGTTGTTGTTTTCGACTATGGAAAGGGAAAGAGAAGTTTGGTTGATCATAATTTGAACTTAAATACGTATTATTCAATAAATTTTTAAAAACCTTGACTTTAATTCAAACATTTTCTTTTCAATCAATAGCAAATATTATTTTCAAAGGACGAAACCAGACAATGTTAAAAAGGCCGTACATTTAAAAATTCAATCTGTACGTGTTTCGTATGTGTTGGTTTCAAGCAATAATGTATATTTATATTCAGGCCCCCCAATTACAATTCTAAGCGATACTTAGTTTAAGCTTAAATAAGGCTAAAATCAGGGTCATAAAAATGAAGCAGAAACAATTCTTTATTATAAATTTTTAACTTTTATAAACTACACCTGACCTGTTATATTTAGGTATTTATTTATATATTTCATCAAAATGAGACTCAAAAATCCACAGTAATACTCAAATTTAACATAAATACTTGTAAATAAATGTAATGAAAAGTATTAAAAACATAATCGTCCAACGACGCAAGCAATTGGCAAAATTGTGAAGAAATTTGAACAGACAGAATTGGTTACAGATATTGTAAGGCCTGTGCATCATCGTTTTGCTCGTACCACTGAAAATATCGCTACTGTAAGTGAAAGCGTTGCCGAAGATCCGAATGTGTCGATTCCTCGTCGTTCTCAGGAATTAGGATTGTCTTACGGCACCTTATGGCGTATTTTGCATTTGGATTTTTCGAACAAAATTTACTTCAGCGACGAATCACATTTCTCATTCTGTCGATATGTTAAATTGTCGTATTTGGGGTTATGAGAATCCTTATAAGATTGTAGAGAGGCCATTACATATACAAGTCACTGTTTGGTGCGCTCTTTGGTCCGACTGTCACCGCGTGCAACAATTCGCGTAGTGGTCATTTAAATGATGTAGTGTTTCATACTAATATCAAAGTTCAAACTTTATAATTTAAAAGAAATATCATGACAAAAATTGTTTGTATGTGTTTTTGATTTACGTATAGTTTTGAAACCGCAAAGTGGATAACCCTGTACATTATAAAGACAACAGAAAAGGGCATTTAATATCATTAGATAAAATATCACTAATTAACATCGCAGAATACATTTTGCGTCTGTTTTCAAGTGATTGAATTCATAAATGTTATAAACTTTGAATGCATGTTATTAAAAGGGTTCCAAATTACACAGAAAAAACTGATTCCGACAAAAATTCGTCAATGCAAACAAATTGAACCCGAACCTTTATATTAGTTTCCAACCATTTCATAAACTTAAATTAAAAATGAAGCGGTTCAAGATGGCTTCCTTATGCGTTTTTTTTAACTTTGAAAATATAAAGTGTAAATTAAACTATAATAAGTTCAATATTTTTGTGTGACATTGTTAAATTAATTGCCACAAAGTGGTCTTTGATTTGATGAAGTGTATTATTATTATTTTATAAATTCCAGAATTACAAAAAATAGTATGTAACTATGACAAACAATTTTAGAAAATACATACATATAGAATTTAACATTGTCAGCATCATTCACAGAAATTACTTTTTCATCATGCACATTTTTTTAAATGTGTGCAACGTTGATTTACTGGGAAAAAGTTGGTTTAATCTCCCCAAAAGATTTCTTGTACTCATTAGCCTGCAAAATATTTGTGACCGATTGATTATGTAAAGTATTTCGCAATGTAGTTTTTATGAGGGTTAGAAGACTAAATATCCTTACACAGTCTATGCATTCCCATGGGTAAGCAAGGTGTATTTAATATGAACTTTTACTTTGATACATTTCTCTTATTATTTATATAATGAAGAAGTTTGCCCCAAAATAAATATGCTTCGGTTTCTTGTAAAATGGTGTATGACCAGAACGTGCAAGTCATCGTCTAACACTAGTTTATATCCCATCCCGTCAAACAATTCAGGGCATTTTTTGGTGTGAACATTTGAAAACTCCTCAGGACCTTATCTGAAAAATCGTACCGTTGCCACAACTAATAAACAAGATATGTATAACAATTTGCTGCAACGATCCTTGATTCTGATATCATTTTTATTAATAAATAATTAAATTATAGATGACACAACTTTCATTAGAGATCCAGGGCCTAGTGACATACAACTCTCAACCATTCCTGTATGTAAGTCATTTCAGGGATTGACTGGACCTGCAGTTTGTATTTCGAATCCGAACGGTTAATTTGAGAAAGCACTTTTCATGACAGGAACTGCTCTTGGAGGATTTGTCAATTATTCGCAAGAGGCAGCACGGGTACACCGCACTAAAAATTAGATATGAGTAATAGTGAACAAAATGTTTCATCTTATTACTGTTTCCTTCAGTTTTGATAACTAACAACGACTACAATCCTTCTTTAGATTTAGATTATGATTTAGAATAGACGTTACATAAAAATTAAATTTTTCAATAATATTGATTACAAGTCGTATAAAAACCTGGTTTAAAAACCGTCGGTCGGTCGCAGTTCTACATTATTGCTATGAAAATTGAATTAAAAATGCAAATCTTTTTTTTCTTGAGATTCCAGTCATCTTGTATTTTTCAGTAGTTCAAAAGAAAGAGTTAGCTTATCTGTTTCGCCTCTTAAAATCGATGATTGGCTCATAGATTTAAAGTAAATTTGTAATTTAATATGTAGGCGGAACGTATGCTACCTCAAACTTTATTTTGTCAAATAGGGAAATACTAAGGACTGTTTTGTTGAAAACCTTGTTCGACTTCAATAATTATTATATTTTAATAGATTAATAGTAAAGTAAGTGCTAGTTAATTTCTTGATTGCAGTATTTGGACTTTTTTACTTTATATCGTAAATGCTTAAGTTTGAAACCCAATATTATATTTACTTTATGTTAATGCACGCAAAAATATTCATTGCAATTTAAATGTTGGTTATTTTAAGAATAAGTAATATCAATAATTCTTTGAAGGAAGCGGAATACAGATCCAAGAAGTCGAAATATCCTTACTGCTCTAATCCGATATTACTTTAAAAAAAGCGTATACGAAACAACAATAAAAGGGCAATGTCAACATTTTCCTAATATTCTATTAAAATATTATTGTAGGTAATTAATTTCAGTGAATATTTTGCAATATTCTCATAATAAATAAAAAAATAAAAGGCGCACATCTATTGAATTTTTGCTATCGTAAGCTCCTTCAAGACTCTACCTCAACTAATGTGAATATTGGTGTTATTTCATTCTATTGCTATTTCTTCTCATTTAAAATGAATTCTTCTTCGTTTCCATCCTTTTTCTAAGGAATGTGGATTTAGTATTTTTTGGGTGACAGCAGCTTCTTTGGAAGAACACTCTACTGAGTTCCCAGAAAATTAAAGGAAAGTGCCAGCAGAAGAAGAAGCATTTTTATCATATCATCCCCTACTCGCGCCCTATTTTGGTATAGGTACCTTCTTCTTGCATATAAAATTCTTTTTCGTTATTTGCATGTCTGATAAAATAAATTATAGCTGCGAAAGTAGCAAAACACATCGCATAGTGTATACATAAGGGGTTGTTGCCAAAGAGAAAGGATCTCGGTCTAAACCTTAACTTAAGAAGAAATAACACAGACACAGTTGATACAGAAGGATATTATAAAAACCTATGCATAATGTTGTATATAGCAAGGAATAAGTATCTGTATTTCATTTTATGCAGAAGGAAATTCACACTGAAAAAAGCAGTGGAATCGTTGGCGTGAGCAATTCCAACGGTGCTAGGGATTTTCACTTCACATTGAACCGAGCACAGCATCAGGAAAGAGGAATTCGTGCGCACCCCTTAACGAGAATTTATTATCAGACAACAATCAAGAAGTCATCAAATATACATTTTACGCTATAATTTTCACCTTTCACGTGCAAGCTGAGCTGGATGGAGCTTGAGCCTGGCTAGGTATCTGGCTGGTAATGGCAGGCACAAGCTGATCAAAAACTGTACCCGGCAACCACCTTCATCTTTGTAGAGTACTTTTTTAGCAAACGTGTTCGCTTTTTCGACCGCAATTGTCTGGGTTATGCCGTGCCGTGCCGTGACGTGACGGGGATACAACTTAAAGGGGATTTTTTTTACTTTGTTCTATATTTAAAACACTTGAATGAAAGCTTTTAAATTCTTTGTTCACACTAACAAAAGATTGAACATAAATGTATTTGCCTATATGTACAATATTCGTAAAATAAAAAAAAACATCATTAATTGTATTTCCAAATCGTAATACTTCATGCTCATTTAATTGCCTTTTGAAAAAAAAATCGCGTAGCATTTAAATTTGAAAACAACCGAAAAAGTCCTGTTGGATCTCGAAAAAAAATTCATTTAAAAATATCTTAAAAAACATTTTGTTTTTACTTAATAGTTTGATATTGTGCAATCTTTTTTTTACATAATACATTAATCAACGAAAAGAAGCTTAAATAAAATGCACGACTGGGTCGCACGAACTTCCTCCTGTATGCAAAGAGTATGTTTAAAAAAGTACCTATGTATATAAGATTTAAAAATATACCTGTAAAATAAGTTTGTCTTCAAAGATATTATTGCCATTTGATTTGTCAAAAAAAACCTCCATTTTCAATTTTTTGTTTGAAAATCGTTAGACCGGTTTCATTTACATTAATTTTACAAATACAAATTTTTTTTTTATTTTATTATACAAATTTTCCATTTTTTCTTAAAAATATTTTTGTTATGCAGCTTTTTAGTGATTGTAAATATACGCTTTAGATTTGAATTTCGTAAAAAATGTGGACCTTTTTTCGAGATATCGAACTTTGAAAAAACGAATTCACTTTTGATCATCAAATATTGAAATCGGTTCATTAGTTCCTGAGAATTATAAAAACTAAATTACGGTTCTATGAGACGTACCCTTACGGAGCAATACAAAAATAAATTTTTTAACTAAAAGAAGCCAAGTTAAGAAAACTAAATTAGAGAAAATTTAATACTAATCAAAAAATTAAGAAAGTATTGATATGGGGTACATTTTTTTCGAGTGCAAAAGCAAATAGTGCGCTTTTGGCGGAGGGAAATTTTGTTGTCGAGAATAGAAATTAAGTCTGGACGAATAATCATTAAATATATATATTATTTCGTTACCATATCTCCCTTTTTTGGCTTTCATACGGAACTAATTTTAACAAATAAGGTGTCAAAACAAAGAGAATCTTCGGTAGACTATGCGAATTGTATTTTATTGAATATTAATTTATAAAAAAACTTAACGTTTTATTATAATAAAAATATTAAATAAATAATAATATAAACACCATTTTTTGTCAGTAAGTTGGTTTCCAGATATTTCCTTTGTATATACAAAGTCTCGATTCATCCCAAGACACAACTCATTCTAGGACAACTCATCCCGGAAATGAAAAATACTTGTAAGCATACTTAACGAAAACAATTGTTTGTGTATTCAACTAGTTCGTTCAAAACTTTTTTCTTTGGATAGCTTTATTTTAATTTCGTATTAGAAGAACCAGGATGGAAAATGAATTATCTGAAGATAAGAAACAGGAAGAACATGTATGTTTAAATTGTGAAGCGATCGCCTATTGGTATTTAGGTAGGCTTTCTAAAAAGAATAAAGAATAGTACATTGGCGTGCTCAGATTTATGCAGATAGATAGATAAAGACATGTTTATGATGATAATGAAGGGATGTTATTGGTAGGTAGGAGGTACTTACTACAATCCAATCACATTCCTTCTTTCCTACAAGTTTTCAGTTCAAACATGCAGTTATTACGTTCAGTTTAACGTCGCGTCGCTAAAGTTTAAAAAAACAGGCATACGAACAGGTACACGAAATTGCTATTCATGCGTTGTTTACAGTCAGGCTCTTGTGCGTTTTGGATTTTAGTTATGAAGTGACACATAAACAGTAGTTGTAGAGGTTGTACGTTACGTAATACCTATATAGGTATAATGTGTATACGTTGAACAAGGGATTCTAATAGAAAATACATATACTCTTTCTGGCCCGTTTCTTTAACTTGTACTAAGTATTTATTCTTTTATATAGGCGAAGGCAAGTAAAATATATGTGAAACAACCTTATTCTTAAAGAATGATATTTTAAAATCATATATACAAAGGTACCAAGATAATACTTCTTGATAGACACTTGAAAATAGATTAAAAATATCATATTCGTTAATCCGATGCAGTGGCGCTACACGGCCATCGTTGGTATTTACAATAGTTATAGTTATAAAAATACATAAATATGTACCAAATGCATACATTTGGTTAAAAGATAGGAATGGACTTAAAATTTTCTCAAAGTAATGCGCTCTTTTGGGCTATTGCACAGGATCTTTTGAGATGGGAGGGGGTTACATTTAATACAGTTAAAATAATTAAAAAAAAAAAAAACTATTTTAAGATTCAAAATTTTACCTGAAAAATAAGTTTGTCTTCAAAAATTTAATGCCATTTCATAAATCAAAAACCACTTAATTTTTCAAATTTTTTTTTCGAAAATCGTTAGAGCGTGTTTTTTTTTTTAATTAATTTTGTATGGATACAATTTTTCAATTTTGTTCTAAAAATATTTTTGGTATGCAGTTGTTTAGTGATTGTAAAAAAATGTTGACCTGTTTTTGAGATATAGAATTTTGAAAAAAAAAATCAATTTTTTTTTTAAAATCCAAACAAAAAAATTGCACTCTTGATAATCAAATATTGTTAACGAAATATAAGAGCTCGTTCAAAAAAAAACTATTGAAATCTAAATAAGGATTTGAAAAATTTGACATCACCTAAAATGCCGTTAAGCGGTAAGATTTTCTTCGACGAAGCTTTTATTCATATCGAACACAATTCTCTTCTTTGGGCAGATACCTTAAGAACCCTTTTAAGTCTCTTGGTTGAACGTTGTCTGATTGCAACATTGAAGCTCTTTAACAACATCGATATGTTTCATTTCTTTCATTATTTTACCGCTCATTACAATTTTTTTTATAATTTTACACTCAAGGGGAGTTTTAATACCCTTACTATGCCAAGACACAGTGTGAGCATCACGAAAGGTAGAGAGGGTTTGAAAGGATGTGTCGCTGCACATCAGTTTCGAATTTCTGATTATTGCAACGACTGTTAAGGACAGAGTGTGGTACGGCATTCCACGTTCACTTAGTTCGGCTAAAGAACGAACCTCTATACCTGGCAGAACGACTGAAGTTGGGCGGGAGGGTATACTGATAAGCATTCCTGGACGCATAGACAATAGACATCGAAAACCAAAGAGCGTTTGTATTTATAGTGATTAGCATTCCTGGAGGCATAGACAATAGACATCCAAAACCATAGGGGGTTTGTATTTTATTATTTGTATTATAAGGGTATTTATAACCCTTTGAATACGTGTACAATATATTTAAAAAAAGTTATGTACAATTGTAAAGAGTTATAAAATATTCAATCGAAACTCTTTAAATACTTTTTTACGTGGCTGTAATTGACTCATTGCGTCGGTGTCCACAAAGAAAGCAAAAAACGTTTACCCAACTTTTATGTTTTACATTGTAATCTTTAAAGTTTCAAAATTATAATCTTAATATACATATATATGTATATAAATTACGTGTCACAATGTTTGTCCTCGAAGGACTCCTAAACTACTTAACCGATTTTAATCAAATGTGTACAACGTGTGCAGTTTGATCCAACTTGAAAGATAGGATAGCTTACATCTCTATTTATGATCGCAATATTATTTTATTGCAAATTATTTTTCTATTATTTGACAGTCACATTTATCTATTAGCTCCAAACGATTCTAACAGATGGCAACGTTCGACCTACACCTTTTTGTGGGTTGATAGCAGGTAATGAAAAAAGCCTGTACTATGAATTTCCTTCGGCGTCTATCTGTGTTTATGCAATGAATAGTGTGATATAGAATTGGTTTGTAATTAACAAAATGTGCGGAGTTAATAAGTAATAATTACAGTTTGGTAAAGTTCGGAATTATGAGTGGCAACTGAGCAATAATTTGTTTAAAAAAATTACTTATTAGAAATACGTAAAAACTGACTTTCGGCTCAAATATCTTGCGCAAGAAATATTTTGACATATAAGTGTGGGTCATATATCCCAGCTTCTGTTCTTATTACATGAACTTTAACCAAATTGTACTCAACATATTGTTTTTCTAGGCCATATCATTAATATATCAATCAATTTTTATTCCGTATAACATTGGTTGGCACAATATAAGAACCATCGACACCAAAATTTAACATACAAATCTTAATCGTTAGTATCTAGCTTCTTTAAAAACAATAAGTACAGCCTTCAAAAAATAAATCAGTCTAAATATACGTACACCTACATTATATAAATATGCACACCACTCACACTTTCATACAAACAGACTTTGGATAGTAAAACTGAAATTTAAGTTTATAAAATCTACCCAAAAACCAACCTCATTTTACTGCTTTAGCCATCGTGCCCTAGTGTTGGTTTAAAGTAATTCCTAAGGCATCATCAATTCGAAATTATGGCGGAAAGCAAACAGTTTAAATGTTTAATTACCTTCAAAGGGTGCATCTACTCTTAGCTGACTTCGCATCGATCCATTTCCACAATATGCATCGTACATACCTACTCAGACCAATATCCAGTAATTCCCTGGCTCCACAAGGACCCGAATGCCGAACACATAATTTAGAGCTGAAAAATGGAAGACAAGGATTCAAAATGAATAAAACTTGCATCCTTGCTAGTTTCACTCCTTTTCAGGAAAAGAAGTGCAGCACGTCGATTTGTTTGCGTGTGCTATAGTGCACGTAAATCCACCCCCTAAACCCGTATATTTTCTCGGTTTATTTTTTTTTCGTTTAAATATTATTTTGCACTTTTTTTTTTTAGATGAAGTTGAGAGATGCCAGAATATAAATTTGTAATTCAGTAGTCAGCATTCTGAACGTTGTGCAATGTGCATTTCCAATTCGATCCATTGTACCAAATCAACCCCGAATCAAGCACATAGAAATAGTTAAAAATAAAATGCAGCCAAAAGCAAACGGCAAACAGGAAGAGGATGTTTGAAAGGGGTTAAAAACCTCCCTCCCCGCTTACACTCATGGCGGGAACAAAGTGCGTCCGATTAGTTGCAATAAGTTCAGTACTGCCAAAAAAAAACTTTTAGTTATGTATATGTTTGCGTTTTGGGTGCAGAGTGTACGTATGTGGTAACCAGTGGCTTTGAGGCAAGTTTTCCAACTGAATATTTATAGGTAACTAATAAAAAAAGTCTTTAAAGAAAGCATCGATCAGCTTCTTACTGTATTAACATTTGATTTATTATATTTATTATTATATTTCCTGCTAACAAGATTTTGTTTTTTCTAAGAAGAATTTTTTGTATAAGAGCAATGTTTTTTATAAGATGAAGTTAGTTTGAATCCAAATTGTTGCCAAAATATTCGAGTAAATCTATAAAAATAAAAAAACAATATAAGAAACCGTACGTCCGTAAGTTCGGGAAGTTTTTTTCGTCGTCCATATCTCAAGAACCAGTAGAGATATCGACTTCAAATACACCTTGTTATACAGATAGTAATGCAGAAAGGACTCTCAAGAAAATTGAGTGGGTTGTTTTTTACCAACATTTCGTTAACCCAAAATATCTCACGAACCAATAGCGCTAACGACTTGAATTAAATTTTATATTATGTAATGTCATGTGATACAAAACTATTATATTTTTGGCAAAAAAATCAACTAAAAGTGTCACCTCGAATATTTCACGAACAAAAAATGATTTTATCTCCAAAATAATCTTTTGCAACAAGAATAATGTTTTTGACATCTGGTAAAATCGAATCGACAGTTTTTCTACAAAAAATAAAAGCCTTTAAAAACAAAACATTTCTAAAGTTTTGTAATAATTGATTTTCGACTTTAATAGCTTTTTAAAAATTTAGGATATTGGCTTCAAACTGATTTCATCTTATAAAGAATATAATTTTTAGCATGCAGTATAATTTTGGGAAATATCGAAATGACAGTTTTTTTTACAAAAATAAAAACGTAACATTACTAAAACTTGGTAAAAATTGATTTTCGACTCAAATATCTTTTTAAAAAATTTAGATACTGGCTTCAAATAAATTCTATTTCATAAAAAATATTGTTTTCAACATTCAGTGAAAGAAAAAAATCGAATTTACAAAAAAAAACTAAAAAACATTACAAAAACTTGATAAAAATTCGTTTTGACTCAAATATCTGTTCAAAAATTAAAAATATTGGCTTCAAACTAATTTTATCTTATAGAAAATAGTGTTTATTCAGTAAAATTTTTATAAAAATACAACTGTCAGTTTTTTTTATTAAAATTAAAATCTACAACAAAAAGAACGCAAAATTGGTTAAAATTGACATTCGATTCTCGATACCCTTGAATAAATGAAGGCATTGAATTCAGAATGATTTGATTCGGAGCTTAATTTTGTTGTTAACGCAAGATTTTCGAATAAAGATCTAGTTAGCAAAAATAAATTTTGAAATCAAATAATTTCAGCACATGCAAACTGTTGTTGAAAGATGTTGACTTCAAATTATTTATCTCAAATTTTAAGCAAGGCAAATCGACATACGGGATGGGAAGTTATCAGTGTGGGTCGCACCCCAGCCTCTTCTTTTAATTAGTTATTGTAATAAATAACCAACCATCCAGAAACGTATCTCGTAGCAAGCGGTAAGAACATATGTACATGTTTTACTTTTGCAGCCATAAAGTAACCAAGAAAAAAGCACAATTTGCAAGAAATTTGCATTTGAAGAAATGTGTTAAAAATAATATTTCCACGACAATCTTTTTTTAAATTATTATTAATATTGTTGCATTTCTGTAATGGTTCGGCCGAATCTAACAAACATACCATTTATATAATGTTTTATTTGAATCATTATTGTTATGTTATTTTAAAATTACCATTGTTTTATCATTTAAAAATCATTTTGTAGCAACTTAGCATAGCAATAGCTTAATAATATTGTGTGTATCACTTGGCAACTTTTAGAATTTTTCGATAAATTGATTATTATTGTAAATAATTTTAAATTCTCAACATAATTTCTTTTTGTTGATGATTTATAATTGATAGATGATAAATAATGAAAAATAGACAAAATTATCTACTAAAAAAGGAAGTTGTCCTAGATCTAAAAATGTAATTAAGTGAATATAATAATGGTCAATGACACAACTGACAAATTAATCCTGGTATGAGAGATGTGAGGGTATTGCAGATTTTTTATATAAAAAGATTTAAATCGTTCGTCGAAAGATGACCACTTTTAAGAGCTATCTAATTGTGAGGAATGTCGGTAAGGAGAAAGAATACTGTATTGGATTTCAAATAAATTCGTAAGTTTTCTAATATTATTTCTGCGTGGACTATTATAATTCAAATAAAATCAATATAAATATTGGATCAGAATTAAATTATTATATATATACATATTATCATATTCTGTTAATTTATATTTCAAATTAAAAAGAAAAATAGAATGTTGATAAGGATCTTCTACAAAATATTTGTTGTTGTAGTATGACCCCAAGTTGGTTGAGGTTATATCTATGTGTGTACCTATCCGCCTTTACTGTGCGATGTTTAAATTGTGTTAAAAAATGTCCATCTAAACAAAAAATGCCTGAAGGTGCATTTTAAAATTCACTTCACTTTTCTATTATGGCTTTGTTCGAAAGCACGTTATCTAAGGCTTTCGTTATAACTAGTTCAGTGTCAACAATGCAGTGGACAAAGGAAGAGCGGGCGTTCGCCGTGGAGGCCTACATTTCTTTCAGCCGTTCGATCATCGCAATTCAGTGTGCTTTCAGAAACCATTTCAATATCGCACCTGCAGGTCGTGTGCCTGATCGGAAATCGATTTGTTTGTGGGTGGACACGTTCAGGGATACCCGTAGTGTGCAGAAGAAACATAATGGACCTTCCAGAACCGTCAGGACGCCAGAAAACATCGAAAGGGTAAGGGCGCAGTTTTGAAATCCCCTAGATGATCTGCACACAAACATTCGGCTGCTTTAGGGATTTCCAGTCGCACAGTGAGACGAATTCTTCATGAGGAACTTAATTTTCACCCATACAAATTGGCAGTGGCGCAACAACTTAATCCACGCGATTATGTTGCGCGAAAAAATGCATTCCTTGAAAACCTGCCTCAGGACCACCTTGTTTTCTTTAGTGACGAGGCACATTTCCATATTTCAGGATGTGTGAACAAACAAAAGATGATTGTGGTCTGTGGATTTTTGTCTGCCCAAACTTGAACAAATGAATGAAGGGGAAGTGAGGTTTCAACAGGATGGCGGCACAGCTCACACGCAAAGGAGATCAATAATAATTTGGCGTGAACACTTCCCCAAACGGCTCAACTCTCTTAGAGGCGATCTTCAGTGGCCAGCACGATCGCCAGATTTATCCCCATGTGATTTTCTCCTGTTGGGCTACCTTAAATCGTCGGTGTACACTAATCGTCCAAGGACCCTTCGTCATCTTAAAAATAATATTCGTGCTGCTATCGCCGACATAAGCACAGATATGCTGGAAAAAGTGGAAAACAATTTCAAATTCCGACTATCTCAGTGCATTGATGAGAACGGTGGCCACCTTCGAGATGTCGTTTTTAAAACCAAATAAAATAAAACTTTAAACGTACTTCTATACACAGACAAAATAATTAAATCAATATTGCCAATACTTTTTGTGTTATGATTTTTTAAAATAAGGAAGAAGAACGAAATTCAAAACTATAGGCCCATTTCAATCCTGCCCGTTGTTGAACAATGCTTGGAAGAAATTGTGGTAAGACGTTTAACCAAATTCATTGAAAACACCGCTTACTGCAATACAATCAATATGGCTTTCAAAAAGGAAAAAGTGCGGGAAAACTACTTGGAGAATTCTGTAACGCTGTCAACATGAGTCTCTATAAAAATCATCACGTGTTGGTAATGTTTGTGGACTTCAGTAAGGCTTTTGATACGTTGAGTCACGAAAAACTACTTGATGTACTTCACAAAATTGGCATTAGAGGAACCCTTTGGAAATGGATGGAGAGCTATATGATAGAAAGAACCTTCAAAGTTAAAATTGGAAGTTCATGGAGCCATGAAAAAAATGTACTCATGGTGTACCACAGGGTCAAAATTTGGCCCAGATCTTTTCATTCTTTTTACGAACGCACTTCTTCGAATTTTCAAAAAAAGCACCGTTTTGCATATGCAGATGACATAGCAATTGTTGTTAGACACAGGTGTCTAAAAGCAGCAATTTCAATAATGCAACAGGAGTTTGATGAAGTTTCTCGATGGTGCCACGATTCTGGTTTGGTCATTAATGGCACCAAAACGAAGCTGATGCATATTCGTAAACCGAACCAACAAGAACAGGAAATAAACATATACTTTCAAAACCCAAAATGTCCGACTTCGCAAAAAAGTGATGCAATTGAACTAGTGAAATCAATCAAATATCTTGGAGTTACAATAGATGAAAACTTCCTATGGCGCGAACACATCAACAATCTACGACTAAGTATGAGAAGTGCTATGTTTGCCCTTTTTTACCTTGAAAGATATTCAACGAAAGATGTACAAAAACAAGTATATTACTCAATTGTTGATTAAGGTATGGAGTACTGGCATGGGGAAATGCATCAAAGACACACATAGATAAACTTTTTAATCTTCAGTATAGAATCATCAAAATAATTGATAAAAACCATCTCTATTTCAAGTTTTTGAGTGTAGATAATATATTCAAGATGAAAGCAATTCTAGAATACTATGATGATTCAAGATTCCAGCAACATATTTCGCATAGCTACAGCACTAGAAGACGAGTACAAGGTCTACTTGAAACTCCGGAAATATACAACAAGTATGGCAGAAAACAACTGAGCTATACCATTCCATCAATCAAGGACCAGCTTCCAATTAGTCTAAAAAATATTCAAAATTTTAAAAAACGTAAAAAATGTATAAAACTTTTCTTTTTAAACTAAATTCCAAACACCAATAGCACTTGCCTCAAATTATTTTTTTTTCATACTTGCTTAAAAAAAAAAAAGAGGCTGGGATGCGACCCACACTGATAACTTCCCATCCCGTCTATCGATTTGTCTTGCTTAAAAGTTTGTCTAAATGTATCAATTCTTGCCAAATTTGCGTTCTATTTTTTGTAGATTTTATTTTTTTTATGAAAAAACGGACTGTTGGATTTTTATAAAAAAATTACTGAATATAAAAAACAATATTTTCTGTGAAATAAAATAAGTTTGAAGACAATATTTTTAATTTTTGAAAAGCTATTTGAGTCGAAAATCCATTTTTTTGTTTAGGTTTTTATTTTTTGTAAAAAAACTGTCAGTTCGATTTTTCTCAAAATTTTTCCTAATGTTGAAAACAATATTTCTTATAAGTTAAAATTAGTTAGAAGCCATAATCTCAAATTTTTGAAAAGATATTTAAGTCGAAAATCAATTTTTACCAACTTTTGTTAATTTTTTTTTTTCGGTTTTTAATTTTTTGTAAGAAAACTGTCAATTCTATTTTTTTCAAAATTTTACTAAATGTTGAAAACAACATTTTTTGAAATATAAAAGTAGTTTAAAGCCAATATCTCAAAGTCTTGAAAAGATATTTGAGTCAAAACTCAATTTTTACCAACTTTTTTTTTATTTTTTTTAAGGTTATTATTTTTTGTAAAAAAAACTGTCAATTCGATTTTTCTCAAAATTTTATCAGATGTCAAAAACATTATTCTTCATTGCACAAAATTGTTTTGGAAATGAAATCATATTTTAGTCGTAAAATTTTCGAAGTGACAAATTTTTTTTTTCAGTTTTTTTGATTTATAAAAAAAACCGTTAATTGAATTTTTTTCCAAAAATATAATTGTTTTGTATCACGTTACAATATATAACATAAAATTTAATTCAAGTCTCTAGCGTCATTGGTTCATGACATATTTAGGGTTAACCAAAATGTTCACTTTTTTTTTAAACTGCTATGGTAAAAAAACCACCCACGCAATTTTCTTGAGAGCCCTTTCTGCATTTTTCTGCCTTATTATCTGTATAACAAAATTTATTTGAAGACGATATCTCTTCTGGTTCTTGAGCTATGGACGACGAAAAAAACGTCGCGAACGTACGGACGTACGTACACACGCACGCACAGACATCTTTCTAAAAATCTTTTATTTCGACTCTAGGGACCTTGAAACGTCGAGAAATGTCAAAATTTTCAATTTGTCAAATCGGACCCATTACAATAACTTCCTGTGGGAAGTTAAAAAATATTACTAAATATTTTTTGTTCCATTTTTGTTAAATTAACTTTTTACTGAACTAAAAAATAGGGTTATACTTCCAAATCAATTCAAATTACTTTTCAAAATTCAACCACCCACAAGCACTAAGCTTCGTGGGTAATACAAATATTGTTAAAATCTTTTGAAATTAATAAAAAAATCATAAAATAATATTAATATAATATCTATCTATCTATCTATCTATCTATCTATCTATCTATCTATCTATCTATCTATCTATCTATCTATCTATCTATCTATCTATCTATCTATCTATCTATCTATCTATCTATCTATCTATCTATCTATCTATCTATCTATCTATCTATCTATCTATCTATCTATCTATCTATCTATCTATCTATCTATCTATCTATCTATCTATCTATCTATCTATCTATCTATCTATCTATCTATCTATCTATCTATCTATCTATCTATCTATCTATCTATCTATCTATCTATCTATCTATCTATCTATCTATCTATCTATCTATCTATCTATCTATCTATCTATCTATCTATCTATCTATCTATCTATCTATCTATCTATCTATCTATCTATCTATCTATCTATCTATCTATCTATCTATCTATCTATCTATCTATCTATCTATCTATCTATCTATCTATCTATCTATCTATCTATCTATCTATCTATCTATCTATCTATCTATCTATCTATCTATCTATCTATCTATCTATCTATCTATCTATCTATCTATCTATCTATCTATCTATCTATCTATCTATCTATCTATCTATCTATCTATCTATCTATCTATCTATCTATCTATCTATCTATCTATCTATCTATCTATCTATCTTTCTATCTATCTATCTATCTATCTATCTATCTATCTATCTATCTATCTATCTATCTATCTATCTATCTATCTATCTATCTATCTATCTATCTATCTATCTATCTATCTATCTATCTATCTATCTATCTATCTATCTATCTATCTATCTATCTATCTATCTATCTATCTATCTATCTATCTATCTATCTATCTATCTATCTATCTATCTATCTATCTATCTATCTATCTATCTATCTATCTATCTATCTATCTATCTATCTATCTATCTATCTATCTATCTATCTATCTATCTATCTATCTATCTATCTATCTATCTATCTATCTATCTATCTATCTATCTATCTATCTATCTATCTATCTATCTATCTATCTACCTATCTATCTATCTATCTATCTATCTATCTATCTATCTATCTATATATCTATCTATCTATCTATCTATCTATCTATCTATCTATCTATCTATCTATCTATCTATCTATCTATCTATCTATCTATCTATCTATCTATCTATCTATCTATCTATCTATCTATCTATCTATCTATCTATCTATCTATTATTATTCTATTGTGAGCTTAAAGTGATTAGACGTGTTGTTCAAGCGATCCTAATATTAGTGGGTTTTTTTCTCTGATTAGATTTTAAATTTTCCTTACTATCTCAGAAAAACTTCCATACGAAGGTGAGTTGGTAACATGTACGATGTGCAACCGCAATCTGCACTTTGAGTGCACTACCATCTCCGAAAGATCTTGGAGAATCATGGGGAAACCTAAGAAAGATGCGTGGAAGTGTCAATTTTGCAGAAATGCGGTAATAGCCAACGCCAACGTCACCGCCACCGCCGCTGATGTTCAAGGTACTACTGCTAAGGGCAATAACGGAGGGTCTGTTATACAGTCATTAACACCTGATGTACAACCTTCAAAAAGAACTCGACCACCAAACAGCCCAGAAATTATACGAAGTGATGCTGCTGTGAACAACTCGCTTGTTCTTGCTGAGATTCACCTATTGAGAGATCAAATGAAAGAAATCACTGCAAGATGTGTCTTTCTAAGCGCCAAGTTTGATGAAATGAATACAAATATAACAAAAAACAACAGTCTCATTGAAGGTTTCACAAAGGAAATAAACGAATTGAAAGAAAACAACAAGAAGAAAGACGAAATTATAGAAAACATGCAGGTACAAATAAATAATATGGAACAACAAATGATTAAAAACAACATCGAAATTAAAAACATCCCCCCCACCGCAAACGAAAATATAACGGACATTCTTAAAGGAATAGGTAAAACTATTAATTACGAGATAAAAGACAATGATCTCACTGATATCTACCGAACTAAAATTAAAAACCTCGAAAAATCTATAATAATTGCTACATTTGCATCAAATATGTGCAAGACACAATTTGTAAAACAAGCACGAACCACTCGTCCCATCAGACTGAGTGCAGTGTTACAAAATACCAACAAAGACAAGGACATAATAAACAATTATTGTGGATGACGAAAGAGAAAGCGAAACAAGAAAATTGGAGATTTGTTTGGGAGAGCTCAGGAAGAATATTGGCACGTCAAATTGAGAGCACACAACCTATTATTATAAACACCGCTAATGACATCAACAGAATAACACGCACATAACAATACACGGTGTGAATATAAATATATATACTAAGAAACGCAAAACTATTATATCAAAAATGGATTACACAAATAGAAACAATAATAATGAATTAATTGTCAACTCAAATTGTAGTGTATTACGTGGTTTTAATGACATAAATCTTAGTCAATTCAAAAATTATGAAAATTGTTCTTGCTTATGCTTTAACATAAGATCTTTGCGATTACACTGGAATAACTTTTGCTTAAATATAAGCCACTTCTTAAGTGCATTGAAAATAATTATTTTAGTGGAAACAAATATTGATGATGAAGAAAATGATTTTTATAAAATAGATGGTTTCGAGCTTGAAATTTTAAATAGGAGTACTCAGAGAGGTGGTGGAATCATGATGTTTATTAGGAATAATTTAGGCCACAGACGAATACCCTCGCAAACTACATCATACGAAAACATAAAAATTTGCTACACGGAGAAAAATATTATAACTTACGTTGTTTGAGTTTATAGACCGCCAGGATTCAGTAAAAAAGCATTTATAGACGAATTTAGAAATAATATAGGAATTATGGGAAGAAATGAAGAAATGATTGTGATGGGAGATATGAACATTAATATTTGTGATACATAATCAAACTATGTTAAAGACTATCTGGAGATGTTGGCATCATTGAGGCTGATAAATGTCATTACTGAATACACAAGGATAGATCTTAATAAGGGGACGAAATCAGTAATAGATCATATCCTTGTAAGCAGAGTGGACAAACAAATTAACTCAGCTGTGATTGAGTGTGATATCACCGATCATTATCCAACTTTATACTCCACAGACTCTTTTCAAACATCAGATAGCAACAAAGTCAGTTCTACTTATATACGGAGCACCAGAGTAAATGAACTAATTTGTGAAGAAACTTGGGAGGAAGTTATTAACGAAGAAGATCCTGATACGCTCTACAATAAACTGGTTTGCAAATTAGATGAAATTTATAAAAAGTCAACATACATGAAAACTACACATAACAAAAGACAAAATAGTCCTTGGATAACCCCATGCCTCATCGCCGAATGCAAAAAAAGAGACGAATTATATAGAAGATGGAAAAATAATAGAATGAACAGAAGCTACGAAATGGAATATAAAATCTTCCGAAATAAACTTAATAAAATTATAGCGGCTTAAAAGAACAACTTTTATAAGAACAAATTCGTTTAATTTAAGAACGATCCTAGAAAGACATGGGCATTAATAAATGAAATTGTAGGAAGAAATAAGGCAAATGTTGACGAAACAATGTTAAAAAATTTCTCAACTCAAAATCAAATCGAAATCAAAGCACTGTGCAACGAATGTGCAGAATTTTTCTCAACCCAGACATCTCAAATTATTCATCACTGCAGCTATACTACATCGAATCATGAAAATGCTTTACTAAAAAACTCAATATTTGCTTATGCTACAAATATACAGGAGATACGCAAAATTATAAGCTCTCTCAGCGAAGATAAATCACCAGGAATTGATGGAATTAGAGCAGCTGATATGAGAAGACATATAGACATTTTTGCTCCCATACTATGTAAACTGATTAATTTGAGCTTGACACAGTCTAAAATTCCATTCATGTTAAAAACTGCATTGGTGAGACCAATCTATAAGAGTGGAGTTAAAAATCAACTAAGCAATTATAGACCGATTTCCATACTTCCAGTAGTAGAAAAGTGTCTAGAAGAGGTTATTTCAAAAAGGCTACAGAGTTATATTGACAAAAACTCTCTTTTACATAAAAGCCAATGTGGTTTTCAAAAAAACAAAAATACAAGCAAACTGCTCGCTGAATTCACCAATTGTATCAACGAAAGTTTAAATAAAAGCCATCATATCCTTCTCCTGTTTATGGATTTCAGTAAAGCTTTCGATACTCTCAACCATTCTAACTTACTGAGAGCGCTTGGGCGAATAGGCATACGAGGTTTAATGGCTGATTGGCTAAGGGATTACCTGCACAACAGGCTGTTTTGTGTAAAAATTAAGAACGTTATGAGTGAGAAAAAGGGCGTTCAATATGGAGTTCCTCAGGGTTCAAAGCTAGGACCGATTTTATTCATCCACGAACGAGCTTATTCGCGTTTTTAAACGTAGTATTCCGTTCGCCTTTGCTGATGATACAGCGATTGTGGTCCGCCACAGGTCTTTGGATACAGCAACGGAAATATTACAATATGAGTTTAATGCTGCAGTAAAATGGTGCCACGACAACGGATTGGTGATCAACGCATTAAAAACCAAAATGATGCATATCCGAAACCCACAATTTAAATCCAGTCAGAGGAGAATATATATGACTAGCAATGCATGTCCTAATGCAGCAAACAAGACTATTGAATTAGTAGAAAGCTACAAATATCTTGGAGTTATAATCGACTGCCATTTTTTTTGGGACAAACATATAGACAAACTTAGAATGGATCTAAAAAAAGCTCTATACGCACTAGCCCATTTGCGTTACCATGCCTCAACACATGTTTTAAGACAAGTCTATTATGCCCTAGTAGAGTCTAAACTACGGTATGGTATACTTGCTTGGGGCAACGCCGCAAAAACGCACATAAATAAACTTCAAAATTCATCACTGAAACAAATTAATCATGGATTTTCGAGTCACAACGAATGCAAGTTTAAAGTTCTTCAAGTTGCTAATACTAGAGTACTCTGATGATAGCCATTTTATTCGACCAGTGGCCCATGCGATAAGCACCAGACGACGACGTGCCCAAGGTATGCTACAGTTGCCCAGTCACTATAATACGTATGGCAGAAGACAACTTCAATACAGCGTCCCTTCAACAATCAACGAATTACCTCGAGAGTTATTAAACATTGAAAATTTCAAGACTAGAAAAAAAAATATTAAAAGTTTCTTTCTAAATTCAAATTAGTAATATATATGTACATCTAAAATCTATCACTTTAAAGCTTACTTAAAATTATTAATTTTTGTGAAACACAATCTTCTGCAGACAAGCCTATAGGCTTCGCAGGAACTTATTGAAAATTGTTAAGTCTTTATGAAATCTGAATAAAAATTCTATTTTATTCTATTCTATTCTATTCTATTCTATTCTATTCTATTCTATTCTATTCTATTCTATTCTATTCTATTCTATTCTATTCTATTCTATTCTATTCTATTCTATTCTATTCTATTCTATTCTATTCTATTCTATTCTATTCTATTCTATTCTATTCTATTCTATTCTATTCTATTCTATTCTATTCTATTCTATTCTATTCTATTCTATTCTATTCTATTCTATTCTATTCTATTCTATTCTATTCTATTCTATTCTATTCTATTCTATTCTATTCTATTCTATTCTATTCTATTCTATTCTATTCTATTCTATTCTATTCTATTCTATTCTATTCTATTCTATTCTATTCTATTCTATTCTATTCTATTCTATTCTATTCTATTCTATTCTATTCTATTCTATTCTATTCTATTCTATTCTATTCTATTCTATTCTATTCTATTCTATTCTATTCTATTCTATTCTATTCTATTCTATTCTATTCTATTCTATTCTATTCTATTCTATTCTATTCTATTCTATTCTATTCTATTCTATTCTATTCTATTCTATTCTATTCTATTCTATTCTATTCTATTCTATTCTATTCTATTCTATTCTATTCTATTCTATTCTATTCTATTCTATTCTATTCTATTCTATTCTATTCTATTCTATTCTATTCTATTCTATTCTATTCTATTCTATTCTATTCTATTCTATTCTATTCTATTCTATTCTATTCTATTCTATTCTATTCTATTCTATTCTATTCTATTCTATTCTATTCTATTCTATTCTATTCTATTCTATTCTATTCTATTCTATTCTATTCTATTCTATTCTATTCTATTCTATTCTATTCTATTCTATTCTATTCTATTCTATTCTATTCTATTCTATTCTATTCTATTCTATTCTATTCTATTCTATTCTATTCTATTCTATTCTATTCTATCTATTCTATTCTATTCTATTCTATTCTATTCTATTCTATTCTATTCTATTCTATTCTATTCTATTCTATTCTATTCTATTCTATTCTATTCTATTCTATTCTATTCTATTCTATTCTATTCTATTCTATTCTATTTATTCTATTCTATTCTATTCTATTCTATTCTATTCAATCTATTCTATTCTATTCTATTCTATTCTATTCTATTCTATTCTATTCTATTCTATTCTATTCTATTCTATTCTATTCTATTCTATTCTATTCTATTCTATTCTATTCTATTCTATTCTATTCTATTCTATTCTATTCTATTCTATTCTATTCTATTCTATTCTATTCTATTCTATTCTATTCTATTCTATTCTATTCTATTCTATTCTATTCTATTCTATTCTATTCTATTCTATTCTATTCTATTCTATTCTATTCTATTCTATTCTATTCTATTCTATTCTATTCTATTCTATTCTATTCTATTCTATTCTATTCTATTCTATTCTATTCTATTCTATTCTATTCTATTCTATTCTATTCTATTCTATTCTATTCTATTCTATTCTATTCTATTCTAGTCTATTCTATTCTATTCTTTCTATTCTATTCTATTCTATTCTATTCTATTCTATTCTATTCTATTCTATTCTATTCTATTCTATTCTATTCTATTCTATTCTATTCTATTCTATTCTATTCTATTCTATTCTATTCTATTCTATTCTATTCTATTCTATTCTATTCTATTCTATTCTATTCTATTCTATTCTATTCTATTCTATTCTATTCTATTCTATTCTATTCTATTCTATTCTATTCTATTCTATTCTATTCTATTCTATTCTATTCTATTCTATTCTATTCTATTCTATTCTATTCTATTCTATTCTATTCTATTCTATTCTATTCTATTCTATTCTATTCTATTCTATTCTATTCTATTCTATTCTATTCTATTCTATTCTATTCTATTCTATTCTATTCTATTCTATTCTATTCTATTCTATTCTATTCTATTCTATTCTATTCTATTCTATTCTATTCTATTCTATTCTATTCTATTCTATTCTATTCTATTCTATTCTATTCTATTCTATTCTATTCTATTCTATTCTATTCTATTCTATTCTATTCTATTCTATTCTATTCTATTCTATTCTATTCTATTCTATTCTATTCTATTCTATTCTATTCTATTCTATTCTATTCTATTCTATTCTATTCTATTCTATTCTATTCTATTCTATTCTATTCTATTCTATTCTATTCTATTCTATTCTATTCTATTCTATTCTATTCTATTCTATTCTATTCTATTCTATTCTATTCTATTCTATTCTATTCTATTCTATTCTATTCTATTCTATTCTATTCTATTCTATTCTATTCTATTCTATTCTATTCTATTCTATTCTATTCTATTCTATTCTATTCTATTCTATTCTATTCTATTCTATTCTATTCTATTCTATTCTATTCTATTCTATTCTATTCTATTCTATTCTATTCTATTCTATTCTATTCTATTCTATTCTATTCTATTCTATTCTATTCTATTCTATTCTATTCTATTCTATTCTATTCTATTCTATTCTATTCTATTCTATTCTATTCTATTCTATTCTATTCTATTCTATTCTATTCTATTCTATTCTATTCTATTCTATTCTATTCTATTCTATTCTATTCTATTCTATTCTATTCTATTCTATGCTATTCTATTCTATTCTATTCTATTCTATTCTATTCTATTCTATTCTATTCTATTCTATTCTATTCTATTCTATTCTATTCTATTCTATTCTATTCTATTCTATTCTATTCTATTCTATTCTATTCTATTCTATTCTATTCTATTCTATTCTATTCTATTCTATTCTATTCTATTCTATTCTATTCTATTCTATTCTATTCTATTCTATTCTATTCTATTCTATTCTATTCTATTCTATTCTATTCTATTCTATTCTATTCTATTCTATTCTATTCTATTCTATTCTATTCTATTCTATTCTATTCTATTCTATTCTATTCTATTCTATTCTATTCTATTCTATTCTATTCTATTCTATTCTATTCTATTCTATTCTATTCTATTCTATTCTATTCTATTCTATTCTATTCTATTCTATTCTATTCTATTCTATTCTATTCTATTCTATTCTATTCTATTCTATTCTATTCTATTCTATTCTATTCTATTCTATTCTATTCTATTCTATTCTATTCTATTCTATTCTATTCTATTCTATTCTATTCTATTCTATTCTACTCTATTCTATTCTATTCTATTCTATTCTATTCTATTCTATTCTATTCTATTCTATTCTATTCTATTCTATTCTATTCTATTCTATTCTATTCTATTCTATTCTATTCTATTCTATTCTATTCTATTCTATTCTATTCTATTCTATTCTATTCTATTCTATTCTATTCTATTCTATTCTATTCTATTCTATTCTATTCTATTCTATTCTATTCTATTCTATTCTATTCTATTCTATTCTATTCTATTCTATTCTATTCTATTCTATTCTATTCTATTCTATTCTATTCTATTCTATTCTATTCTATTCTATTCTATTCTATTCTATTCTATTCTATTCTATTCTATTCTATTCTATTCTATTCTATTCTATTCTATTCTATTCTATTCTATTCTATTCTATTCTATTCTATTCTATTCTATTCTATTCTATTCTATTCTATTCTATTCTATTCTATTCTATTCTATTCTATTCTATTCTATTCTATTCTATTCTATTCTATTCTATTCTATTCTATTCTATTCTATTCTATTCTATTCTATTCTATTCTATTCTATTCTATTCTATTCTATTCTATTCTATTCTATTCTATTCTATTCTATTCTATTCTATTCTATTCTATTCTATTCTATTCTGTTCTATTCTATTCTATTCTATTCTATTCTATTCTATTCTATTCTATTCTATTCTATTCTATTCTATTCTATTCTATTCTATTCTATTCTATTCTATTCTATTCTATTCTATTCTATTCTATTCTATTCTATTCTATTCTATTCTATTCTATTCTATTCTATTCTATTCTATTCTATTCTATTCTATTCTATTCTATTCTATTCTATTCTATTCTATTCTATTCTATTCTATTCTATTCTATTCTATTCTATTCTATTCTATTCTATTCTATTCTATTCTATTCTATTCTATTCTATTCTATTCTATTCTATTCTATTCTATTCTATTCTATTCTATTCTATTCTATTCTATTCTATTCTATTCTATTCTATTCTATTCTATTCTATTCTATTCTATTCTATTCTATTCTATTCTATTCTATTCTATTCTATTCTATTCTATTCTATTCTATTCTATTCTATTCTATTCTATTCTATTTCTATTCTATTCTATTCTATTCTATTCTATTCTATTCTATTCTATTCTATTCTATTCTATTCTATTCTATTCTATTCTATTCTATTCTATTCTATTCTATTCTATTCTATTCTATTCTATTCTATTCTATTCTATTCTATTCTATTCTATTCTATTCTATTCTATTCTATTCTATTCTATTCTATTCTATTCTATTCTATTCTATTCTATTCTATTCTATTCTATTCTATTCTATTCTATTCTATTCTATTCTATTCTATTCTATTCTATTCTATTCTATTCTATTCTATTCTATTCTATTCTATTCTATTCTATTCTATTCTATTCTATTCTATTCTATTCTATTCTATTCTATTCTATTCTATTCTATTCTATTCTATTCTATTCTATTCTATTCTATTCTATTCTATTCTATTCTATTCTATTCTATTCTATTCTATTCTATTCTATTCTATTCTATTCTATTCTATTCTATTCTATTCTATTCTATTCTATTCTATTCTATTCTATTCTATTCTATTCTATTCTATTCTATTCTATTCTATTCTATTCTATTCTATTCTATTCTATTCTATTCTATTCTATTCTATTCTATTCTATTCTATTCTATTCTATTCTATTCTATTCTGTTCTATTCTATTCTATTCTATTCTATTCTATTCTATTCTATTCTATTCTATTCTATTCTATTCTATTCTATTCTATTCTATTCTATTCTATTCTATTCTATTCTATTCTATTCTATTCTATTCTATTCTATTCTATTCTATTCTATTCTATTCTATTCTATTCTATTCTATTCTATTCTATTCTATTCTATTCTATTCTATTCTATTCTATTCTATTCTATTCTATTCTATTCTATTCTATTCTATTCTATTCTATTCTATTCTATTCTATTCTATTCTATTCTATTCTATTCTATTCTATTCTATTCTATTCTATTCTATTCTATTCTATTCTATTCTATTCTATTCTATTCTATTCTATTCTATTCTATTCTATTCTATTCTATTCTATTCTATTCTATTCTATTCTATTCTATTCTATTCTATTCTATTCTATTCTATTCTATTCTATTCTATTCTATTCTATTCTATTCTATTCTATTCTATTCTATTCTATTCTATTCTATTCTATTCTATTCTATTCTATTCTATTCTATTCTATTCTATTCTATTCTATTCTATTCTATTCTATTCTATTCTATTCTATTCTATTCTATTCTATTCTATTCTATTCTATTCTATTCTATTCTATTCTATTCTATTCTATTCTATTCTATTCTATTCTATTCTATTCTATTCTGTTCTATTCTATTCTATTCTATTCTATTCTATTCTATTCTATTCTATTCTATTCTATTCTATTCTATTCTATTCTATTCTATTCTATTCTATTCTATTCTATTCTATTCTATTCTATTCTATTCTATTCTATTCTATTCTATTCTATTCTATTCTATTCTATTCTATTCTATTCTATTCTATTCTATTCTATTCTATTCTATTCTATTCTATTCTATTCTATTCTATTCTATTCTATTCTATTCTATTCTATTCTATTCTATTCTATTCTATTCTATTCTATTCTATTCTATTCTATTCTATTCTATTCTATTCTATTCTATTCTATTCTATTCTATTCTATTCTATTCTATTCTATTCTATTCTATTCTATTCTATTCTATTCTATTCTATTCTATTCTATTCTATTCTATTCTATTCTATTCTATTCTATTCTATTCTATTCTATTCTATTCTATTCTATTCTATTCTATTCTATTCTATTCTATTCTATTCTATTCTATTCTATTCTATTCTATTCTATTCTATTCTATTCTATTCTATTCTATTCTATTCTATTCTATTCTATTCTATTCTATTCTATTCTATTCTATTCTATTCTATTCTATTCTATTCTATTCTATTCTATTCTATTCTATTCTATTCTATTCTATTCTATTCTATTCTATTCTATTCTATTCTATTCTATTCTATTCTATTCTATTCTATTCTATTCTATTCTATTCTATTCTATTCTATTCTATTCTATTCTATTCTATTCTATTCTATTCTATTCTATTCTATTCTATTCTATTCTATTCTATTCTATTCTATTCTATTCTATTCTATTCTATTCTATTCTATTCTATTCTATTCTATTCTATTCTATTCTATTCTATTCTATTCTATTCTATTCTATTCTATTCTATTCTATTCTATTCTATTCTATTCTATTCTATTCTATTCTATTCTATTCTATTCTATTCTATTCTATTCTATTCTATTCTATTCTATTCTATTCTATTCTATTCTATTCTATTCTATTCTATTCTATTCTATTCTATTCTATTCTATTCTATTCTATTCTATTCTATTCTATTCTATTCTATTCTATTCTATTCTATTCTATTCTATTCTATTCTATTCTATTCTATTCTATTCTATTCTATTCTATTCTATTCTATTCTATTCTATTCTATTCTATTCTATTCTATTCTATTCTATTCTATTCTATTCTATTCTATTCTATTCTATTCTATTCTATTCTATTCTATTCTATTCTATTCTATTCTATTCTATTCTATTCTATTCTATTCTATTCTATTCTATTCTATTCTATTCTATTCTATTCTATTCTATTCTATTCTATTCTATTCTATTCTATTCTATTCTATTCTATTCTATTCTATTCTATTCTATTCTATTCTATTCTATTCTATTCTATTCTATTCTATTCTATTCTATTCTATTCTATTCTATTCTATTCTATTCTATTCTATTCTATTCTATTCTATTCTATTCTATTCTATTCTATTCTATTCTATTCTATTCTATTCTATTCTATTCTATTCTATTCTATTCTATTCTATTCTATTCTATTCTATTCTATTCTATTCTATTCTATTCTATTCTATTCTATTCTGTTCTATTCTATTCTATTCTATTCTATTCTATTCTATTCTATTCTATTCTATTCTATTCTATTCTATTCTATTCTATTCTATTCTATTCTATTCTATTCTATTCTATTCTATTCTATTCTATTCTATTCTATTCTATTCTATTCTATTCTATTCTATTCTATTCTATTCTATTCTATTCTATTCTATTCTATTCTATTCTATTCTATTCTATTCTATTCTATTCTATTCTATTCTATTCTATTCTATTCTATTCTATTCTATTCTATTCTATTCTATTCTATTCTATTCTATTCTATTCTATTCTATTCTATTCTATTCTATTCTATTCTATTCTATTCTATTCTATTCTATTCTATTCTATTCTATTCTATTCTATTCTATTCTATTCTATTCTATTCTATTCTATTCTATTCTATTCTATTCTATTCTATTCTATTCTATTCTATTCTATTCTATTCTATTCTATTCTATTCTATTCTATTCTATTCTATTCTATTCTATTCTATTCTATTCTATTCTATTCTATTCTATTCTATTCTATTCTATTCTATTCTATTCTATTCTATTCTATTCTATTCTATTCTATTCTATTCTATTCTATTCTACTCTATTCTATTCTATTCTATTCTATTCTATTCTATTCTATTCTATTCTATTCTATTCTATTCTATTCTATTCTATTCTATTCTATTCTATTCTATTCTATTCTATTCTATTCTATTCTATTCTATTCTATTCTATTCTATTCTATTCTATTCTATTCTATTCTATTCTATTCTATTCTATTCTATTCTATTCTATTCTATTCTATTCTATTCTATTCTATTCTATTCTATTCTATTCTATTCTATTCTATTCTATTCTATTCTATTCTATTCTATTCTATTCTATTCTATTCTATTCTATTCTATTCTATTCTATTCTATTCTATTCTATTCTATTCTATTCTATTCTATTCTATTCTATTCTATTCTATTCTATTCTATTCTATTCTATTCTATTCTATTCTATTCTATTCTATTCTATTCTATTCTATTCTATTCTATTCTATTCTATTCTATTCTATTCTATTCTATTCTATTCTATTCTATTCTATTCTATTCTATTCTATTCTATTCTATTCTATTCTATTCTATTCTATTCTATTCTATTCTATTCTATTCTATTCTATTCTATTCTATTCTATTCTATTCTACTCTATTCTATTCTATTCTATTCTATTCTATTCTATTCTATTCTATTCTATTCTATTCTATTCTATTCTATTCTATTCTATTCTATTCTATTCTATTCTATTCTATTCTATTCTATTCTATTCTATTCTATTCTATTCTATTCTATTCTATTCTATTCTATTCTATTCTATTCTATTCTATTCTATTCTATTCTATTCTATTCTATTCTATTCTATTCTATTCTATTCTATTCTATTCTATTCTATTCTATTCTATTCTATTCTATTCTATTCTATTCTATTCTATTCTATTCTATTCTATTCTATTCTATTCTATTCTATTCTATTCTATTCTATTCTATTCTATTCTGTTCTATTCTATTCTATTCTATTCTATTCTATTCTATTCTATTCTATTCTATTCTATTCTATTCTATTCTATTCTATTCTATTCTATTCTATTCTATTCTATTCTATTCTATTCTATTCTATTCTATTCTATTCTATTCTATTCTATTCTATTCTATTCTATTCTATTCTATTCTATTCTATTCTATTCTATTCTATTCTATTCTATTCTATTCTATTCTATTCTATTCTATTCTATTCTATTCTATTCTATTCTATTCTATTCTATTCTATTCTATTCTATTCTATTCTATTCTATTCTATTCTATTCTATTCTATTCTATTCTATTCTATTCTATTCTATTCTATTCTATTCTATTCTATTCTATTCTATTCTATTCTATTCTATTCTATTCTATTCTATTCTATTCTATTCTATTCTATTCTATTCTATTCTATTCTATTCTATTCTATTCTATTCTATTCTATTCTATTCTATTCTATTCTATTCTATTCTATTCTATTCTATTCTATTCTATTCTATTCTATTCTATTCTATTCTATTCTATTCTATTCTATTCTATTCTATGCTATTCTATTCTATTCTATTCTATTCTATTCTATTCTATTCTATTCTATTCTATTCTATTCTATTCTATTCTATTCTATTCTATTCTATTCTATTCTATTCTATTCTATTCTATTCTATTCTATTCTATTCTATTCTATTCTATTCTATTCTATTCTATTCTATTCTATTCTATTCTATTCTATTCTATTCTATTCTATTCTATTCTATTCTATTCTATTCTATTCTATTCTATTCTATTCTATTCTATTCTATTCTATTCTATTCTATTCTATTCTATTCTATTCTATTCTATTCTATTCTATTCTATTCTATTCTATTCTATTCTATTCTATTCTATTCTATTCTATTCTATTCTATTCTATTCTATTCTATTCTATTCTATTCTATTCTATTCTATTCTATTCTATTCTATTCTATTCTATTCTATTCTATTCTATTCTATTCTATTCTATTCTATTCTATTCTATTCTATTCTATTCTATTCTATTCTATTCTATTCTATTCTATTCTATTCTATTCTATTCTATTCTATTCTATTCTATTCTATTCTATTCTATTCTATTCTATTCTATTCTATTCTATTCTATTCTATTCTATTCTATTCTATTCTATTCTATTCTATTCTATTCTATTCTATTCTATTCTATTCTATTCTATTCTATTCTATTCTATTCTATTCTATTCTATTCTATTCTATTCTATTCTATTCTATTCTATTCTATTCTATTCTATTCTATTCTATTCTATTCTATTCTATTCTATTCTATTCTATTCTATTCTATTCTATTCTATTCTATTCTATTCTATTCTATTCTATTCTATTCTATTCTATTCTATTCTATTCTATTCTATTCTATTCTATTCTATTCTATTCTATTCTATTCTATTCTATTCTATTCTATTCTATTCTATTCTATTCTATTCTATTCTATTCTATTCTATTCTATTCTATTCTATTCTATTCTATTCTATTCTATTCTATTCTATTCTATTCTATTCTATTCTATTCTATTCTATTCTATTCTATTCTATTCTATTCTATTCTATTCTATTCTATTCTATTCTATTCTATTCTATTCTATTCTATTCTATTCTATTCTATTCTATTCTATTCTGTTCTATTCTATTCTATTCTATTCTATTCTATTCTATTCTATTCTATTCTATTCTATTCTATTCTATTCTATTCTATTCTATTCTATTCTATTCTATTCTATTCTATTCTATTCTATTCTATTCTATTCTATTCTATTCTATTCTATTCTATTCTATTCTATTCTATTCTATTCTATTCTATTCTATTCTATTCTATTCTATTCTATTCTATTCTATTCTATTCTATTCTATTCTATTCTATTCTATTCTATTCTATTCTATTCTATTCTATTCTATTCTATTCTATTCTATTCTATTCTATTCTATTCTATTCTATTCTATTCTATTCTATTCTATTCTATTCTATTCTATTCTATTCTATTCTATTCTATTCTATTCTATTCTATTCTATTCTATTCTATTCTATTCTATTCTATTCTATTCTATTCTATTCTATTCTATTCTATTCTATTCTATTCTATTCTATTCTATTCTATTCTATTCTATTCTATTCTATTCTATTCTATTCTATTCTATTCTATTCTATTCTATTCTATTCTATTCTATTCTATTCTATTCTATTCTATTCTATTCTATTCTATTCTATTCTATTCTATTCTATTCTATTCTATTCTATTCTATTCTATTCTATTCTATTCTATTCTATTCTATTCTATTCTATTCTATTCTATTCTATTCTATTCTATTCTATTCTATTCTATTCTATTCTATTCTATTCTATTCTATTCTATTCTATTCTATTCTATTCTATTCTATTCTATTCTATTCTATTCTATTCTATTCTATTCTATTCTATTCTATTCTATTCTATTCTATTCTATTCTATTCTATTCTATTCTATTCTATTCTATTCTATTCTATTCTATTCTATTCTATTCTATTCTATTCTATTCTATTCTATTCTATTCTATTCTATTCTATTCTATTCTATTCTATTCTATTCTATTCTATTCTATTCTATTCTATTCTATTCTATTCTATTCTATTCTATTCTATTCTATTCTATTCTATTCTATTCTATTCTATTCTATTCTATTCTATTCTATTCTATTCTATTCTATTCTATTCTATTCTATTCTATTCTATTCTATTCTATTCTATTCTATTCTATTCTATTCTATTCTATTCTATTCTATTCTATTCTATTCTATTCTATTCTATTCTATTCTATTCTATTCTATTCTATTCTATTCTATTCTATTCTATTCTATTCTATTCTATTCTATTCTATTCTATTCTATTCTATTCTATTCTATTCTATTCTATTCTATTCTATTCTATTCTATTCTATTCTATTCTATTCTATTCTATTCTATTCTATTCTATTCTATTCTATTCTATTCTATTCTATTCTATTCTATTCTATTCTATTCTATTCTATTCTATTCTATTCTATTCTATTCTATTCTATTCTATTCTATTCTATTCTATTCTATTCTATTCTATTCTATTCTATTCTATTCTATTCTATTCTATTCTATTCTATTCTATTCTATTCTATTCTATTCTATTCTATTCTATTCTATTCTATTCTATTCTATTCTATTCTATTCTATTCTATTCTATTCTATTCTATTCTATTCTATTCTATTCTATTCTATTCTATTCTATTCTATTCTATTCTATTCTATTCTATTCTATTCTATTCTATTCTATTCTATTCTATTCTATTCTATTCTATTCTATTCTATTCTATTCTATTCTATTCTATTCTATTCTATTCTATTCTATTCTATTCTATTCTATTCTATTCTATTCTATTCTATTCTATTCTATTCTATTCTATTCTATTCTATTCTATTCTATTCTATTCTATTCTATTCTATTCTATTCTATTCTATTCTATTCTATTCTATTCTATTCTATTCTATTCTATTCTATTCTATTCTATTCTATTCTATTCTATTCTATTCTATTCTATTCTATTCTATTCTATTCTATTCTATTCTATTCTATTCTATTCTATTCTATTCTATTCTATTCTATTCTATTCTATTCTATTCTATTCTATTCTATTCTATTCTATTCTATTCTATTCTATTCTATTCTATTCTATTCTATTCTATTCTATTCTATTCTATTCTATTCTATTCTATTCTATTCTATTCTATTCTATTCTATTCTATTCTATTCTATTCTATTCTATTCTATTCTATTCTATTCTATTCTATTCTATTCTATTCTATTCTATTCTATTCTATTCTATTCTATTCTATTCTATTCTATTCTATTCTATTCTATTCTATTCTATTCTATTCTATTCTATTCTATTCTATTCTATTCTATTCTATTCTATTCTATTCTATTCTATTCTATTCTATTCTATTCTATTCTATTCTATTCTATTCTATTCTATTCTATTCTATTCTATTCTATTCTATTCTATTCTATTCTATTCTATTCTATTCTATTCTATTCTATTCTATTCTATTCTATTCTATTCTATTCTATTCTATTCTATTCTATTCTATTCTATTCTATTCTATTCTATTCTATTCTATTCTATTCTATTCTATTCTATTCTATTCTATTCTATTCTATTCTATTCTATTCTATTCTATTCTATTCTATTCTATTCTATTCTATTCTATTCTATTCTATTCTATTCTATTCTATTCTATTCTATTCTATTCTATTCTATTCTATTCTATTCTATTCTATTCTATTCTATTCTATTCTATTCTATTCTATTCTATTCTATTCTATTCTATTCTATTCTATTCTATTCTATTCTATTCTATTCTATTCTATTCTATTCTATTCTATTCTATTCTATTCTATTCTATTCTATTCTATTCTATTCTATTCTATTCTATTCTATTCTATTCTATTCTATTCTATTCTATTCTATTCTATTCTATTCTATTCTATTCTATTCTATTCTATTCTATTCTATTCTATTCTATTCTATTCTATTCTATTCTATTCTATTCTATTCTATTCTATTCTATTCTATTCTATTCTATTCTATTCTATTCTATTCTATTCTATTCTATTCTATTCTATTCTATTCTATTCTATTCTATTCTATTCTATTCTATTCTATTCTATTCTATTCTATTCTATTCTATTCTATTCTATTCTATTCTATTCTATTCTATTCTATTCTATTCTATTCTATTCTATTCTATTCTATTCTATTCTATTCTATTCTATTCTATTCTATTCTATTCTATTCTATTCTATTCTATTCTATTCTATTCTATTCTATTCTATTCTATTCTATTCTATTCTATTCTATTCTATTCTTATTCTATTCTAATTCTATTCTATTCTATTCTATTCTTCTTCTATTCTATTCTAAATCTATTCTATTCTATTCTATTCTATTCTATTCTATTCTAATTCTATTCTATTCTATTCTATTCTAATTCTATTCTATTCTATTCTATTCTATTCTATTCTATTCTATTCTATTCTATTCTATTCTATTCTATTCTATTCTATTCTATTCTATTCTAATCTATTCTATTCTATTCTATTCTATTCTATTCTATTCTATTCTATTCTATTCTATTCTAATCTATTCTATTCTATTCTATTCTATTCTATATCTATTCTATTCTATTCTATTCTATTCTATTCTATTCATTCTATTCTATTCTATTCTATTCTATTCTATTCTATTCTATTCTATTCTATTCTATTCTATTCTATTCTATTCTATTCTATTCTATTCTATTCTCATCTATTCTATTCTATCTATCTATTCTATCTAATCTATTCTATTCTTTCTATTCTATTCTATTCTATTCTATTCTATTCTATTCTATTCTATTCTATTCTATTCTATTCTATTCTATTCTATTCTCTATTCTATTCTATTCTATTCTATTCTATTCTATTCTATTCTATTCTATTCTATTCTATTCTATTCTATTCTATTCTATTCTATTCTATTCTATCTACTTCTATTCTATTCTATTCTATTTCTATTCTATTCTATTCTATTCTATTCTATTCTATTCTATTCTATTCTACTTCTATTCTATTCTATTCTATTCTATTCTATTCTTTCTATTCTATTCTATTCTATTCTATTCATTCTATTCTATTCTATTCTATTCTATTCTATTCTATTCTATTCTATTCATTCTATTCTATTCTATTCTATTCTATTCTATTCTATTCTATCTATTCTATTCTATCTATTCTATTCTATTCTATTCTATTCTATTCAATTCTATTCTATTCTATTCTATTCTATTCTATTCTATTCTATATTCTATTCTATTCTATTCTATTCTATTCTATTCTATTCTATTCTATTCTATTCTATTCTATTCTATTCTATTCTATTCTATTCTATTCTATTCTATTCTATTCTATTCTATTCTATTCTATTCTATTCTATTCTATTCTATTCTATTCTATTCTATTCTATTCTATTCTATTCTATTCTATTCTATTCTATTCTATTCTATTCTATTCTATTCTATTCTATTCTATTCTATTCTATTCTATTCTATTCTATTCTATTCTATTCTATTCTATTCTATTCTATTCTATTCTATTCTATTCTATTCTATTCTATTCTATTCTATTCTATTCTATTCTATTCTATTCTATTCTATTCTATTCTATTCTATTCTATTCTATTCTATTCTATTCTATTCTATTATTCTATTCTATTCTATTCTATTCTATTCTATTCTATTCTATTCTATTCTATTCTATTCTATTCTATTCTATTCTATTCTATTCTATTCTATTCTATTCTATTCTATTCTATTCTATTCTATTCTATTCTATTCTATTCTATTCTATTCTATTCTATTCTATTCTATTCTATTCTATTCTATTCTATTCTATTCTATTCTATTCTATTCTATTCTATTCTATTCTATCTATTCTATTCTATTCTATTCTATTCTATTCTATTCTATTCTATTCTATTCTATTCTATTCTATTCTATTCTATTCTATTCTATTCTATTCTATTCTATTCTATTCTATTCTATTCTATTCTATTCTATTCTATTCTATTCTATTCTATTCTTTCTATTCTATTCTATTCTATTCTATTCTATTCTATTCTATTCTATTCTATTCTATTCTATTCTATTCTATTCTATTCTATTCTATTCTATTCTATTCTATTCTATTCTATTCTATTCTATTCTATTCTATTCTATTCTATTCTATTCTATTCTATTCTATTCTATTCTATTCTATTCTATTCTATTCTATTCTATTCTATTCTATTCTATTCTATTCTATTCTATTCTATTCTATTCTATTCTATTCTATTCTATTCTATTCTATTCTATTCTATTCTATTCTATTCTATTCTATTCTATTCTATTCTATTCTATTCTATTCTATTCTATTCTATTCTATTCTATTCTATTCTATTCTATTCTATTCTATTCTATTCTATTCTATTCTATTCTATTCTATTCTATTCTATTCTATTCTATTCTATTCTATTCTATTCTATTCTATTCTATTCTATTCTATTCTATTCTATTCTATTCTATTCTATTCTATTCTATTCTATTCTATTCTATTCTATTCTATTCTATTCTATTCTATTCTATTCTATTCTATTCTATTCTATTCTATTCTATTCTATTCTATTCTATTCTATTCTATTCTATTCTATTCTATTCTATTCTATTCTATTCTATTCTATTCTATTCTATTCTATTCTATTCTATTCTATTCTATTCTATTCTATTCTATTCTATTCTATTCTATTCTATTCTATTCTATTCTATTCTATTCTATTCTATTCTATTCTATTCTATTCTATTCTATTCTATTCTATTCTATTCTATTCTATTCTATTCTATTCTATTCTATTCTATTCTATTCTATTCTATTCTATTCTATTCTATTCTATTCTATTCTATTCTATTCTATTCTATTCTATTCTATTCTATTCTATTCTATTCTATTCTATTCTATTCTATTCTATTCTATTCTATTCTATTCTATTCTATTCTATTCTATTCTATTCTATTCTATTCTATTCTATTCTATTCTATTCTATTCTATTCTATTCTATTCTATTCTATTCTATTCTATTCTATTCTATTCTATTCTATTCTATTCTATTCTATTCTATTCTATTCTATTCTATTCTATTCTATTCTATTCTATTCTATTCTATTCTATTCTATTCTATTCTATTCTATTCTATTCTATTCTATTCTATTCTATTCTATTTATTCTATTCTATTCTATTCTATTCTATTCTATTCTATTCTATTCTATTCTATTCTATTCTATTCTATTCTATTCTATTCTATTCTATTCTATTCTATTCTATTCTATTCTATTCTATTCTATTCTATTCTATTCTATTCTATTCTATTCTATTCTATTCTATTCTATTCTATTCTATTCTATTCTATTCTATTCTATTCTATTCTATTCTATTCTATTCTATTCTATTCTATTCTATTCTATTCTATTCTATTCTATTCTATTCTATTCTATTCTATTCTATTCTATTCTATTCTATTCTATTCTATTCTATTCTATTCTATTCTATTCTATTCTATTCTATTCTATTCTATTCTATTCTATTCTATTCTATTCTATTCTATTCTATTCTATTCTATTCTATTCTATTCTATTCTATTCTATTCTATTCTATTCTATTCTATTCTATTCTATTCTATTCTATTCTATTCTATTCTATTCTATTCTATTCTATTCTATTCTATTCTATTCTATTCTATTCTATTCTATTCTATTCTATTCTATTCTATTCTATTCTATTCTATTCTATTCTATTCTATTCTATTCTATTCTATTCTATTCTATTCTATTCTATTCTATTCTATTCTATTCTATTCTATTCTATTCTATTCTATTCTATTCTATTCTATTCTATTCTATTCTATTCTATTCTATTCTATTCTATTCTATTCTATTCTATTCTATTCTATTCTATTCTATTCTATTCTATTCTATTCTATTCTATTCTATTCTATTCTATTCTATTCTATTCTATTCTATTCTATTCTATTCTATTCTATTCTATTCTATTCTATTCTATTCTATTCTATTTATTCTATTCTATTCTATTCTATTCTATTCTATTCTATTCTATTCTATTCTATCTATTCTATTCTATTCTATTCTATTCTATTCTATTCTATTCTATTCTATTCTATTCTATTCTATTCTATTCTATTCTATTCTATTCTATTCTATTCTATTCTATCTATTCTATTCTATTCTATTCTATTCTATTCTATTCTATTCTATTCTATTCTATTCTATTCTATTCTATTCTATTCTATTCTATTCTATTCTATTCTATTCTATTCTATTCTATTCTATTCTATTCTATTCTATTCTATTCTATTCTATTCTATTCTATTCTATTCTATTCTATTCTATTCTATTCTATTCTATTCTATTCTATTCTATTCTATTCTATTCTATTCTATTCTATTCTATTCTATTCTATTCTATTCTATTCTATTCTATTCTATTCTATTCTATTCTATTCTATTCTATTCTATTCTATTCTATTCTATTCTATTCTATTCTATTCTATTCTATTCTATTCTATTCTATTCTATTCTATTCTATTCTATTCTATTCTATTCTATTCTATTCTATTCTATTCTATTCTATTCTATTCTATTCTATTCTATTCTATTCTATTCTATTCTATTCTATTCTATTCTATTCTATTCTATTCTATTCTATTCTATTCTATTCTATTCTATTCTATTCTATTCTATTCTATTCTATTCTATTCTATTCTATTCTATTCTATTCTATTCTATTCTATTCTATTCTATTCTATTCTATTCTATTCTATTCTATTCTATTCTATTCTATTCTATTCTATTCTATTCTATTCTATTCTATTCTATTCTATTCTATTCTATTCTATTCTATTCTATTCTATTCTATTCTATTCTATTCTATTCTATTCTATTCTATTCTATTCTATTCTATTCTATTCTATTCTATTCTATTCTATTCTATTCTATTCTATTCTATTCTATTCTATTCTATCTATTCTATTCTATTCTATTCTATTCTATTCTATTCTATTCTATTCTATTCTATTCTATTCTATTCTATTCTATTCTATTCTATTCTATTCTATTCTATTCTATTCTATTCTATTCTATTCTATTCTATTCTATTCTATTCTATTCTATTCTATTCTATTCTATTCTATTCTATTCTATTCTATTCTATTCTATTCTATTCTATTCTATTCTATTCTATTCTATTCTATTCTATTCTATTCTATTCTATTCTATTCTATTCTATTCTATTCTATTCTATTCTATTCTATTCTATTCTATTCTATTCTATTCTATTCTATTCTATTCTATTCTATTCTATTCTATTCTATTCTATTCTATTCTATTCTATTCTATTCTATTCTATTCTATTCTATTCTATTCTATTCTATTCTATTCTATTCTATTCTATTCTATTCTATTCTATTCTATTCTATTCTATTCTATTCTATTCTATTCTATTCTATTCTATTCTATTCTATTCTATTCTATTCTATTCTATTCTATTCTATTCTATTCTATTCTATTCTATTCTATTCTATTCTATTCTATTCTATTCTATTCTATTCTATTCTATTCTATTCTATTCTATTCTATTCTATTCTATTCTATTCTATTCTATTCTATTCTATTCTATTCTATTCTATTCTATTCTATTCTATTCTATTCTATTCTATTCTATTCTATTCTATTCTATTCTATTCTATTCTATTCTATTCTATTCTATTCTATTCTATTCTATTCTATTCTATTCTATTCTATTCTATTCTATTCTATTCTATTCTATTCTATTCTATTCTATTCTATTCTATTCTATTCTATTCTATTCTATTCTATTCTATTCTATTCTATTCTATTCTATTCTATTCTATTCTATTCTATTCTATTCTATTCTATTCTATTCTATTCTATTCTATTCTATTCTATTCTATTCTATTCTATTCTATTCTATTCTATTCTATTCTATTCTATTCTATTCTATTCTATTCTATTCTATTCTATTCTATTCTATTCTATTCTATTCTATTCTATTCTATTCTATTCTATTCTATTCTATTCTATTCTATTCTATTCTATTCTATTCTATTCTATTCTATTCTATTCTATTCTATTCTATTCTATTCTATTCTATTCTATTCTATTCTATTCTATTCTATTCTATTCTATTCTATTCTATTCTATTCTATTCTATTCTATTCTATTCTATTCTATTCTATTCTATTCTATTCTATTCTATTCTATTCTATTCTATTCTATTCTATTCTATTCTATTCTATTCTATTCTATTCTATTCTATTCTATTCTATTCTATTCTATTCTATTCTATTCTATTCTATTCTATTCTATTCTATTCTATTCTATTCTATTCTATTCTATTCTATTCTATTCTATTCTATTCTATTCTATTCTATTCTATTCTATTCTATTCTATTCTATTCTATTCTATTCTATTCTATTCTATTCTATTCTATTCTATTCTATTCTATTCTATTCTATTCTATTCTATTCTATTCTATTCTATTCTATTCTATTCTATTCTATTCTATTCTATTCTATTCTATTCTATTCTATTCTATTCTATTCTATTCTATTCTATTCTATTCTATTCTATTCTATTCTATTCTATTCTATTCTATTCTATTCTATTCTATTCTATTCTATTCTATTCTATTCTATTCTATTCTATTCTATTCTATTCTATTCTATTCTATTCTATTCTATTCTATTCTATTCTATTCTATTCTATTCTATTCTATTCTATTCTATTCTATTCTATTCTATTCTATTCTATTCTATTCTATTCTATTCTATTCTATTCTATTCTATTCTATTCTATTCTATTCTATTCTATTCTATTCTATTCTATTCTATTCTATTCTATTCTATTCTATTCTATTCTATTCTATTCTATTCTATTCTATTCTATTCTATTCTATTCTATTCTATTCTATTCTATTCTATTCTATTCTATTCTATTCTATTCTATTCTATTCTATTCTATTCTATTCTATTCTATTCTATTCTATTCTATTCTATTCTATTCTATTCTATTCTATTCTATTCTATTCTATTCTATTCTATTCTATTCTATTCTATTCTATTCTATTCTATTCTATTCTATTCTATTCTATTCTATTCTATTCTATTCTATTCTATTCTATTCTATTCTATTCTATTCTATTCTATTCTATTCTATTCTATTCTATTCTATTCTATTCTATTCTATTCTATTCTATTCTATTCTATTCTATTCTATTCTATTCTATTCTATTCTATTCTATTCTATTCTATTCTATTCTATTCTATTCTATTCTATTCTATTCTATTCTATTCTATTCTATTCTATTCTATTCTATTCTATTCTATTCTATTCTATTCTATTCTATTCTATTCTATTCTATTCTATTCTATTCTATTCTATTCTATTCTATTCTATTCTATTCTATTCTATTCTATTCTATTCTATTCTATTCTATTCTATTCTATTCTATTCTATTCTATTCTATTCTATTCTATTCTATTCTATTCTATTCTATTCTATTCTATTCTATTCTATTCTATTCTATTCTATTCTATTCTATTCTATTCTATTCTATTCTATTCTATTCTATTCTATTCTATTCTATTCTATTCTATTCTATTCTATTCTATTCTATTCTATTCTATTCTATTCTATTCTATTCTATTCTATTCTATTCTATTCTATTCTATTCTATTCTATTCTATTCTATTCTATTCTATTCTATTCTATTCTATTCTATTCTATTCTATTCTATTCTATTCTATTCTATTCTATTCTATTCTATTCTATTCTATTCTATTCTATTCTATTCTATTCTATTCTATTCTATTCTATTCTATTCTATTCTATTCTATTCTATTCTATTCTATTCTATTCTATTCTATTCTATTCTATTCTATTCTATTCTATTCTATTCTATTCTATTCTATTCTATTCTATTCTATTCTATTCTATTCTATTCTATTCTATTCTATTCTATTCTATTCTATTCTATTCTATTCTATTCTATTCTATTCTATTCTATTCTATTCTATTCTATTCTATTCTATTCTATTCTATTCTATTCTATTCTATTCTATTCTATTCTATTCTATTCTATTCTATTCTATTCTATTCTATTCTATTCTATTCTATTCTATTCTATTCTATTCTATTCTATTCTATTCTATTCTATTCTATTCTATTCTATTCTATTCTATTCTATTCTATTCTATTCTATTCTATTCTATTCTATTCTATTCTATTCTATTCTATTCTATTCTATTCTATTCTATTCTATTCTATTCTATTCTATTCTATTCTATTCTATTCTATTCTATTCTATTCTATTCTATTCTATTCTATTCTATTCTATTCTATTCTATTCTATTCTATTCTATTCTATTCTATTCTATTCTATTCTATTCTATTCTATTCTATTCTATTCTATTCTATTCTATTCTATTCTATTCTATTCTATTCTATTCTATTCTATTCTATTCTATTCTATTCTATTCTATTCTATTCTATTCTATTCTATTCTATTCTATTCTATTCTATTCTATTCTATTCTATTCTATTCTATTCTATTCTATTCTATTCTATTCTATTCTATTCTATTCTATTCTATTCTATTCTATTCTATTCTATTCTATTCTATTCTATTCTATTCTATTCTATTCTATTCTATTCTATTCTATTCTATTCTATTCTATTCTATTCTATTCTATTCTATTCTATTCTATTCTATTCTATTCTATTCTATTCTATTCTATTCTATTCTATTCTATTCTATTCTATTCTATTCTATTCTATTCTATTCTATTCTATTCTATTCTATTCTATTCTATTCTATTCTATTCTATTCTATTCTATTCTATTCTATTCTATTCTATTCTATTCTATTCTATTCTATTCTATTCTATTCTATTCTATTCTATTCTATTCTATTCTATTCTATTCTATTCTATTCTATTCTATTCTATTCTATTCTATTCTATTCTATTCTATTCTATTCTATTCTATTCTATTCTATTCTATTCTATTCTATTCTATTCTATTCTATTCTATTCTATTCTATTCTATTCTATTCTATTCTATTCTATTCTATTCTATTCTATTCTATTCTATTCTATTCTATTCTATTCTATTCTATTCTATTCTATTCTATTCTATTCTATTCTATTCTATTCTATTCTATTCTATTCTATTCTATTCTATTCTATTCTATTCTATTCTATTCTATTCTATTCTATTCTATTCTATTCTATTCTATTCTATTCTATTCTATTCTATTCTATTCTATTCTATTCTATTCTATTCTATTCTATTCTATTCTATTCTATTCTATTCTATTCTATTCTATTCTATTCTATTCTATTCTATTCTATTCTATTCTATTCTATTCTATTCTATTCTATTCTATTCTATTCTATTCTATTCTATTCTATTCTATTCTATTCTATTCTATTCTATTCTATTCTATTCTATTCTATTCTATTCTATTCTATTCTATTCTATTCTATTCTATTCTATTCTATTCTATTCTATTCTATTCTATTCTATTCTATTCTATTCTATTCTATTCTATTCTATTCTATTCTATTCTATTCTATTCTATTCTATTCTATTCTATTCTATTCTATTCTATTCTATTCTATTCTATTCTATTCTATTCTATTCTATTCTATTCTATTCTATTCTATTCTATTCTATTCTATTCTATTCTATTCTATTCTATTCTATTCTATTCTATTCTATTCTATTCTATTCTATTCTATTCTATTCTATTCTATTCTATTCTATTCTATTCTATTCTATTCTATTCTATTCTATTCTATTCTATTCTATTCTATTCTATTCTATTCTATTCTATTCTATTCTATTCTATTCTATTCTATTCTATTCTATTCTATTCTATTCTATTCTATTCTATTCTATTCTATTCTATTCTATTCTATTCTATTCTATTCTATTCTATTCTATTCTATTCTATTCTATTCTATTCTATTCTATTCTATTCTATTCTATTCTATTCTATTCTATTCTATTCTATTCTATTCTATTCTATTCTATTCTATTCTATTCTATTCTATTCTATTCTATTCTATTCTATTCTATTCTATTCTATTCTATTCTATTCTATTCTATTCTATTCTATTCTATTCTATTCTATTCTATTCTATTCTATTCTATTCTATTCTATTCTATTCTATTCTATTCTATTCTATTCTATTCTATTCTATTCTATTCTATTCTATTCTATTCTATTCTATTCTATTCTATTCTATTCTATTCTATTCTATTCTATTCTATTCTATTCTATTCTATTCTATTCTATTCTATTCTATTCTATTCTATTCTATTCTATTCTATTCTATTCTATTCTATTCTATTCTATTCTATTCTATTCTATTCTATTCTATTCTATTCTATTCTATTCTATTCTATTCTATTCTATTCTATTCTATTCTATTCTATTCTATTCTATTCTATTCTATTCTATTCTATTCTATTCTATTCTATTCTATTCTATTCTATTCTATTCTATTCTATTCTATTCTATTCTATTCTATTCTATTCTATTCTATTCTATTCTATTCTATTCTATTCTATTCTATTCTATTCTATTCTATTCTATTCTATTCTATTCTATTCTATTCTATTCTATTCTATTCTATTCTATTCTATTCTATTCTATTCTATTCTATTCTATTCTATTCTATTCTATTCTATTCTATTCTATTCTATTCTATTCTATTCTATTCTATTCTATTCTATTCTATTCTATTCTATTCTATTCTATTCTATTCTATTCTATTCTATTCTATTCTATTCTATTCTATTCTATTCTATTCTATTCTATTCTATTCTATTCTATTCTATTCTATTCTATTCTATTCTATTCTATTCTATTCTATTCTATTCTATTCTATTCTATTCTATTCTATTCTATTCTATTCTATTCTATTCTATTCTATTCTATTCTATTCTATTCTATTCTATTCTATTCTATTCTATTCTATTCTATTCTATTCTATTCTATTCTATTCTATTCTATTCTATTCTATTCTATTCTATTCTATTCTATTCTATTCTATTCTATTCTATTCTATTCTATTCTATTCTATTCTATTCTATTCTATTCTATTCTATTCTATTCTATTCTATTCTATTCTATTCTATTCTATTCTATTCTATTCTATTCTATTCTATTCTATTCTATTCTATTCTATTCTATTCTATTCTATTCTATTCTATTCTATTCTATTCTATTCTATTCTATTCTATTCTATTCTATTCTATTCTATTCTATTCTATTCTATTCTATTCTATTCTATTCTATTCTATTCTATTCTATTCTATTCTATTCTATTCTATTCTATTCTATTCTATTCTATTCTATTCTATTCTATTCTATTCTATTCTATTCTATTCTATTCTATTCTATTCTATTCTATTCTATTCTATTCTATTCTATTCTATTCTATTCTATTCTATTCTATTCTATTCTATTCTATTCTATTCTATTCTATTCTATTCTATTCTATTCTATTCTATTCTATTCTATTCTATTCTATTCTATTCTATTCTATTCTATTCTATTCTATTCTATTCTATTCTATTCTATTCTATTCTATTCTATTCTATTCTATTCTATTCTATTCTATTCTATTCTATTCTATTCTATTCTATTCTATTCTATTCTATTCTATTCTATTCTATTCTATTCTATTCTATTCTATTCTATTCTATTCTATTCTATTCTATTCTATTCTATTCTATTCTATTCTATTCTATTCTATTCTATTCTATTCTATTCTATTCTATTCTATTCTATTCTATTCTATTCTATTCTATTCTATTCTATTCTATTCTATTCTATTCTATTCTATTCTATTCTATTCTATTCTATTCTATTCTATTCTATTCTATTCTATTCTATTCTATTCTATTCTATTCTATTCTATTCTATTCTATTCTATTCTATTCTATTCTATTCTATTCTATTCTATTCTATTCTATTCTATTCTATTCTATTCTATTCTATTCTATTCTATTCTATTCTATTCTATTCTATTCTATTCTATTCTATTCTATTCTATTCTATTCTATTCTATTCTATTCTATTCTATTCTATTCTATTCTATTCTATTCTATTCTATTCTATTCTATTCTATTCTATTCTATTCTATTCTATTCTATTCTATTCTATTCTATTCTATTCTATTCTATTCTATTCTATTCTATTCTATTCTATTCTATTCTATTCTAT
>OV049925.1:75488843-75596790 GCA_920104205.1 Eupeodes latifasciatus
ATAATAATAATAATAATAATAATAATAATAATAATGATAGTAATAATAATATTTGTTTGTACTTTTGGTGGAATGCGTTACGCACCATGAAGAGTTATTTATAACTCTTTGTGTGCCGGACTCACCAAGGAATTTAAGCCTTTTAATGGCATACCGGCTAAACCTCCAAAGGTGTCTCGAAGATCCCCCCTCGGGGCTACGGGTTGCATTACTTCAAGGGGTCCTGTGGTACGGCCCATTTTGTGTTAACGTGTTCTAACAGAAACTTTTCTGCTTCTCTGTTAGAGAAGCTGTTAGAGCTTTCCCACTATATTCTCTGGAGTGGTGATGCCAATGTTTCTCTCCAGTTCTTCTTTTTGCATTGCACATCTGCTGCAGGTTAAGAAGGTATGTTGTGCGTCGTGTTGTGAGAGTCCCCGTACTGTCAGGCTGGACTCCTCGTTTTGCCCATCCTGTGGAGAAAGGCGTTGAAGTATTCGTGTCCGGTGAGCAACTGGGTGACGTAATAGTACCTCACCGTATTTCCGGTCTGTTAGATGTTCGGATTCGGCTTAAAATTGTAGGTCCCCTCCATCCCTGACAACAGTACTTGCACACAGGCATGGTTATGAGTTGTGAGTCACTAGGCTCGAGTTCTCAACGGACTGCTGCGCCACATAGTTTATTTATATTTATACGCCAAATAGGTAGTTCTGTTTATTGATGTATACATTCAACCAAAAATGAGCTTCATCACTAACAAATTCTTATATTCAAAAATAAATTTTCAAACTTTGCCATATTTGAATTATAAATATATGTATATATATACCTCTTAAAACACCTGTTTTTTTGTCAAACCAATTTGTTAGCCTTCAAGAACCTTATCAGTTATAAGTAAGTTAGTAATTCATTTATTAATAATTTTTTAAATATTTTTTTCTTTCATTGGTCTACTTTGTTTAAAATTTCAGTTTTAATTATATATTGATTTTTACATACATATACATTATACATATATGTACGTACATATATATCTACTAGTTTAATCATATTCTCTCATAATCAGTTTTCTAAATCTGCAAATTTCCTTCAGATAGTTGACAAGATTTGTCCAATCTGGTCCATCCAATATTAGAATTGTCTCTTGTAGAGTGAGAGAAAATCTCTTGTGTTTGAAAATGGGACATACGCTTATAAAATGGAAGCAGTCTTCTTTGGATTTATTATTGCAGAGTGTACAGAACTGGTTGAAACTCCCATTGTATGGTCTACGGTTGAGACATAAGACTTCGCATCTTGCTTTGAAAATTAAAGAAATGTCTTTCTAGCTTAAAGAATCATTGAAATAGTTATTGTTACTCAGGTTAAATTGTAACTGGCTATATTATATTCGACTTTCTTATTCAATAGCTGTTTTTACAAGTTGATTCCGAACCGAGTCTTCATTAAGCTGGATAATTTTATTTATTTTTTCCTTTACATCAAGAATGTTACTTGCACCAATTTGCATATCTTTAACAATGAAGTGGCAATTCGTTGCCATTTATCATACCACCAATCTTTGTTATTTCGTATAGCAACATCATTTTGCTCAATCGCTGATCTGGAAAGCCTAAGACTTTAATAATATAATCCGCTTGTAGTTTCAAAGTGCTAGTAAATAACTTTGGTAAGCCAGTTTCTAAGTTGATCGGATAATTCGGCGTGTTGATTGGTAGGTTGAAGATTTTTTTTATGAAACTCCTCTGAAATTTCTAAATTTCTTCATACTCTTCTATTTTCCAAACTTGAGCTGCATAACATAAAGTAGACTTTACAACTGAATTAAAAATTTGGTATTTGGTAGACAAATATATAAGATTGTTCGTCTTTCTCTTTTAAGTTTTTTCTTTCTCCATGTTAAGTTTATTAGACTTTGTGATGTTTTTGCTTTAATCTCAAGGTGCTTACTAAAATTCAGCAGTGGGTTGAGGTTCACTCCAAGATATCTATATTCGTTTGTCACTTCCAAACTTCTTCCGTTGTACTTCCAATTACTTCCAGCTTCAGTCCGATTGGATCGCGGAAAGATTATTATTTTTGATTTATATGTACTGATTTCTAATCCCCATTTATCGCAGTATGCAGACAGTCGGTTTATCATCAATTAAAGGTTTTCTTTCGATTCCGATAATATGACCATGTCGTCAGCATATAGTAACACATCCGAATTCCGGTCATTCTAATTCGTCCAGGTAAGTGGTTAACAATGTCATTAATGAATAGTGAAAATAAAAGTGCACTAAGCGGACATCATTCAGAACATTGCGCTCCATCCCAAACGTAGCTTTTGTATTTGTATACATACTCTTGATGACATGTAAAAATCTGGTTGAAACACCCATCTGTGAAAGTATATTAAAGCATTGCGATTTACCAAATCAAACGCTGCTTTGAAGTCGACAAACATCGATATTGAGACCAAACTCATGCGAAGAGAGTATGCAGGTGTCATCTGCATAAATCACTGATTCACAATAAGGTAGCTGTGGAAAATCAGACGTGTACACATTATATAAGACAGGACCAAGAACTGAACCTTGAGGGACACCATACTGAATATTAACTAACACGGATTTACATTTATTAACGTACACTTGAAAACATCTTCCTGATAAAAAACTTTGAATTGTTTTTATGAGAAAACTTGGAATCGCGAATGTTTCCAATTTGTAAATAAGAGCATTATGCCAGAGTCGAAAGCTTTTTCGATATCTAATAGGACCATACCTGTAAATCTTCCTTCAGAACGATTATTTTTGATAATGTTACAAATCCTAAGGATTTGATGTGAAGTACTGTGGTGGCTCCTAAATCCAAACTGTGGGTCAGGAAAAATATGTTTTTCTTCAATTAATAAGTTGAGTTTTTTTTTAATACTTTTTCAAACACCTTACTCAAACTACTAAGAAGACTGATTGGCCTATAGCTACTAGGATTTTCCCTGTCTTTACCAACTTTCAATATTGGTATGACCTCCGCTATTTTCCAGGTCTCAGGAAAGTATTGATGCTTCAAACAGGCGTTGATAATAAACGTTAGATACTTTCTTCCTAACTTGGGTTAATTTTTGAGGTACACATTTTTTATATTATCAAGTCCATCGGTTTTCCTTACTCGCAACTCTTTTATTATAGCGCAAACATCATCAACAGATACGTATTCATCTTGGGGTGTTTCTGTTATACAAGATAAAATTCTATAAGAGGCAGCGTCTACCAAACTTATAGTATCTGGATCACTTAGCTGTTGGGATACCTCATGGTTTTTTCTGAATTCTACAGCGAAAGCATTCGCCTTTTCACTATCAGTATAAAGGACCTCATTAGAAATTTTAAGCGCAGGAATTAATCTCGTCTTGGTTTGGTTTGGTTCCATTGGGTATTTCGATTTGTTTGAACTTCCATAGAAATGAGTTTATTAAAATACTTCAAGAATCTATTGAGAATTTGATCAGAGAAACCTGAAACAAGTAAGTCAACACCTTCTTTGGTTCTAACATTGTCTATTTCCGTAGGCATATTTCTTAGTTTAAGTTTTAAATCTGATTTGAAAATTGACCAGTTGGTATTTTTAAAATCAAAATAATATTTTTCTATTACTTGGGAAGGATGAAGAACTTGTAACAGCACAGGGTTATGATCCGAAGGAAGTTCGTCAAAAACTATAGGCTGAGACACAGTGTCAGCAGTGTTAGTGACAAAAAGGTCTAACACTGAAGGACTTCCTCTTTGACCAGTGGGTATATAAGTAGGACCTGATGGAATGTTGAATTGATTTTCGTACTAATATTGCAACACCTCTTTCATCTATTCTATCAACACGATATCAATAGAAACCGGGAGTTTATATTTTAACATTTAGGTCTAACCACGTCTCAATATCTATCTTTTTTGAATTTAAGAAATTCGGACACCTCTGGCATTCCATGTAATTATATTTAGTAACTTATCTTTATATGGCATTTTGATACAAAAATTTAGTAGTTAACTGAGCGATAGCATAAAATTGATCATTTTTGGTTTTACATGTATTAAGTCTCGTAATCATTTCCATTACGAGAGAATTAAGTTCTTCCATTGAGAACAACTCACCGCTGTTGGTGATATTGGCGTTGATTGTTGGTGCACTAATGTGTTGGTGAATGTTCGAAGGTGCTTCTGCTGCTGCTGCTGGAAACGATGATGATGATGGTGAGCGTTGTGTATGTACCCATGAATTGGATACTCGAGTATTATTATTGTTCTCTACATGTTTGCTTGAAGAACGGGTAGGTAAGGAAGGGAAATCGGCAATTGAGAGGTAAGATGGTACACTTACATTTGGATTTGTAAGCTTTGGTTGGAGAGAGCGGATTGTTTTACTCGCAATCTTAGCTCTTATTTCCAAATATTTATTTCTGCTTTGACAGATTTAATCGGTTGACTTGTGACTCTCATTGACACATTCTTCAGTCTTGTGAGAGCAGGAATCAGTGTTCGGTTCGAAATGTGTTTCGGGCTTTACGCAAATTTTATGCGTTTTTTTTTGAAAAAAAGTTCTCAAGCTCTTAAAAAATCACCCATTATGTATTTATTGTCCTCCATTGAAAAGAGGACATTGTTTAATATAATGGGTAATTTTTTAAGAGCTTGAGAACTTTTTTTAAAAAAAAAACGCATAAAATTTGCGTAAAGCGCGAAACACATTTCGAACCGAACACTGATTTTGGTAATAAAATTCAATGATTTGCAAGCGTTGCTCGTTAGTAAGTCTATTCATGATGAAATGTCAAAGCATACTGAGCATCTTTCTCTTTGACACCATGTCTGAAATCCCGCGTGATCTGTCAAATACTAATGCATGAAAATCCTAACCTCAAAAAAATCACCCGATACAAGTAAAAGTTTTGCTTTAAATTTAAGCAAGAATATTAATTTCAAAGTGATCCACCTGGAAAAATATATTTTAACCTCCTAATTTTCAATCATAATGATGTGTGTATTGGCTGCATTACATTTCCTGATAATTTCATTCCATTTCTTAAATAGAACTCATACAATACTAAATTGAAAATATAAGGGAGAAGAAGTTTTGATACCTCACCAATCAATAAAAATAAATACATCCATTTTGTTGTTGAAACCACATGCCAATTAAGTCAACAAAATTTCTGTTGTCATCGCACAGTAGCGCTCACAGCAACTTTGCGATTCGCATCATCTTTGAAGAAATACGGCCCAATGAATCTGCCAGCTCATAATTCGCACCAAACACAGTGACTTTTTTTGATGCATTGGTAGCTCATGTAATTTTTCTGCTGCGCTCTTCACATTCAACCAGAAATGAGCTTCGTCGCAATTCAAAAAAATTTGTCAATACAAATGTGGATCTTCGGACAACTTTTCAAGAGGTCATTCACCAAAAATTCGGCTCTGTGGCAGGTCGTTCGGCTTCAATTCTATCACTAGCTGTATTTTGAAAAACTTTACACCTAAATCCTTTCGCGACATTTTCAACGTAGTGGAGTAACAGATAATTGTTGAAACGATGGCGAATCGATAATTTACGGTCATCACAACACTAGTCGATACAGCTGCGATATTTTGCTCAGTTCGCGACTCTACGTAAGCGTGTTGGTGGATTAATGTCCCTCACTCAAGATTTGTATTTACTTACTTAAAAATGAGCATTCCACATTTTAGAAACACGGCTCATGTTCTGCATTTCACATATTGTGAATACACTTTGCGAAAGTGAATTTGGGTGTTCCACAATTCGTTATCGTGGATTGGATTTTCGAACATGCAAATGGATGTCTGTATTTCGGTTTGTTCCATTTTTTGAACGTATTCAAATCACATTTTTTATTTCTGTGGATTGATCTTTGATAGCTTCCTTCTGCTAGGAATCGGAGGGTTGCAGCAAGTTTTTGAATTGAAGGAATCGATGAAGGTATTATAACAGCTTGTATTTCCCTTAGAACAAATAAAAAATCGTCTTTGCTTAATCTAAAATTACAATGAAAGCTTAAAAAAGGAAATCAAGAATTTACTTTGTCACAATTCTACATAATTTTCACACACTTACATTGTGTCAGGTAAATCCAATATATTTGATTTGTCTCGCAAAATTCGTCTTCTTATTTTTTCTCTTCAATTCTACTTCCTTTTTTCTCTTAAAATTGCCCATAATATTGCATCCATCTTAAAAACAGCAAAAATTTTACTTCAGAAACAAAATAAAAATGGATGATCCTTCAGTTCTGACAGTTCGAAGCAATTTCGAATTTTTCGAAATCGATCGAATTGAAGAACATGCAATTTCATTTCACGTGAAATTGAAAAGTGATTTCAATTCCCTTTCGATCGAAATTAGGAACATGGGCGAGAATCTCAATATTTCAGAACAATTTTAGTTAACATAGCGATAACAAAATAAAAGACTGAAACATTGCGATGTTTTAAAGGGTTGCAAATGTTTTCGTTTATAATAAATAAATAATAATTATATACAATAAATACATACATAAATAAAGAAGTTAATTTTTGATCAATAGATTGGTCTCAATCCTTTTTTGAATGTTGTTATTTCTTCAATCTAAGGAAGTGTGAGAGGTTTTTAACATGTAATCATAATAATTTATTGCATTTACATATATTTTCTCGAGTGTCAAACTATTTATAATTTTTGTGGGCCAATATTTCATAAGTGCAGTTGCATACAAGAAAGGGACAGTAGAACTACTCACTATTTAATTTATTATTAATCTTAATGCTTCAATTTGTTTCTAAACATTTGAAGGGCAACGTAATTGAGTTGTACACAAAACATTTTTCGTATCGCTTAAAAGAGAACTAACAAAACTAAGCAAATGAAATATTTGAGACGAAAAAGATAAGCTTTAGAGAATTGGTTATGAAATGGGGTCTGTCTCTTTGTTCCCCTGAACACCAAATAAAGTTATCAAAAATAAAATTCAGTTCCAAAGGCTTTATAAAATGCTTCAAGAAAAACCTGGAATTGCCCAAGGATTTTCGAAAATCCAAAATATTTAGCACTATTTTAAGATTTGTGAAAAAGGTTGACTGGGCCATTCCGATCTCAAAATCTTTGCCAACGCCGCCGCCGTATTGGTATCCTCCTTCCGCAATGAATTTCACAACGGCTCACAGTGGTCCGGGAGAGCGGAAAAAACTCTGTAAAATCTGAACTATTAAAGGAATTTTAATGAAATTTTACACACATGTTAAGATTAGTCTTATACACGCTTGGTCAAAATTTAGTCAAGAAAAAAATATTAGAAAATAAGTTATTGACACTTTTATAAAATTTGAGGCTTTTGGTGTTATATTTAAATAAATGTTTGTTTTTTTGTGAAATCTTAACTTTTTATTTTGAACAAAATATTATTATTAATTATGTATATTATAAAATTAAATAAATAAATAGGTAAATACATACAAAAAATAAATAAAAAACAATTATGAAGTAGTAATTTTATAACGCTAAAATAAGGTTTTTAGCGTCTGTGCTGATTGTAAGTATTTTCTTCTTAAACACCTTGCACAAATGCTCAATAACTTAATACTGTTTTTTCAATTAATCCTTTATATATATAGATTTAAGTAAGATATTTTATTCTAATAAGCCAGGTTATAAAAAATTACGCAATACACAACAAAAACAAAGCAATAAAACTTTAAAATAACACCTTTTTTATTTCTACCTGCCCTACTTTTAGCGGAACATTAAAAAAATAAAGGACTATCCCTAATCCTTTTTTTTTATTTTGTATTAAGCTCTATCATATAATTTAAAATATCATAAAACTATATTGTTTTTCGTGTGTTGTTTTCAAGAAAATTGATTTCAAAGTTGAACAAATTTTCCAGGCAGAAATTTATGGTTTCGCAAAAATCGAAATTCTCAGACCTGGATCAATGTATTAATTTTATTTTATTTTTAAAATATAGTTTGACTTTTTTTCTTAAAATAATGGGCTTAACCAGTTCATTCTGACTATTAATATCAGAAATCAAACTTTATGGTAAACACCACCGTCAAAACGCAGTTTTTTGAAATCCTTTTCAGTGAAACATTTTTGATCATAACTTCCACATCTGCACGTATCTGAAGCTGATTTTTTCTGTGCTTTAACATGAATGTATGGAGCATATGCTGGCATACTTACTTTCTTGGTATCTTTTGGCGCTTTTTTTTTTAAATAAAAAAGTTAAAAAAAACGCATTTTTTCCTAGTACTGAAGCTTCAGACTACTTATAAAAGGTATCTTTTATAAATAATCAATTTTTTTTCTTTTTTTAGATAATCGAAAATAGACCAATTAAATTATTTAAGAAGTTAGAGAATTTATTTAAAAGAACTTCGTAAAAAATCATCTCAAAATTTGTTGAAAATACGGTTCGCGATTTGAGTAAAATTATTTTTCAACTTTGAGGGCTTGTAAATAAGAACATACAATATATATGTTAAAAAATACTTTTAAATCATACGCTCGGGTTACTTAAACATAAAGTTTAAAAGGATAAATATGACTTTTTAAAAAGACTTTTTTCCGCTCTCGCACCACTGTGCTGCTGCCAATCTGCTGATTGGTGTGATTGAACTCGAAAACACGCAAGGGTCGAGTTCTTGATCCAGGATCTTTAATATACATATACATAAACGCTGCCTTATTCACCCGAAAGTTTTTTTTTTAAATCTGCAAATCAATTTGCTTTGTAAGCAGTGGAATGTTTAAAATACGTTACCAACACTTTGTCATTAAGATCCAAGGGGTTAAAAGCATCTTTTAAAATTTTGCGCTGCATTCTTAGTGTTCGTCGTCTTCGTGTATTTTCTTCATTTATTGCAAGGATTGCAACGGCAATATTATCCATTTTTAAAGACAAAAACAAATAGAAAAAGAAAATCTTGCTATCTTCCTAGTAATCAGCTGCAAATCAGTGGTATAAATGTTGATTGGGCAAAATCAGTTAGATATCTTGGTGTACACCTTGATTCTAAGTTAACGTTTCAGGAACATATAAATAAAACACTGAAAAAATAAGTGTAGCCATAAAAATGCTTTACCCATTTATTCATAGAAAGTCTCTGTTATCAAATAAAAATAAAATAATACCGCACAAAGTAATTTTTCAATCTATCTCTCTGTATGGATGTCCTGTTTGGGGAGATTGTGCAAAATGCCACACACAAAAGCTACAAATCTCGCAAAACAAGATTTTAAAAATGATGTTGAACCTACCATGGCATTATTCAACACAAGAACTTCATAATAGAGCAGGTGTTGAATTGATTTACGAAAGAATTCAAATATTAAATGAGTGATTTATGTTAAAATGTAGTTTTGCTGAAAATAGTCTCATTAGTGAATACTGTTCATAAAAATAATTTTTTTTTCTGAATTTGTACATATTTGTATCATTTAATGTTACATACATATTTTGCTTGTAATTATATATATTTTTTTTTATTTTACTTACATGTTAATTATTTATTTTTTTTATTTTATTTTTTTTGTTTGTAATTTATTGTTTATTTATTTATTTATTAATCTAATTGTTTATTTATTTACGTGTTTATTTATTTATGTATGTATATATTTTTTGTAATATTTGTGTATTTATTTATTTATTAATTTATTTTTATTTAGTTATGTATATATTTTTTGTAATTATTATTTGTTTATTTATTTATTTATTTCAATTATATTTTTGTTTATTTATTTACTTATTTATTCATTCATCTATTTATTTATTTATTTATTTATTTATTTATTTTTTAATATAAATGTTTAATCATCTAGTCATTTTAGTTTTAAGTTTTCTTTTTTTTTTATATAAAATATAAATAAAAAACAAAAAAACCATAAAAAGAAAAAAAAATATATAGAAATATATAAAATTTAAAAAAAAATGTTAAAATACAATTTTATAAATGAAATATATTACTATTAATGTTATTTATATATGTAGATATATACATACATATATATATATATAATATATATATATATATATTTAAATTTAAATGAAAGTTTTTTCTTTCGTGTTTTCCTTCAAACTCTCTGTTATTATGTAAATAAATATTGTAAAAAAAAAAATAATGTTTCAGTAAAAAGATATTATATATCAAATCTCTGTATGTAAAATGTGCGGTGGCAATCCTTGAAAAAAAAATTATAACGAAATAAAGAAATAAAAAAAAAAAAAAAAAACAAATAGAACTAAATCTTGCCTGATTGTGTGAAAAAAATTATTAAATCACAACTCAGTTATAAAAATTGTCAATAAAGTAACTAAAATTACTCAAATACAGAACAAATAAAATAGTTTTGATAAAATAATAAATTTATTAACGTAAAAATTTAACAAATACTGAACCAAACTGAAGATGTTTGACAGTGAAACAAAACACGAAACGTACGTCAGCTGTTTAAACCAGTGTTTCCAAAAAGATAATAGCTAAAAAATCACCCTTTATTAGTTATACGAACAAATGCATGGTCGACGAGATAAAGTACATGCGATGTTCCGTAACCTATTTTGCCTTCCTTCATTATAGTCAGGAATTTTGAAATTATTATTTTATATGTGTTCATTAAGCCAAAGTAGTTGCTATTGCAATTTCATATAAAGAACATTTATAAATATTTCAAAGAAGTTGCTCATTACTGACCATTATCCAAGAATGTACGCGAAAGAGTTTGATATCAAATGACAGGTTTAAATATTTTCAAAATTGTTCAAATAAACATCTGGGACATTTGGCCTTAAAACTGGCAATAACTGTTGAAATCTTGCGATGCAAATCAGGTAGAAAAGTTTTAGTATCCAATTAAAGGTATAATTATTTATTATTTTTTTTAGGGTTCATAAACTTACATAAATGTTTAAATGTTTGGATCTTGCAAGACGTTTTTGAGTTGCCTTTTGTAGTGCGGAGCAACGGAGTTGCGTGAGCGGGTGTGACCCCGAAAAAGGTAGTTCAATTCCTGAGAACCCGCGAAGCGGGCCACCCTCAGGTGCTTTTATTGAAAGAAGTCGTTGACTTTGGCGACTTTACATACCCTAAGCGGAGCAACGGAGTTGCGTGAGCGGGTGTGACCACGAAAAAGGGAGTTAAAATCCTGAGACCCGAAAATAATGTTGAAAATAAACTTTTTTGTTTTTCCTAATTTTTGTATTATCACCGTATCAAAAAATTATTGTTCATTGTATTGAAATACAAAAACTTTATATTCTTTTTTGGCTCTGCAAAAATTTGGGGACAATGTTTTATTAGTTTTTTATCACCTTGCTCATCAATAACTAAGCTCTTCTTGCAATTTTGAGCATAATAGCAAATGTAACGTGAAATATTATTTCGAGTATAGTTTTTAACAGTAGTACCCGTAGCGTGATGGTTAGTGCGTTGGACTGTCATGCAAGGGGTCTTGGGTTCAATCCCTGCCTGTGCCACCTAACTTTTTTCACGGGTACTGCCTCTTGCGAGGAATTGACAAATTCTCCAAGAGTAATTCTTGTCATGAAAAGTGCTTTCTCAAACTAGCCGTTCGGATTCGGCATATAAACTGTAGGTCCCTTCCATCTTTGACAACATTACTCGCACACAGGGATGGTTGAGAGTTGTAAGTCACTAGGCCCTGGTTCTCCATGGACTGTTGCACCACCTAATTTATTTTTATTTTATAGTTTTTAACATAAATTTGTTTTTCTTCATGGTCATAAATTAACACACTATTTTTACGAAACCCGGTAATACATTCAATTTTATTTTCCATGCTTTTAATTTTTTATTTTAATTTACTCATCAAATTTTAATGTACTCATCAAAATCGAACAAGTTTCAAGAATCTGATAACTAACTGTAATTTGAAGCTGTTGTTGTTAGAAATTAGTTCCCTCTTCATATTTTTGAATGTGTACTAAATTCCCATAAGAAAGTGGAGTTCGCTTCCACTTAGCATGGGAAATAAATCCACTTTATTAAAGTGGATTTAGTTCCCACTGAGTGGGAACAAAATCCCTCAGTGGAGTTAGTTCCCGTGGATTTATTTCCCCGCACCTCAAAGATAGAGCTTAACTCTTATTACACATACATAAATAAGTAATAAGCAATTTTATGATATGGAGCTGTTTTTCTTACCATTGAGTTGGTGCTATACCTTGGCTCTAAAATATCATGGATCAGCACCCAAATGTAAAAAACACTACATAATATGCGTCGATACGTATACGAGTCTACTCAAATATGGGTATTCCAATGAAATAGAGCCTCAAAACACACCAATGGAAACCCAAAGTAATAGTTTCAAGATGAGAACAATGACCTTATGAAGCGGCCTTCTCAGTCTCTCTACCAAACTCACATAGAAGATCTGTGAGTATATATCAAAGGGAAGGTTTGGATGGCGAAACTAAAAGTATCAATAAGCTGTGAGGCCGCTGTGCTGCCGTCATAACACTAAATAATTCACACCAAAATATAATTAATTTAATTACTATGAGTTTTTATTTATTTCTTGTTTTTAACATTTCTTTCTATGAAACCAATGTAAACTACTATTTTTTTCTCCCTTTATTAAGATTAATTTTTATCTTTTGTCAATATTTCTATATTAAAATTAAAGTATTATTTCTAAATTTTACAAAGTTTAATCTTCAAAAAAATGTTTGTGAAATTTAAATGAATGTATATATGTACATATGTACATATATACATACATATGTACAAACTAAATTTATAAACTCCGCCATATATATAAAAGTGAATAATTGATATTTAAATGTGTATACTTATAGTTGCATGTGCATATTAAACATTGCATATGGTTAAAAATTGTATGTTCCAATGTTCTTCAGTAGCCTGTTATAGCTCACCCGATAAGAAATGGTGTGAATGGGACAAGTTTTGTTTTAATCTATTTTTTCTTTCCTTTGAAATAAAAATGTTTCAACAAGATATACTTTTTTGTTTTCTTTTTACGCGAAGTTCAATTTGTCAGATTTGCGATAAGTAACTTTTTTGACACTACTTGGTACTTCGGCCTTCCATAGCAAACACCACTACTTTATTTCTATAATAGCCTCCTCCGTATTTTGCTTAAAATTTCCTTCTGAGACTTTTGAATTTATTTTTCCCACCCTCCAATCAGTTTTTGTTCATCCTCCGAACTTATGATCCAAGGGAAGGCAAAAAAAGACAAAGAAAATATTGAGTGGAAAACTTTTGGACACGACGGCGCCAATCTATCCTATTACCAGGGCACGTAACATAGCTATGTATATTACTTATATCGAATATCGATGAAAATAATGTTCTTTTCGTGAGTCATTTCTCATACGTATATAACTTTACTGATATACTGGTGTTAGTGGTTTCGATGCCACTATGACTGGCACTCTTTCTTTTGTTTGATACGTTTACATTCAAAATAAAAGTCAAGGGCTGATATATGTATGTATGGAGTGCACAAAAAGGGATAAGAGTTTATGATGAAACACGTTCCTTCTTAAATCCATCGAAATCGAAATAATTTAGGGATAAGAATATGCAATATGCATGCATGCCTAGACTAGCTATGGTAGCAGCAAAAGCCAGTTGTGAAGGAATCAACTGTATGTTGGGAATGTTCATATTGTGTGTATGTTGGCTGAGTTTTGTTCTGTTCTCGATTTATACAATATTTAATTCATGAATAGGATATGAGAAAGATAGCATGTTTGACTTGAAAATGCAGAAAAGAGACAGCATGATAAAGAAAAGGAACAAGCAAGGACTTTGGCTTGTACTGAAGAACTCATTTCGTGCTCAAGTGTGCAATTTGAATGCCGCGCCGCCGACTATGATTGTTGGATATCCTTGGAATTTTGCACTACTGTGCTTTATTGTTGGTTGGGTGAATGTTATTGATGGATGCCTTCCAACATACGGTAAGTGCAAAGAAGTATGTAGCAGCTGCCACTAGTTTGAGATGCTCATATTATATTGTTGGCTATAATAACGACTATGATCAGCTTGATGTGACAATAGCTGCTTGCACTCTTTTGATTTTTAAATTATTGAAATTTAATTTCTACACTTTAATATACAGTGTGTATCCACAGTAAATGATAATCCTGATTCTTGGAATATCTCACTTTATAACTGCTCTAAAACAGGAAATAAAAAGGAGCTATCTCAAAGGGCATTCTAAATATGTGCATTTTTTCGTTCAGTGTATTTTGTTGTACATACTTTTCGTTCCTTAAAACCATGAATACAAATGAATAAATTCCATCGATTTTCTTCAGCAGATATTTTCTAAACAATTGATTCCCAAACAAAATCTGTAGAAATATTTCGTAGCTCTTCGACTTTTTTAAATTAAAAAATAATTGAACTTATTTTCAGCTCTCATTGGTTTTCAGCATTGAACATTTTGTTTTTCGATTTTAAAGCGATTAAGGATATTAAATACAAAAAATGAGTTCTTGAATTGTGTTACTTAAAAAATTTTGTTTAACCTATAACTTTTTTGGATAGGAGGAGAAATGAGATGAGATTTGAATGATTAGGAGATACTCAGCCTGGTAAAGTATTTTAAATTCGAGTTATGCAGCTCAAAATAAGAATATCTACTTAACAGTATGTCCGAAATCGGGCTCAAGGGTAAACTAGTAGGCAATTCTAGAAGTACGGGTATTACGTTTGAACTGTTTTAGGGAAGGAATGCAGCTAGCTACACTACTACAGCACTGTTCATAAAAATAATGACAAATTTGGAACATTGCGGGGGTGTTCAAGATTTACAAATGTTTCAGTTAGACAACGGTCACCTATTTTTAAATTATATCCAAGAGACTCAAGTGGCACTTAGCCGACTATTAGATTTATACTCAAATTTCTGTCAAAAACAGGTTTATAGACTACAGCCAGATCAGAAGGGATAAACATCCACTAGCATCGTCACGTTATATTATATGTGATCACTTCATGAAAGATAGTCTGTGGTACACATGCCTAGAACTGAAAAATACAAGTAACACCCATTGAAAGTGGCATTGAGGGCAGTTTACGCTTAAGCGACAAAAAAGCAATGAGTTTTCGAAGCATTAAAGTCGGCAAGGTTTATGATCAACGTTTCCACGACATTGATTGGAAGGAAAGGACTTAATTGGAAGTGGATAGCTAGAAAGTAGAAGGATTCGCTTTTTCTACGGAATTGCTGGATCTTTTCAGTCATTTTTTTTAATTCCCCAAATGTCATTACAATACAAAAGTAAAATAGTAAGTTATGTAGGAAATTTAAGTTGAAGACTAAAAAACTTCATAATTGCAATTTTCCATTAGTTGTATGCCTTAGTGGTAAATCACACTGATTACCTCATGTACATCCAAAAACATATAATCGCAATTTAGGTATCTAAAAATAACTTCATAGTCTATTGCAGCACTGTATGATTTTAAAACAAGCACGGTATGCAGATGCAGTGACCATACGAAACAACTGTAAGAGGAGTTAGGACGGAGTTGGAGGGGAGCACATATGAAGCTCGTTGAGTTGTTTTTTGTGTAAATAATGACTGTTCTCTGATCTATTTTTCTTTTTGTAGTCAGCTATTTATTTAGCACCACATATCTTTTGGATTTTAAGTTTGCGCATTTTGCAAATTAAATATTAATTAATGTATTTTTTTATTGCTCTTGTTGATTTTTGTTTTAATTTTTTGAAATAATGCAGATAAAGAACAACATATATACAGAAAAACGAACTACACTCTTACGCGTGCGCTCACATGGGATGTATTTCGGCACTCAACTAAAATCCTTTCCTTTGTATTCCGAACTTTTAATTCTGCTTACATTGATCAACTGTAACCTTAAATGCTTGATTTTAATTATCCTATAACCGAACAGAAATAAGTACAAAAATAGTATGGAAACTCTAAGGCAAACTATTTAAACACTTGGCGCAACAAATGTGAATTTCAGAATGCTATAATTAATTACAGTATCAAGTCTCTAGATTATTAAATATAATTCTATATTTTGGGGATTATTCACTCAAATTCGGTCGTTGAAAACTAAAAATACCGAATATTTAAAATTGTTTTTAAATTCCAGAAGACTGGTGGTTGAAAACACATGATTCACTTCGCACCTTTTTTCATAGTTCATCGTCCAAACTCTGATCGTTCCGTTTCTGTGGAATATAAAGAAGAATAGGCAGATATTCAGTATATCTACTAATTGACCGAAAGAACACCATACAAAAAAAACTTTATCAGATATATCTTAAACATTTTTGGCCATTTAATTCTTTGTTTGCTTGCATATGTGTCGAATTTCTTACAATTGTACAAGGAATGGTGTAATATAATTCAAATTCAGTTGTGCTCAAGGAATTTTGAAACTTTTTTTGAACAATCTTCATCAAGTATTAAAGAAAATATAACGAAAACAATAAAAGATAATCCCTCCACTTAACGTTGTTTTTATTGCATTTTGCTGTTAATTGCTTGGCTCGCATTTCCTTATACGCTGAATCTAAGGCAGAGAATAAATTTTGCTTTGTAACTTTAACACTTTAAACTTTGGATTCGTCCTCGATTAAATCTTTTAAATTTAAACCATTAGCATCATAATTTATATTTATTTGATTATTCAAAATGACCGAGAAAAGGAAATTATATATTTTTTAGCACAAGCATTTTTAAAAGTTGTTCTTAAATTAATTATAATTTTGCTTTCTTTAAATAAGAGTATACGTTATATGAGGTTGGAATTGTTTTAACATTATATGTTTGAAAAATATTCGACACTGGTTTTCCATTGACAATGTTGAGAATGTTCACCATTTTGGTGTGGATTTCAAGAAATTCAAAATGTACTGGAAACAATAAATCATTGTAAAAATACTGTTACTTCTATTTTTCTCAAAATTTTACCAGAAGTCAAAAGTTATTCTTCGTTGGAAGCAATTCGAGGTGTCATTTTTTTAGTATTTTTGATTTATAAAAAACAGTTAGTTGATTTTTTTTTCTCAATCATACGAGTTTTGTTTCACGTTTTTATTTTTCTTAAATTGTTCTAGTGAAAAACCAACCCGAAAGTCTTTTCTGCACATGCACACACAGACATCTCTGTAAAAATCTTGGATTTAGGTTCTAAATTCCTTGACACGTCGAGAAATGTCAAAATTTTCAATTTGACAATTAGGATCGATTAAAATAACTTCCTATGGGAATTTATAAATCCACCTGTTTTGTGTTTTTAAAATAAAAAAAGAGACTGTCTTTAGAATAATTTTTTGCTGCGAAAAATAACGTCTTGATTATTATTTTTCAAGAAGAAGGCAACGCCTTAATAAAAACAAAACATTACGTACTGAGATAATAATTCTTTCCTTATTTTAATCATTAATATTAAAGCTAGACTAGAATTCGTAAAAACTAACTTAATTTAGTTTACGAACTTATTGAAAATAAGATATCCAATTATGATATACCTTGAAGAATTTAAAATAAGACTTCGTTTCTCTATTAGAACTTTACATAATATTTATCATATAAAATAAATAAACTGTCTTAAAATGACGTAATAACAATAGTTTTAAATTACAAATTCTTAAAACAGCATATTTCAGCCAGATTCTGTGCATGTTACAAAAAAAATAGAAACAAAAATTTTGGAATAAAATTTTGTAGTAAACAAAAATAAAAATAAAAAATGTGTTTTCGAACAAACATTCATTGACAATGGAATTATAATCAAACAAAATACTGTCTGTTTTTACCAGTTTTTAATTTGATGTATGTATCTAAATGGTATTTCCTTTACTCAAATTTGTGCCGCTTATTTCAATCTGCAACATTCTAGAAATACCTATGGTATGTAGTTCCTAATATTAATTATTATGTATTGTCTTCATGATGTTGACGTATAAAAATCAACACGCTGAACAATTCGTTTTAAATTCCACAGTAACTTTAACTATTCGACAAAAAAAAAAAAAACAACAATCAACGTTTCGAGGTTCCTAGAATTTAAATAAATAGTTTTTGAAACATGTATAAGGGAGTTTATTTGTACGTTCGTACGTCCGTACATTTGGGATAAATTTTGCCGTCCTTCTTTTCTCAAGAACCAGCAGAGATAATGATTTTAAATTTAATTTAGTTTTACAGAACGGACTTGCATTTAGAACTAGCCGATCTTAAATATTTCACGAACAAATAAGTTAATAAATTAATATCTAAATAAATTAATATCATGAATATATCAACCTCGGTCAAGTGCAGTCGCATTTTCTTTTCGCTCCGCAGTTGCCTTTTGCCACCTTTTCACCGACCCCAAGTATCATACAAATAAATAAATAAAAAAAAAACCTATCAATATATCCGCAGCGCGTGTGATATACATACTTACCCGACCCACTTTACTGCCCATCGCCGTTTCCCATTACACCAGCATTTTTTTTTCTCTTGTGTATTAACAAGTATAGAAAAAATTAAGAACAACTGAAAAAAAAACCAAAACAAAAAACCTAAACAAAACACTATCTTTTTATTTTTTTTTCTGATTCAATTAATTATGTCGTGCGCGAATAAAATGTGTGTCATCGTTGACTCAAACGCGGAACTGTTGAAGTGCAGTGGCCTTTGTGGGAAATACCTTCAGTGTATACCTGAAAGACTATCTACGCAATTTTGCGTTTTATTGCGATGAATGCAATAAAATATCCGTGTCGGATATTATGATTGCAATTCAATGTCTAAAGGAATCCCTGTGCAATGAACATTCCGTTTGCCAAGATCAAATTTCTAATCTCTCTAAGAAATTTGATCACGTCTGCAATAGTGTTGAAGACTCAAACATCCAATGTCAACAATCGTCCACCCAGTGCCTTTCCACGATACGTTCTCTGGAAAAACAATACTGTGACGTAATCGGTGGATTGAATTTTCTTCGTTTAGACATTGACGATAAATTAAAGGTGTTGACTTGTTCGGCAAATGATCTAAAAAAAAAACTTGTCTGACCAGTTAAACCTACTAAAATCGGATATTGATTGCTGTTTTCAAAGTTCGTCATTCCGGCTCTCCCCCTCTTCCAATCAATTGAATGATGTTGCAAACGTTAGACTCGTTAACGAATTTCAAAACATTAATTGTATGCTTTCTCGGGTTTCAACTGCACTCATATCTTTTGCTTACGATCTAAGTAATCAAGAACAAAAAAATATGAGTGTGCAACGTGAACTTGAAAGCCTTAATGTCCAATCGCAGAAAATTGAATCGCTTCTCTACGACGTCATTAAACAACCCGGAATACCGTCGTGTGATATCGGGAACGTATCCATTCGTGATGAAATCCATGCGGCAAACCTGGGTGCTGACCCTCTGCAACAATCCACCTCAGTAAATACCATTGCGGAAGAAGAAGTTATCAACAAATGTGGTCATTCCTGGAAATTATCCGATTGGAATTTGAGGCTGGCTCAGCAGGCTTGAATCCGCTAACAACACATGGTTCGTGCTGAATAATTGTCCCGGATATGCTGATGCTACATGGATTCGCTCCTATTTTAAACGAGAATTCTGTGTTAATATATGCGAATGTCTTCAATTGTCTGGAAGAAGATTCAAGTTCTGATTCCCTCCAAATATAACTGGATGTTTTGTCACCAAAGAGGATATATACGACTTGATCGAATGCGGCTTTCCAGAATGAGTAGCATTAATAATATAATTAAGTCTAACAAACCCAAACCTAATACCAAACCTATTCCCAAACCTAATCCCAAAAAAATATTGAAACCAACTGGACTCTTAAAACACAAATCTTTCCAAACTTTTCTCTCTATAACCAACTTTCGTCCCTTAAACGGAAAACTTCTCTTACCTCTATAAAGCCTCCATCCAAACGAGTTTCTTTTAACCCTTCTCACCCGGGTCTTGGTTTTCGCCCTCCGATGGTTGATCCTCCTGCAAAAACACCCGAGTATCCTAATTTCATCCATTCTCACACCCTTAACCCTGCTTCTTCTTCATCAGTTTCCCAAGAACCACAAGGATTCCTTAACCCAATGATCCCTCCAAATGTTAAGTTAACTAAACATTTATCTGAGGCCAATACTAATGATCGGTATGTTATGTCCCGTCTTAGAGACCACAAAATTTACAATAATGTGCGTCTTTATCTAGCTTTTCTCCACGACAAACCAGATTTTGATTGCTTTGAGGGTAAAACAAATACAAACAAAAGTTTTAATCTCCCAAGAAGGCCTCCCTACCAAACGTGATGCACTTATGGAAATATTCTTGAAATTTCATGATGGTCTTGAAATTTCTCCTCAAAAAGTTAGAGAAGACCTAAACTCTTTTGCGTCCTTTATATCTTCAAAACGATTATCTCATATCCAAAAATCCCGTGCAGATATGAAGAAATACTATCGCTCCTAACCTGAAGACCACTAAACCTAAATGTCTTAGCCTTTACTATCAAAATGTAAGAGGCTTAAGGTCTAAAACGTCTGCCGTTTTTAATAGCTCCCAAAACCTTCCTTATGACATCTTTGCCCTTACCGAAACCAACCACACACCCGATATCCTTAGTACCGAACTCTTTGCTAACGACTATTCCATCTATCGAATGGATGTCGTGGAATGTGCGAGTAATACACATCGCCATGGTGTGCTTTTAGCTATCAATAGTAATTTTGAAAGTCCATTACTCCATATTCCTACTTCAATCGAATTTGAAGGTGTATCAGCTAAGGTTACACTCCCTAAGTTTTGTCTTTTTGTCCTTTGTTGTTATATTCGACCAGCCCAACAAATTAAAGCATACCAAGCTGCTGTTAATGCCATTGATTATCTGCTTGAACAAGTGCAACCTAATGATTTGATCATCGTTCTTGGCGACTTCAATCTTCCCCATCTCAATTGGTCCACCTCAGATGATCAGACATCCTTCTTTCCAACTAACATCTCCTCTGAATCTGAATCGCTGTTCATTGATCGTCTGTCTGATTGTGGTCTTTTTCAACTAAATGGAGTTGCAAGCTTCATGGGGAGACACCTTGATCTCATATTCTCATCTGATTGCGATAACTGTGTTGTCTCCGCGAGCCCTCACCTTCTCTCAACCTTGGATCGCTATCATCCTCCCCTTAATCTCTCCTTCCCCATTGAATTTGAAAACAACTTTTTTTAAATGGAGAATTACTGTTATGATTTTCGCAGGGCTGATTTCTCCAAACTCAACAATCTTCTTAGCTCAGCCGACTTTGAATTAAGTTCCCTCCACTCAACAGTAGAGTCCCTTACAAATTGGTTTTTTTGATTCCCTCATACTGTATTGAAGAATCAGTACCGTTCTCTCGTAAAAAAGATTTCACCTCTGCTCCCCCTTGGTACAACAGAGAGCTCCGTAGCCTAAGAAATACCCGTAATAAGCTTTGGAAGATCTTTTTCCAGTCCAAATCTGATACCGACCACAACAACTATCTTCTCGCCTATAATTCTTTCTCTGAATTAAGGGAATCCCTTTATAACCAATACCTTAACCAAATGGAAAATAACCTTCTTTCTGATGCAAGGACGTTTTTCAAGTTTATAAATGTCAAACGAAAATCTGATAGGTTTCCACCTTCAATGAGTTTCTCCTCAGATCCAACAACGATATCAAATCTATTTGCTAAATACTTTAGCAAATCGTATACTGAACATCTTCATGATCCTGATCCACACTACTTTAGTTATTTAGATGGCTGCACTCAAACCTCTCTTTCATCTTTTACAATAACTGAAGAAATGGTACTTGCCAAAATCGTAAGCCTCAAAGAAAACTTTAGCCCTGGTCCTGATGGTGGCGTCCCATCAGTTGTTCTAAAAAATGTATGCATTCTTTGTCAAAGCCTCTAACTGCACTCTTTGAACTTTCTCTTTCCCAACGTGTGTTTCCTCATATACGGAAAGATTCATTTATATTTCCCATTCATAAACAAGGCAATAAAATTGAAATTAACAATTATAGACCTATTGCGAAACTTTCAGGCATCCCAAAACTTTTTGAAAGCCTAGTTTATGATTCCGTTTATTTCCATTGCAAGCCCTTATTCTCCCCCGCTCAACATGGTTTTCTTAAATGTAGATCCACTACGACTAACTTAATTGAGTTTATATCAAAAGTTTTGTCAGCCCTTGAGAATGGTAATGAAGTTGATGTTGTATACACTGATTACAGTAAAGCCTTTGATAAAATATCCCATAAAATAATTTATCTCAAACTTAGAGCCCAAGGCTTTCCATCTATGTTTATAAACTGGATAGGCTCCTACCTTGCCAATAGAACTTATAGAGTCCTCTTTCGTAACTCAGTTTCCAGTCCCATACATGCAACTTCTGGCGTCCCACAAGGTAGTCACCTTGGCCCCCTTCTCTTGGTCTTATCTGCTAACGATGTCTGTCTTAAATTAAAAAAACTCAGATATCCTAATGTTTGCGGATGATAAGAAAATTCGATTCTATTAGAGATCTTGGTATTATGTGTGAAAAACACCTCAATTTCCATTCCCATTTTGACCAAATTATTAATAAAGCTAATAGATCTCTCGGTTTTATTAAGAGATGGTCAAAAGAATTTTCCAACCCCTATGTAACTAAAGCGCTTTACATTTCCCTAGTCCGTCCTCATCTTGAATATGCATGCCAAGTATGGTCTCCCTTTTATGAAAACCATTCCCTCAGAATTGAAAATGTTCAAAGACGTTTCGTTCGATTTGCCTTACGTGGCCTCCCCTGGGATGATACATCCCACTTGCCTCCTTATGCCGATCGACTAAGACTGATAGGTTTGCAACCCTTATATATTAGACGCAAAAACGCTGATATATTATTTGCTCACCAATTGTTAATGTGCAATATAGATTCCCAGGCACTCCTGAGTGATATTCATCTTAACACCAACCCTCGAAATCTGCGATCTGTCTCCCTTTTCTATATCCCTCATCAACGCACCAATTACGGGCACTTTGAACCAATGTCCAGAATTCTTCGTCACTGCAACGCTGCTATGCTAATCTTCGACTTTAACATTTCCAAATCCCATCTGAAAGATACCCTTTACTTTTTCCCATTTTGAGTCCGAATTCCTCGTCCCTTTTAATTTTAAGTTTAATAAAATCAAAATTGTTAGTTCTTGTACATTAAAGAGCTTTTATGTGGGCCTTAGGTCCCACATGAATTAATGTTGAAAACTGATAACAAGAACAAGAAAAAAAAAAAAATATAATGTTAAGCTAAGCTAAGTTATTTTAAGTTGTAGCTTGTATTAAGCTGAATAAATAAATATTCTAATTTTGTGATAAAATTTTATTTCATGATAAGGTTTGGAATATTCCATTAGGGGCCGTTCATAAAATACGTTCGCAAACAAGGCGGGGGGAGGGCTCTTGCTGAGTGTGACAAGGTGTGACAAGGGGGGACGGGGGGTCTATGGTAACGTGACGTTCGCCATTCATTAAAACATTTTCAATTAGTATTTCTTTTGCCTATTTTTCTTTTTAAATTTTCATCACGATAGAAAGACATTTATTTCGTATTTAGTAAATATATAGAATTTCAAACGTATATACATAGTTTTACTACAATAAATTGTAACTTGATATGTTTACTTTTGTTTATTTTTCGACATGAGCGCTGGCTCTGTGGCGGGTTTAGTCTTTTGACTTGGCTCTAGCGGCGTTGCGATCCGTCACAATTGGTTTCTTTGTTTTTCCAATACTTAAAAAAGTAACGTTTCCTCGCACCCTGCGCTCTCGACTCAGTAACAAATGAAAATTCTGTTTCTCATATATTTATTATTATATTATTCTTTCATTCTTCATTTAGTAGTGAACTAATTCGGACGCTTTTTTCATATTTTTCAATTTAATACTTTTTATTAAAATTCTTTTTATTTTTTATTTAAATTCTCAAAATTTGTGTAGTATCATTTGAAATTTATCATATTCAGGGGGGGGGGGACTTCGTTTTTGTGACGAAATATTTCTAGGGGGGTCACAGAAAGCGTGACATAGCGTGACAATGGGGGGGAAGGGGGTCAGAAAAAGTTGATTTTAGCGTGACGTATTTTATGAACGGCCCCTTAAGTGTTAAAAACAAAATCTGCGTCATCGCGATCATCGAAAATGATCCATAGGGGTCATCTTTTAACAAGTACTACATCAATAATTTCTGATTCTGGTTTCACTTTGGGTTAATTTCAGAAACCCAAAAAATAGTTTTCATTGTGACGGGTAGATGGCTATTTTGTGTTTCAAATGGTAAAGTAGTTGAAGGAAAAGAGACAAAACATTTTTGGAAAGTAAACAAATATAAGAAAAAAAAATAGATATATGTATGACCATTGTATGTCTTAGATCTACTACAGAGTCACTTGAACATTGTCGTGACCTTTTTTTAGTCCGTTATTTTTACGGGCTATATGCTCTACTAAAATAGCCAGTTGTATTCCTTCCCTTAAACAATTCAACCGTTATACTTGTTCTTAAATAAAATATGTTCAAAACCTTTTAGGTTGGCGGCCATTATAAAAAAAAATAGTTGAACAAGCCTTTAATTTTCTACTCTAAGTTGTAATATTGTTTCCCAGACTCCTAAACTTTACGAACCAGCCATTCCATAACGTTTTCTATTGCATTGATGTCTGGTAAGTAAGGCGGTTAACAATAACCTCACAGTTTGGCACTTAACCAATTTCTTAACCACCAGAGCTGTTTGGATAGGAACATTTTCGTGTTGAAAATGCAATGGCAAGTTAGCAACCAAACTTGTAAAACAAAAAAGGCGATCCAACTAGTGGTTCTCGCTGTGAAAACCATGAAAGTAGTAGGTGATGCAATCGAAATAATTTGTATGAACCGAAAAAGACAACGTATCCCTATCCATTAATCAATGATTAGCCAGTAATCATTTCATACCAAATATCTGTCATTATTAAGACTTGCTTCGATATCATGTTGCTAAAAATAATCTAATATTAAGCCTTCGTTAATTTAAAACTGGGCTTATTTTTAAATTTCATTATCTTTCACGGCAGACTTATTACTCAGGTTTTTTTTTATACAGAAGCACCTGGCTCTTTTTCCAACATTAATGTTTTTAGTTTAATAAACTTTACATACATATGTATGTATGTATGACGTATGTATTGTATATCCTGCCCAACAGCTCACAGAGCCCTTCGAGGAAATCTACAACAGCAACGTTCCTCCTTGAAGCCATTTATACAAGATTAATGGGATCATTTGCTCGGACTATTGTGTGTTCAGAAAATAAATGGCTCATAAAACATGTACACAGTATATTTAGATAAAGGCACCGAACTATTCTTGCGAGGAGCTCAAGCGAGGATAAGTAAATATGGAAGTGAACAATGCGTGTGTAATTGTGTTTTTATATCCTTGGCGAAAAGATATTGTAAGCCTCTATTCTTCCTGGTGGTCTATTCGGCGTATCTGCTTACCAAATGACCAAAAAAAGCATCATATAATCATAGACGACGACAACAAAGCTGACCCATAACCCTTCTGCGTTCCGCCTCTACTCTTTCATCCTACATTTTCAGAGATCAGATTTTGCCTTTTAACATCAAAAGGTTAAAACAATATAAATGCTCATCTTCGCATAGGAACACGTTCACAGAGTGATTCGGATACGATGAAAAAACCTTATTCTTGGAGGTAAGATCGAATTAATAAATGAAGTTATCCAAAGGAGTTATTTAGAAAGTAAAAGTTTTAATATTAATTATACATTCGTCTATGTTAAAAATGTGAATTTTCCATTCTTATGAGAAAGCTCAGGTAGGTTAGTTAGTTAGTTAGTTAGTTAGTTAGTTAGTTAGTTAGTTAGTTAGTTAGTTAGTTAGTTAGTTAATTAGTTTAGGTATTTGTTATTTGGGATCTTCGTATCGTATAAGAGTCAATTAAATAATTGATACCTTTTGGGTAAACTTAAGTTTTGATTTTAACTAACGTAATAAAATGAATAAACAAAATGTATTTATTAAAGCAATTCATTAGGATAATGATGATAACAGTGTTCATTTGATGAGTATGTTCATTTTACATATCTTTATATATATTTTTGTTGGGTGAGTTACACTTGGATTGATTTTTTTAAGTGAGTATATGACATTCTATGTCGTGTTATAAGAAGCAAGAACAACTAACAACAGCAGTTGGACAAAATAAAAATATGCATTTATGCTCTGTGATTTGTTAACTGTCATGGGGAATGCAAGACAAATCGGAAATTGAATTCGTACTTAAAGGGCATATCAACGGGGTCTTCGGAATCCTTGGAATGAGAAATGTTCGTTTCGGAATTTTCTTTTGAATATCGTAGCGTTATTCACTTTAATCATCAATTTTTTGGTCGATTCAGATTTCGAAGCATGATGTTTACCGAGCCAATAGTCAGTTGTAAGCTCGCTCAATGAATCGTTACTTTTGCGGCGAACTTTTCCTGCAAATTCTAGTTATTATTCAGTGAACTGCATTTACATGATATAAAGCCTTATTGCATTATAACTTTGTTTGGGAAGATATAATCTTCTGCGTCGCTGATTATAATACTACTCGAACGAAGATTTGGTTTAAAAATTTTCATGTGATCTCTATGTTTTGTATATGTTGTATATATATAAAAAAAGAGTTAGAATAGTTTCTACGTTTACCCAAAAACACCTGGCTGATTTCTCCGGCTAAACAAGAAGAATTCCAAAAAATCCAAAAAAAAAAATTGAGGAAAAATCATATTCCAATACATTTAATATGTAGGCAATTTACGACGCTATCTTCACTTGTGGCATTTGTTTGCGACAATTTTTGTTGGAAATCTCATCGGGTTTCATCATTCAGCCTAAGGCCATTAAGCTGAATACAAGAAAGATAATTGTATCTTACTTGTAAGACTTTATTTCAGTTTGGAAAGAGAATTAAGATCAATTATCACAACTATTCTTTTAAGAAATAATTGTATGGCGGCAGCGAATTAGCAGGTATGTACCTCCCCTGCTTAATAGTCTATTGGAATCTCCAATGACACGGTGTGTTCGCTGTCTTACTTCAAAGCAACTTGGTACGCCACGAAGTTTTGTTCATCGAATTTTGAGAAACGAGCATCATCTGAATCAATCATATAAGATATAGTTAGCACAAGAATTGAAGATAAGAAATCATGGCAAGAGAAGATTATTTGCAGAATGAGCGGAGAGATGTGTGTGAAAGTGATCAAGAAATTTCCTGGGTCGCATTATTACATGCTCTACATTATTTTTCATCATTAAATTGTAGATGTTCATGCTTGTATAGAAATTTTGATGGGTTTTGACTATGTTACTACGTTTTTAGAAAAAATATAACGACTCGGAATACGTGGAACTCATGTTACCCCAATGAAATACATTTTTATTTCAAATCGCAAAAAACTTGCAGTATTCATTATGAACATGTTGACTAGATACAATGCAAAATGCATTTAAGCATCAAAGAAAAAAGAAAATAGGTACAGTTTTTTATTTGTAGTGTATGCTTCAAATCTATGTTTTGCAAACTTTGTGAATTACCCTGTATAGTTGCAGATGTTGCTTAATCCAGGTTCAAATGTCGAATACAAATCGTCTGTAATCTAAAGCAGCATTTACAGAAAACAAGAAATTGCTCAGAGTTCTGACAATCGATTCGCTACGTTTACTTTATCAATAGATAGTCAATTCACGAACTATTTAAATTGTTTTGATTGGTGCAACATTTACCTTTTGGAATTCCTTTAATATAAATTATAACATTGGCGTGTCGTATTTAAATGATTGTGTTCAAGCTGGGTTGAATTAGCGCAAACAACCCAAACCACCGACCGATTCCAAACAGAACAGAAACATCCAAAGGGAGCAATAAAATTCGGCTAAAGGTGTATGCGAATAACATGTGGATATTTATCAAAATATTCTGACAACTAATTACTGCAGATAGGACACTAAATTTTGTGGGTGCGTTTATCCATTTTTTGTTATTGTTGCGGTGGTCGAACGGAGTAAATAGAAATTTTGGGATATACCTCGGCAAAATATTGGTATACATCATTTTAAATATATGTAGAAGTTTCAACTGCCATGCCATACATTTTGTATTAATAAAAACACAAATAATATAAATAAATACATACATACATTTCAAATTAAGGTTTTATTCATCTTAATGTTTAATTTTAATTGAGAGATACATATATATAAATATTTGTAGGGAAAGTGTAGATACAAAATATTCATATACTGTTGAAAGAAGTTGTTGATTTGTATGGTTAGTCAATTAAATATCTGAAAGTAAATTGACAAGTTAGGAGCTTGGAGGTTATATTGTTTGAAAATAATCGATAAGGGAATGAAAAAACTCGAATTATGTTTCTATTTGTATCTTAATAATTATGAATACACAAAGTATCTACTAAACTTTTTTTTTAATATTGATCTTTGAATTAAACTGACGTAATTGTTGGGTATACAATGTAAAGGGTGTCCCAAAATTAACGTAAGATTTGAATTAAATAGAAAACGCCGTTTTTAGTCTTTTGATAGTTATATTTTTATTGACTCGTAAAGTACATAGGATAGGGTTATGTATGGAATAACACATCGGACAAATGGCCTCCACGGCTTTGCATGCACATGCGCACTCTTTTGTTGAAATTTTCCATGACCATTCTGCATAAATGTGGCTGAATTTCGTTGATGCAGCGTTGAATCTCCTCCTTTAATGCACGGGTGGTTGTGGGCTTGTTGACATAGACTTGTGATTTCAAATAACCCCATAAAAAGAAGTCTAATGGTGTTAAATCACACGATCTGGGAGGCCAATTTTGATCACCGAAACGAGAGAGTACACGACCTGGAAATGTCTCATGCAGTAATTGAATTGTTTCACGGGCTGTATGACATGTGGCACCGTCTTGTTGAAACCACATATTGGACACATCAATATCATCCAATTTTGGCAGAAAGAACTGTGTAATCATGTCGCGATATCGAGCACCAGTAACAGTCACTGCTTGACCAGCATCATTTTCAAAAAAATATGGCCCAATTATGCCTCCAGCCCAAAATCCACACCATACAGTCACGCGTTGTGGATGCATTTGTTTTTCGACAATCACATGTGGGTTCTCCGAACCCCAAATGCGGCAATTTTGGCGATTGACAAAGCCATCAAGATGAAAATGTGCTTCATCGCTTAGGATGATTTTGCTCGAAAAATCAGCCGCCAAGCTTTCACTATTTTTGAAATATTCTTTAATAATGAAGACACGTTGTTCTATCGTGTAACGCTCCGTTTTTAATAACCCTATACTGTTAGCTGTCAAATTGCTTTTTTTTCAGGGTTGCCAACACTTCACTGCACAAATGGCGGCAAATTCAAATCTTGCGTTAATTTTGGGACATCCTTTATTACTAATGCTGCATTAAGCTTTTACGCGACACTCAATTTTGACTTTTATTTAAAAATCTCGCCTTCTGTTCGCGAAGTTAACTTCTTCGATGAAGCTCCATCTCATCATACTATTAAATTCTGTCTTACCGAACTCAATTCTGCTCCATGGACGAAGGTCGTGTAAATTCGGTAGTTATTGCAGAAAAAATAAATATTGTGCAAAATGTGATAATGCAAGATCGTCATGTGAGATTTTGGATATTGATAAGGGCTATAAGGGTTAAAAAGCCATATTCACGTTGGAATGAACATATTTTACCACCGTACCACTTGATTAACTCAATACGGTTAATTCAGATATTACGCATTAGTGCAGAATATATACCATTTATGCGGAATAGTAAGTTTACAATTTTACATACATAAGCATAAGCATTTTTTGGAGGGAGTCTAGTGAAATGAAAAACAATATAAATCAGTAGAAAATACTGACTTTTACAAGACTGCAAATAGTTATAATGTAAATCAATAATATTGCTGTTAGCAATACTCAAATCAATAAAGAATTCAATTTTAAGATATCAAATTTCCAAAAAAAAAAATGTTTTTTAAATAAAAAGAAAATAAATTTTAACTTTCAACTTTGTAGAAAATTCTATTAAATCCATAATGAAACATTTTGTTCATAACATGTTGATTATAATAATTTATAGCTTATGTATGTACATATGTATATTGCTATGTGAAAAATAAGAATTATATGAGAATATTATATCAAACTCATTCTTAAATTAAAAGAACTTTGTTCTTTGATTTTCGCTATCAGTGCATGGTGAACGTCAATCCAACCTAAAAATAAAATAAAATTCAACATCCTTATACATATATTAGGGGAGCATGTATGTATGTATAAATTTAACTTTACTTGCGACCATATGATCTGAACCAAGACTAGTAGAATCGGTTTCATGAATGAAAATTATTTGTATGGTTGCTTCAATTTGTTAGCAGTTTTTAATTTTAAAAATAATGTGTACCTATATGCATAAAATCTAAATGCAATTATTAGCCAAGCAATACTATATGAATGATTTGGTCAAATTATTAAAGGAAACAAAAATGCTAATAAAAACGTACGTTAAAGCCAATGTTTCAAATATTAAACCTAAATTCTTGTTTTATGTTTTTCATTTAAAAAATAGATAATCAATTTGCTTCTAAAAATATATACTATAAGTAGATAAATCCACCAGAATAAAAGCACCAACAAATAACTTGAAAAATTTTAAACTCTGTCTTCTATCTCATCCCCTGTTCTTCTCGACATCTGTATCGTTTGAATCATTCAATTCGTTTGCATGTTCATTCCTTCAGGCCACTTTGAAATGTAATAACTCAAAAATGTTGACAGCATGGGATTGTTCTCGTTGTCTTGCTTTCGTCCTCTCGTCAATATAATATGTAGATTTCTTAAACTGGGAAAAGAAATATGTAAGTAAGAAAATATTATGACTTTATAACGACATTGAAATGAAACTTAAAAGGAAGATTTTTATAGCGATTGTGTCTTTAAAGCTAATCTGTTAGTAGATCTTCATGCGATCGACAAATATTTGATTATACAAATCATTAATGTTGAACTTAACTATTTGGATCTGTTCTTTGAATAATAAAAACATAAATGTGCTTTACAAAAACAACAAACAAATCACTTATTATTATAAATTATTACTCTTTTCTTTTTCTTATTTCAGGTAAGTGATGCATTTGCGAGCTGTTGTGCGGATATATAGCAGACATGGGTTATTTTCTAATGACAAATATGTTTCTTCTTAAATAGTCTAAAAATTGACAGCAAATATTTTGTAGGTTAAAGCTGACGGGTTTATTTTGGTTTCTTTGGTAGATTCAAGAGTTAAAAAAAACTATATTGTGAATCTATTTGCACGGCAGCACATTTGGATGCAACCAAATTATATTTCAGCTCGAAAATTTTAAGAACAACACATAATATTACCTTCATATTGACTTTATACTACATAGAATGGCGTTTTTGTTTTATAATGTATAATCTTATAATGTTTATAAAAGAGGTTCAAAACTCCAAGCTTTGTACTTTAACTACCTACACATAATATGTTATTTACTTTTCTTCTGGCCCTTACGTCATTGTTGTCAAAAAAAAGAAGCAATGAAGTGGAATTGGTGGGTAAGAACGAGTCTATTATACCTATTCAAAAGGTCGCATCGGTCACGGAATGAGCGAGGAATATAATTTAATTGTACAATCTACATTTACACGGCTTCTATGCACATGGGAAATCATCATCAAATTGAAGACCATACACACAAAAATACGAAACTTTATATTCGAATTCTAAAGGAGAAATATTCAAAGAATCATACTTTATTATAATCATTGGAGCACTACATACCATCAAATAATCGCGAGTTCTGAAGGATATCACATATCGCCGTCCGAAATTCCACAATTTTTTTTCTACTTCCGACAGGCTGTGTTTTTTTTTTATAATGCATGTGAGTTGGAAATCCTTTGTGCAAATGACCAGATGGACTGCTTCTCTGACCTGAACAAGGGAGCGATTATTTTTGTTTCTGTTGGTAGGTACATATGGGGCTATTCTACTATTGTTAGTTGGACAAAAAAGGATACCAATATAATAGAATAATCGAAAGCAGGAAGGTTTATTAAAATTTGTCGAGTGCGTGTTTGTATGAATAACGCGTGACATTACATCTTTATACTGGGAGTATATTTGCATTGAAACTTTTCTTTAAAACTTTTGCTTTGCAAATTATATAATATGCTTGAGAATCTTAACCTTGAATTTCAAAATTGATTTAACTTTAATTTACTGATTTTAAATTAATTGAACCAGATTTGGAATTATCAGTCAGGTGTCAATTATGTCTTCAACATGTTTTAGATATTGTTTAAGTTTGTATCTCTTAATCAGTATAATATTAATACGTAAGCCTTATTGTGTGTAAAGTAGGGAAATTGTTATTAATATTCTATAAAAATACTTGTTATACTACACTGATTTAAAATACAAAAAAAGGTTGGAATTCAGCCCACACTGGCAATATTTTGTCATTGAAGGAACTTCGAAGAGTGTAAAATCAGTGATTGAAGCTAGAGCTGTGATCCGATTTGAAGTTTCAAGGCCTTTAGAATCTAAATCAAAAAATTTAAGAGAGCTGTATGTGTGTTTGTGTAAGTACGCTAGTCCGTACGTTGAGGCTACCATTTTTCGCCGTCCATACCCAGTAGATATATCGACTTTAAATAAATTTTGTTTTACGGATAATTACATCGAAATATGCAGAAATGACTTAAAACAAATTTGGATTGACCCCAAGTATCATACCAATAATGTGACGTAATACCAAATTAATATAATTTTGAATAATAAAATCATCTATACCTGTTTTTTTTAATCAAACAAATTTAAAAAAAAAAATATTTTTCACCTCTAAACCTTAGGAATCAAAAATGGTGAATGATATTTTATGCAAAGGTCCAAACTGTATTTTTCTTATTAGAAATTAAAACTTTCAAAAAATGCTGCTTAAACTGATTATTTTTGATTCAAAATGCCGAGAAATCAAACTTATTTTATGACATGGAAAATAGTGTTGCTAACTTTAAGTAAACGTTTTAGAAAAATTCATTTCATAGCTTTTTTACAAAAAACTGATAAGAAATTTCATTCGACTTAAGCATAATGAAAAAAATTCTTGAAAAGAAATTAAAACACGTTTTATTTCGTCTATCGCGTTGTAACTTAAGTTCTATGTGCATTAAACAATTGGAATTATTGTCCAACTAGTTAAAGCGTCTAAAATTACCTGCAGATTTGCAGTGGGACATTGTTTCCGTATAATTGCCTTGTGTAGAACATAATGGTTTTGACCAATCCTGGATTGCAATTGAAAGGCAAAATATTTAATTTGTTAATTAATTATTTAATTAGACTCGAATAAATTAATTAGACTCGAAGGACCAATGGAAATAATATTCGTGGAAAGAAATAAAAACAAGTCTTATTTCGTCTATGTCTTTATTCCAACTCAAATATTTTAAATATATTTACAAAACCTACTTAAATGTTAGGAACATGAACATAAGATAAGATACTGATAAATATAAAATACACACATTCCCACCCATGATATCTTTAGGTATTTGTGTTTACACCATGTGTTCCCATGAGTATCTTGTCCCATGACGCTGCGCACTATCACAAGATTATTTTGTATCTGTTCTTGTAAAAAACGCAGCTGCACCCATGCAAGGATCATGATCATTTAAGAACAGTTATTATTATTTTGTATAAGCTTTAGAAAAATGAACTGAAGGGCACGGAAGTGAAGTTATCAAGTCACGTCCCATCCTTTGTTTTTGATATATTCGGGACGTTGAACTAATCTATTCTAATTGCATTTTCATTGTCTTGTAAAACAAAAACTGTCAATAGATTTTAAAGTTTCACAAAAATTTACAAACATATTTTTTATGAGTTGAAATAAGAGATTGTAATACATTATAAGAAATTATTCAGGAGATAATATCTTCTTCGAGTCGACATATTTTTTTTTTCAGTTCGAAACTTCTTTACATTTTTTTTAACGCCACCAATGTGGTGTGACGTCACCATATTTAATTTAAAATTTATTTGAAGCCAATGACGTTTGCTTCGTGAGATATTTGGGCCCAAGCGAATTTTAAACTTTTTTTTTAAAATAACTTTAGTAAGAAGAAACACCCATTGTATTTTGAAGGTTCTTAACATATGGCCGTGAAAAAAAAATACCCAAACGTCGCACGAACGTCGTATACACTCAAGCACAGAAATTTCTCTAAAACACATAGAATTAGATTATAGGAACATTGAAACTTCGAGAAATGTCAATTTGGCAATCGGACTTATAAAAATAAATGTCTATGAGAGTTAATAAAATTTCTTCTATTTTTTTCTTGACGTTTATTGGACATTTTGTTCGCCTCCCAAAATTGTAATTATTTCAATGCTTTAAGACATGTCAATATCGTAATGTGATGCACAATCAATGTTTTCCTTCCAAATTTAATTAAGGATGAATACATTTGAAATTTGTAAATGTTTTTTTTTTTTTAACTTAGGCCATCCTCACTATATAGTATAAATGATAAACACGAAAAGTCCAATGTCGCGAAAAAATTCTATGAGTTTTAAAAAGGCGTATATGAATATAGCAAAAATATTGTGAAAATAAAATGAGTAACCATTAAATATCATTTATATATTTATGGTTGAAAATTAAGTATTATTTTTTTTTAATAATACAAACAGGCATCTATGTACATATGTGGATAAATCAATAATGTTCAGATACAAATTCAATTACCGATTTACGGGAATGCCGACCAGAACAACAACTCACGAAAATACAAATTCATGTAATAAAAAAGAATAAAATACAAAAAGCTTATAAGTGACATTAATAATGTCTTGTTTTCATTTTAAACACTCGTTTAAAAGTTTTTTTTTTGTCAAATGTCAACTGTCAATTTACTTTTTTTAGATTTTAGTTTGGTTTGGCATTTTAACATGGGTAGACTGAACAAAAAATGAAATAAATAAAATATATTAGGTGGCGCAAGAGACCGTTGAGAACTAGGGACTAGTGACTTACAACTCTCAACCATTCCTGTGTGCTAGTAATGTTGTCAGGAATGGAGAAGTACACGTGGCGTGATGGTTAGTTAGAATTCATAATCGAATTTGTTAAGCAATAAGACTCACTTTTATTTGGAAAGATACGACAATCCCCCAAAACCCTTTCTGGAGTGATAATCCTCAAGGGTATGTTTGGTGTGCTTTACGGTTTGGTGGTATAATTGGTTCGTACTTCTCAAAAAATGATGTTGGCCAGGATGTTACAGTTAATTGGATACGATGTAGAGCCATGTTTACTTGCTTTTTCGTTCATCAATTATTTAATAACCATGATTTGGCTTCAAGAAGAAGACATGTCAGATGTCACACAGCTAAGAGAATTTGCCTCCAAGGTCCTGCGATTTAATGACGGGAATATGTTAAGTCTAGTCTACGCCAATAAACTCGAAATGATTGTCCACTTGGAGGACATCATTCGCTGCGTTTATGCCAGAAGAATATCATTTGAATAAAGTAAATCTCATGTCAATTTAAAAATCATCTCTGTTTTATTCAATTTCATAGATCTATAGCTCTAAAAAAAAACTTTAATTGACTCCGTAATTGACGCCAGTGCGTGTCACTCGGGTCCAATGCCCGCTTGATCATTAATTCAAAGGTTTTCTTTTCAACTTATTCTTGAATTATATTTTACTGAGAATTTATTTGAAAACCTGAAGATAGGATTATTTGAGATGTATGATCTGATTATATTACAAGATACAATATTTCTTAACTACGGACATAATCTGATTTCAAAAGGCAATACATTCAAGAGCACCACATCTGCTTGGAAGAGTTGTTTATGGGTTGGGTTCGAAATCCTGTATGGATCATAATACTGTATTTAAAATACTGTATCTCAAAATACTGTATTTCAAAATACTGTATGTACAAAATACTGTATGATCAAAATACTGTAGCTCAAAATTCTGTATTTCAAAATGCTGTAAATAGGCTGACAAATAAAAATCGTTTTGATATTGTAAAAAAGTGCGTACTTTTTTACATTATCAAAACGATTTGTATTTGTCAGCCTATTTACAGCATGTTGAAATACAGAATTTTAAAAACAGATTACTTTTATAAAGAATACATCATAATATTTTTTCATTGGCATAATGTTCTAAAACACTTCCCTTGAACAATAACATATGATAATTCATAAGTCTTTGAATTAATTAATAAAAAAAAAAAATGGTATCTTCGTCTTATTTTCTTTTCCCATTTTCTTCTCATTAATTGTTATTTCTCTCACAGTTGTATTATGAATTGTTGTTACCACAATCAACAATTCCATAAACAATTACACCGAACTTATTGATCCGTCAAAACTTCCACGTGTTCGTTCATTTCGTTGATATTTAAAAGCTAATGCAAATTTAAGAATTAAGTGAAATTTGGAGTTGCAATAAATGATATAATGTACATACATATGTATACATACATAAATCGAGTTCTGCTTTTGTTGTTCTCTATAATGGAAGCTTAAGAGCGGAATTTTGCAAAAATACAGTATTTTTAGATAATGTTTTGCTCATACAGCATTTTGAGAAGAAGAATTTTGAGATACAGTATTACCAGATACAGTATTTTGACAACACAACATTTTGAGATACAGTATATTAACCATACAGTATTATGAATATACAGTATCATACAGTATGATACAGAATTTTAACCATACAGTATTTTAAAATACAGCATTTCGAGCCGCTCCCGTTGTTTATAAAAAAGAAAACGTCAGCAAAATTTTCTGTCGTAATTTTATTTCCGAAAGCCAATGAAGTTTAATGTTTGGAGTAAAAATTAAATGAAAAACTGGCCCCCAGAAATTACTTCAAAATAATTTTTTGTAAAAAACTCAAGAAATGTTGTTTTGGTTGATAGTTAAAAAAGAGCAAGATTTTTTTTTTAAATAAGGAAGTAATGTTAAATATTATGGCAAAAAGGAAGCTATAAAGCAAAATTAAAGCTAGGCCAGAAATTAAAATAACATACAGGGTGATTGGTATATGGTGCAACAAAAAACTAGAACAAGGAGGAAAGAAAAAACACTTTTTTTGGCTTTCCCAAGTTCAATCTGCTCGGGGCAATTATTAAATCAACTGTTTCAATAAATTTGGTGGATCAATAACCCGTAGACGACTGTGTGCGAGTTATTTCAGGAATTGAGGGGACATACAGTTGCCGAATTTGAACGGCTAATTTGAGAAAGCACACTGACAAGAATTTCTCTTTGAGGACTTGTCAATTTCTCGCAAGAGGTTCTAATTGAACCTCTAATTGTCTTTGTTTTTCTGTTGCTGGTTATGCAAAATATGAATTACGTTGAATAACGGAATCTATTATCCATGTTATTGTAGATAAAGTTATTAACTTAAGTACATGATTTAGGCCATTTTTAAACGATCTATATTTTTGATTCGTAAATACGGTAAATTACCTGCAAATGGTGTAAGCTCAGCAAGAAGGAGGTCAGTTCAAATTTATTTTTCGCAATGAATCCAGTCCTGAATAGAGGTGAGTGCTAATGTAGCTCTTACCAATTAATAAATACCTCAGTGAAAATTTGTTCGCAATTAAAAATTATTCTATACACCAAATTCGAATTAAAGCAATTCAGAGAAGATTTTTGCATTTTTGTCTTTTTTCACTTCCTCGATTTAGTGGAAATATCCTGTCCCCTTATTCTAAAAAGGCTTTTTTTTATTATTCTTCCTTCGTTGAAAAATTTTATTTTGCTATAGCAATAATAAATGGAACAATATCATCACCATCCGTTCTTATTTCTTTCAACTTTAGTTCTAGTCGATCGAGTATACGCCTTCAAATCCACTAAATAAAATTTCTAGCAGATTCACTAACCCTCTTAATCAATTAATTAAAATATTCAATAAATTTTATTTTCTTATAAGTTAACCAAAAGACAATTTAAGAATTTCAAATTTAAAACAATGTTTTATAAAAGTTTAAATTAAAATAAGACGTTAAGTAGTTTTTAATTATTTATTCATATACATTGTTCACGTTAGCATTTTACGAAATACTTACTTACTTAAGGTGGCGTTACAGTCCTGTGTGAGTTAGGATCTCAACCAAGAAACTTCTCCATCTAGCTCGGTCCCTACCTAGATGTCTCCAGTTTCGCGCTCCAAGTTGGGTGAGGCACTTTCCACTTGTCTTCCTCTATTGCGCTGTCCTGTGGGTGTGGATTCGAAGACTTTCCGGGCCGGAGCATTGGTTTCCATGCGCTCTACGTGACCCAGCCATCTTAGTCGTTAGACTTTTACACTTTTACCCTTCTTGCTATGCCTACGTCGTTGTACAGCCCGTACAGCTCGTCGTTCCATCTTCTCCTCCACTCCCCTTAGATACATACGGGACCGTAGATCACACGAAGAACTTTTCTCTCGAAACGACCCAAGGTGCTTTCCTCCGCTTTTGTCATAGTCCATGCTTCTGCACCGTATAGCAGGACGGGGATGATGAGGGTCTTATATAGCGACACTTTGTTCCCTCGAGAGGGGCTTTGCCACTCAATTGCTTTCTTAGCCCAAAGAAACAGCGGTTAGCAATAGTTATTCTTCGTTTGATCTCAGCGCTGGTGTTGTTTTCTGCGTTAATAGCGGACCCTAGGTAGACGAAGTCCTTAACTACCCCAAAGTTACGTCTGTCGATGGTGACGTTTTGACCGAGACGTCGTTGTTGTAAGTCCTTTCTTGATGACAGCATGACTTTATTTTGCCCTCATTAATCGTTAAATGGGTCTGGAAACCCGAGGTGCTACCTTTTAGCCTAAATCCGTTGTCGAAAGTGTTGTCGTGCAGGCTGTTTTTCCCGATTATTCCACCAAAGATGCCTCCCCTTCCTAACTTGGCATTAAAATCGCCCAGGACAATTTTAATATCGTAGCTAGGACACTGCTCATATGTTTTGTCTAAGAGCGAAGAACATATCCTTTGTATTATCATCCTTCTCTTCGTGTGCGCATATTAGGCTAATGTTTCCGAATTTAGCCTTGATGCAGGTGGTCATGAGGCGCTCGTTGATGCGCTTATAGCTCAAGACTTGTTGCCTATATCTGGCTCCAATGACAAAGCCGCATGCAAATAAGCATTGTAGCATGCAAATAAGCACGGTAGCAGTCATTATAGTAGATATCGCAGTTTTTCATCCTCGTATTTCCTGGATGGCGGTCGGTGATGTCTGCTTTATAGTCTAGGGTCTAGTCAAGGGCCTCCGCTAATTCTTCGGCTGCACGTGGTCTATTAAGGGACCTAACATTCCACGTGCATATCCGAAGTTCGTTGTCCTTAATTAGGGTTGTCAACAATAAATCCGTCCGTATCCGAGGCTTGTTGGTGCTTCGCAACTGGGTTTTCTTTAAGTGGTTAGGAAGTCACCCCACGACCTTCAACCTGAAGGATCAAGTCCTTGATTTAACTCCAAGGGCGTAAGTCGGCATAACCGCTCCTTATGTCGTAGTAGCCCTATAAGGTGTTCACTAAGTAATTCAACCTAACTGGAATTGTAGACGCCACCGTTGATTCCATCTTGCGAATTCATCCGCTGCCATCTGGATGAAAGGAGAGGTGTCTTAGTGGAAACACCTCTCCCCCCGCCCTCTCCCGTTTGCTGCCAGTAACAACTTTCCACTGGGGTTGAGGTACTTGGCACCCGATGTTCACCACGGGGAGGTGATAGTAGGAGTTGATAGACAGAGGTGGGTTTTAAGTAAAACCTGCGGAGGCGGACGCTTGTGTCCTCTTGAATGCACATGTCTACCATTTGAACGAAATGAATTGAAATAATTAAACATCAAACCCACTTCTACAACCAGTGCTTGTAGCTGTACTATCTCAGCCAACAAAATAAACTTTGCTTGAGTCTGTAGTTTATTTATTTATAATTCGTTAAATACTAACGTTAACAATTCTTAATACTTAAAATCTAAAAACTTAAACTAGACTGTTGAAAAAATTAATTTGCAATTTATACTTTTTATATTATCATTTGGTGAATTAATACAAGAGTAAAATTTATTATAGATGTCAATTAATTGATTCAAGGGGCTATGTACACCATAGTTTGATCTGCTAAAATTAGTATTCAATGGTTTCTGGAGTCTTATACTTGAACGACTAAAACTAAAGTTTAAACTACCAAGAACTGATGGTGATGAAATTTGTCCGTTCATTATTGCAACAATAAAACAAAACTGCAAGTACATCCTATGATTTGTCAAAGAAGGAAGATTTATAAGAGAAAGTCTTTGTGAATAAGGCGGTAATGTATGAATATCATGAAACCACGGAAGGGTTCGTAGACAAAAACGCAAAAATCTTTTCTGAATGGCTTTGAGTCTTGTGACGTGTACGGCGTAGTAAGGTGACCATACTGTACAAGCATATTCCAGGACTGGTCTCACAAATGAAACAAAAAGTAATTTTAAAACATGGATCACGGAAATCACGGCCAAATCTCTTAATAAAACCCAGAACTCTATTTGCTTTTTTAACTATGAAGTTAATATGTTCATTGAATGTTAGTTTAGGATCTAAGACAACACCCAAGTCAGAAAATACATATACTCTACTTAAAGGACAAGAATCAAACATGTAACTAAAAACGATTGGAACTTTTTTGCGTGTAAAACTCATGGTTTTACATTTGTCAACATTTAAAACAAGACGATTATTATTGCACCATTCCCTGAATAATATTAAGTCTTCTTGCAAGAGAAGACAGTCAGATGTAGAGTTAATTTTTTTTAAAAATTTTAATGTCATCAGCATATATTAGGACAGACGAATTTTGTATGATCGAAACCAAGTCATTTATAAATAAAACAAATAGAATAGGACCAAAGTGACTACCCAGGGGGACACCAGAATTCACAACAAATGAACTTGAACACTCATTACTAAATTTAACACTATAACGTCTATCTTGCAAATATGAGGAGATCCAGTTTATGAAACAGTCGTTAAAACCTTGCTGTGATAGTTTTAAAAGTAATGTTTTATGACACAATTTATCAAAGGCCTTGCTGAAATCAGTAAAGACACAATCTACTTGTTCCCGTTTTTCAAAAACATCTAAACAAAAGGACGTAAAGTTAAATAGATTAGTAACAGTTGAACGCTTTTTAACAAAACCATGCTGGTTATCACAGATAATTGAACTACAGTGAAAAGAAAGGACGCTACATACGATTGACTCAAACAGTTTAGGTATCACAGATAGTTTTGCAATAGGTCGGTAGTTCATTATTTCGTTTTTAGGACCTTTTTTGTCTACAGGTATTATGAAGGAGCTTTTCCAGATAAAAGGAAACAGCGAGTTACTTAAAGACGTGTTGAAAAGAACACATAACGGGTGTGCTAAATACGCAGCACATTTCTTTAAAATGGATGATGGTACACCGTCGGGACCAGGACTAAAACATTCGTCAAGTTGTAGGATACTATTAAGGACAGTATCTTCACTTATAACGAAATTGATAGAATTTAAGTGGGGGAAATTTATAACAGTGGTAGATGTGTTAGGAAAACTAATAGTATTATAATCTACAAAAGCATCTTTGAAGTAGTTTGCAAACATGTTCGCAATTATTCTGTTAGGGTACCACATGTTTTCTTCTTACGATTAACGAATTTCCAAAAACTATCAGGTATGTTTTTAAGGTTTAATTCAATTTTCCGAATGTAGTTATCATATAGGATGTTAGAGTAGTCAGTGAAAAGTTGTTTTATTATAATGAACGTCCTATAATCATCATCAGTTCTTGTTTGACTATACTTTATCCAAGCTTTGTTCCTTTTGTTTTTTATGTTTTTAACGTGAGAAAAAACATGGTGGAACACTCAAGTTATTTCGAGTCTTTTTAAATGGAATCGTTTTATAGAAACAGTCAAAAAGAGTTAAATAAAAAATTTTACACATATCGTCAATATTTAAGTTACAAAATAAGTGATCCCAATTGATCGTACATAATAAGTTAAAAAGGTTTTCAAAATTAAGTTACAAAATAAGTGATCCCAATTGATCGTACATAATAAGTTAAAAAGGTTTTCAAAATTACACCTACTAAAGTTGAATTCTAGTTTGTTGTTATTAGATAGCATAAGAGGTGAAGCCATGTTTAAATTAAGTGCTATGTCTAATGCAGGATGATGGCGATCTTCGTCCACAATTTTGACAGCAGAAGAAATCACAGCTGCTTCAGAGCATATGGTTTCGGAGAAAAATACCAGATCAAGTATTTTTCCAAAACGGTTCTTCACACCGTTGAGTTGACTTAAGCCACATACCATCTGTTAATAAAAACTCGTTTGAAGATGACGCGTTTATTGGGACGTAGAAGTTATCGTCGTCAATTTTAATCCAATTGAGATTGGGTAAATTAAAATCACCAACAACCAGTACTTCGTCTTCAGGCTCCAAAAGGACTTTCTATACAGTTGTTTAGTTTTTCATAAACCTCGTTCTTGGAGCTTGGAGGTATATATGCTGTTACAATAAATAAATGTCCTGTTACCATTTTAATTTTTAAGCATAGTATTTCGATGTCTGTTGATCGAAAGTCGTCAATCAGGTAACCAGTGAGTGTATTGTTGATAGCGACAAGAATTCCGCCACCAACGGCGGCGGCCGCGGCGTTTGAATCGTCTGAGTTATAACGATCACGTCTAAAGACTTGATAAGAGGAGTCAAAAAGCTCCGAGTCCGAGATAGAGTTGTTGAGCCATGTTTCTGTCAATATTATGATATCGTGAGAAAGATTGTTAATGTTTTTGTAAACCATGTTGGTCTTTGTCCGAAGTCCATTTACGTTTCGGTAGTAGATTAATACCTTTTTAAGCTGCTTTGACGGTGGTTTAGCATTGTCCGATACTGACGAAAAGGGTTGTTCGACTTATTCATGAATTCATAAACTATAGGGTGTCCCAAAATTAACGCAAGATTTGAATTTGCCGCAATTTGTGCAGTGAAGTGTTGGCAACCCTGAAAAAAAAGCAATTTGACAGCTAACAGTATAGGGTTATTAAAAATGGAGCGTTACACGAGAGATCCTATGTACTTTACGAGTCAATAAAAATATAACTATGAAAAGACTAAAAACGGCGTTTTCTATTTAATTCAAATCTTGCGTTAATTTTGGGACACCCTATATTACTCCTTTCGGCCAAAACGATGGTGAATTTAAAACATGGAAAATTGAGTCAGGTGCACGTATTTTAAAGGACGAATACTTAGTATAGTTTCGATGTATAATTTTCTCAACATTTAACGTAAATGGGGAACCCAGCTTTTCGGACAAGTGATTTTTTATGTCAAGTGCATTTGTAGACGGTGCAAGTTTAGAAAGAAAGAATATTTTTTGCCCTTCAACAGCCTTTAGTCCGGACACAATTGGAGATGTTAGTGAAGTAGTTTCGTTGGTGATTTTTGGCAAAAATATGTTTTTCGACAAAGTAGAAGTCGAAGAATCCACATTTAGTCGGGTCGTTGAATTATATGGTGAGAGATTAACAACATTAGGTGCTGATATCAGTGGTAATGTTAAAGAAGAAATAGATAACGAAGCAGGTACATTGTTGTTAGAGTTAAAATTGGCTACTGGGCGGGATATTGTAAAGTCTTTAAATACGGAGGTTGCAACTTTCTTTGGTAAACGGCATATGTCAGAATTTTCGTCGTCAAGATCATCGTTTTTACGTTTGGTTAAGGTTTTAGTTTTGCTTCCTAAATCAGAAGTTTTGTCTTTATTAATTTTATTTTTAATATTTCCGTTGGTGCAGGTCAGATTTTCAACTTTCTTTGAAAGAAAAGTAAATTGTTTCTCCAGTTTTTCTAGGTCCTTTATATTTTTTATGACGTCTCGAACAATATTCTTTTCGGCGATCGGGTCGCATTCATCACAAAAGTAGATAAAAGATTTTCTTTTAGCAAAAAGTTTTATGCAACTGAACGGGGCGTCAATGCAAAGTACATGAAAAACTCTTCGACAATTACCGCTACACATAATGGAGTCGATCATGTAATCAGAGATGGTATTACAAGCACCACAATTAGCCATAATAAAAAATCGATGTTAATATTTTTAGTTTGTATGCCGTGTTATGTGTTTGTTTATAAATTAAGTTTTAAATTAATTTTAAATATTGATTTAAAATTTTTGATTGTTAGTGTACGCAGAAAATATACAAATTTAATTTTAGTACATACACAAACCAAAAAGTGAGGATGTCGATAGTGTAGTTAATCAATGATAACGTCGGATGAGTAGTCATAAACAAATGACAGGTACTATGTAAAGATGTTTGTTGTATTTTTGCTAATCATAACAATATTGTCAAAATCATCTGGGATATATGCAATAATTTCAAACAGCAGCAGCTTCATCCAAAACAATAGCCCAGATGGAGAAAGTCGTCAGTGATATGAAATTATAACAAAATTGTATGGCTTTGGATACAATGCAGTCTCTTATGCTTCAATGGCAGAACATACACATATGTAAATGTCACTCACCAGGAAAGACTTTAGTTGAATTTATTAGCGGGGCCAAAACGGAGTATATAGATGGGAGCATCAACAGGCTCTTTGTTTATGCACTATGTATATGAAGGCTAGAACAGCATTAGAGCGAGTATTATGCAGATGAATTTGTATTTGTTTCTATTCCGAAAATGTTGTTATCTGTCCAAGGTTGTATGAATCCAGTTGTGTGAGTATTAAAATATGCTTTATTTGCTTTATTCACCTAGTGAACTCGTTTGCCTGGTTTTTCACAAACTTTTGTCATTCGTTCACCTAGAAAAAAATTGGATCAACCCGATTTACGGATACAATTTTTCTGTTGTACTTTAAGAAAATTATAAAAATTATTTTTGCTTATACTAAGGACAAAAGCAACATTTTTTAAAAAGTTTCTGCAAGAATCGATTTTTGCAATTGAGAAAAGTAATATTACAATAATGTAGGTGTTGCCGTTGTTCTCCAATCTTTGATTTTGTATGTCAATTCACTTTTCTGAAAAAAACAATCGTATAACATGATTGTATTATAAAAAATCTCCTTCAGGGCGGTTTTTCTGATTCTTGGACACCTTGCGTTCTTTGCTCGAGGTCAGAAACTTAAATTATTAATTAAGATAATTTCATAAACAAAAAAGAGGCTGGGATGCCACACACACACTGAAAACTTCCTATCCCGTCTGTCAATTTATCTTGTTAAAAGGTTTGTAGGTTTTCGTGTTTTATTAAAAAAAATTGCCACTTGAATTATTCTAAAAAAAAAATTAAAAATTCTTAAAACGTCAGTCCTCTGGCATGTCAAAACCCTGAAAACCAACCATTAAGTGACTGTCTATTAAACATTATCATTGATTTGAGAAAACTTATTAATTTAATACAATCTGCGATGTACATATTAAAATAAAGTTAGTTGCGGGTCGCACAATTTGACGGCCACCATATCTGTACCAGAGTTTGGGTTATGTTTGTTGTCTACACACGTGCTTAGCCAGTCAACATGTCAGTCCTGTGGTGAGTCGTTATTTTTTTGTTAATCTAAAGTTTATTTTTATTTATACATATTAGACTATGATTTGTTAAAATGTAGTTTGTTGATATTCGAAATTACAAAAAAAAACATTATTCCTGATTATAATCTCAAATTTCGTCTTTTTCGTCAGTCCTATGGCGTCAGTCCTGTGTCAGGTATATTGTTATTGTTCTTCATTTCTTGATCATTAGTACTTTTAAGATGAATATTGTTAGATTTTGTTTATATTGTTTGTTGATTACTTAGAAATATTTAGTAAAACTATGTAAAAGTAGTAAAAGATAAGTGAATAACGTTACGTTAAATGTTGAAAGTCTGTTTTGAAAACTGATATAGTATTTTCTCCCAGTATTACATATTAATAATTATTTCAATTGTTACTAAGTGCTTTTCCTATGGTTCGATTGTTTGGTGGCCCGCGCTCAGCAATGCCCACAATATAACTAAACTAAAAAAGGTTCAGAGAACAGCTAGTGTTGGCTCCACGGGAGCTTTGCGCTCATGTCCGTCGGACGTCCTAAACGTTTTTCTCTACCTCTTACCAATAGACCTGCATATCAAATACTTAGTATCTTGCAGCGCGTTAAGACTTAGGGAATCGAATAGTTGGTATTCTAGGCCCTTTGGTCATAGTAATATCACTAATCTCATCCCAGCGGACATCTTTTCGACAGAAACCGACTACTGCACCCCTACTGTGGACCTCAGTGCGGATTTTAAAATTATCATCCCATCTCGAAATGAATGGGATGATGACTTAGTGACGAGAGGCTTCGACACAACTATTTTCACTGACGGCACGAAGATGGAGTGTGGGGTCGGTGCAGGAATTTTTTCCGAGTCTCTAAATGTCTCCAGGTCTTTGCGACTTCCTGACTTTGCTAGTGTTTTTCAGGCTGAACTACTCGAGATCAAGGAAGCATGCAAGTTACTAAAACTAGATCCAAATCAAAACCGCAATACAGCTATTTTTTCGGACAGTCAGGCGGCTATTCAAGCGATTGGCTCGTCCACTTCATCCTCCAAACTGGTTCAACAATGCCGAAGTGAGTTAGCGAGCATGAACATTGGACTCAGGGTCACTCTCATCTGGATTTCGGGTCATAGAGGCTTTGAGGGCAATGAACGAGCTGACGAGCTGGCTAGGCAAGGATCAGCCCTTCATAGCTCACTCGCGGAAAGAGTCAACATTCCTCTTGGTGCTATGAAGGGCAAGATCTTCTCTATTTTCCTCGCTGAATCAAACCACAGGTGGAACAGCCTAACCAACTGTATCATATCTAGAAGGATATGGCCCACCTACAACAAATCCTGTACTAATAATCTCATTTGCAGACCCAGGCAAGACATAGCCAGGGTCGTTGCTACATGCACCGGACACTGGCCTGTTGGAGAACACGCATCTAAGCTGGGCATCCCCACAATACTTTCTGTCGTAGTTGTGAAGACCAGCGAGAAAAAGAAACTGTTCTTCACTTCTTATGCAAGTGTCCCGCCTTAGCCAAAACGAGAGCCAAAACATTGGGGAAGTACTTTTTCAACGACCTCAATGAGCTCTCAGAACTGGAGATCAAAGATTTGATCTCCTTTCTAAACGCAACAAAGTGGATTTGAGGCGTATTTTTCTCTTTATAATCCCCCTTTTATCTTTATAGGTCAACCGAGTATTTTATGGTATCAAAACGGCGCAACGCAGCGCTAATTATGTCACCGAGCTAGACTGCTCGTGGCCACCATTTCTACTACTAATATCTTCAATTATTCACGAGATATAGAGAACCGAACATCAATTTTTTCCAACTTTGCGTACAATTTTGTGTGGATTTTAATTTTTTATGAAAAAAACGGACTGTAGATTTTTTATAAAAAAATTACTGAACGTTGAAAACAGTATTTTCTGTGAGATCAAATTAGTTTGAAGCCAATATTTTTTAGTTTTTGAAAAGATATTTGTGTCCAAAGTAAGTTTTTTCCACATTTAAGTAATATTTTTGTTTAGGTTTTTATTTTTGGTAAACAAACTGTCGATTCGATTTAACTATCTCAAATTTTTTTTAATTTTATATGATAAAATTAGTTTGAAGCCATAGTCTCAAATTTTTGAAAGATATTTGAGTCGAAAATCAATTTTTACCAACTTTTAGTAATGTTTTTTTTAGGTTTTTATTTTTTGTAAAATAACTATCAATTCGATTTTTCAAAATTTTTCCAGATTTCAAAAACGTTTGTTTTCGTTGCCTAAAATTATTTTGGAGAGTGAATCATCTTTTGTTTGTAAAATATTCAAAGTGACAACTACATATGTATGTATGTATATAAAAATATTATAATAATGAATGCCATTTTTCAATCTGTTAAGAGAATAAGTTAGATAAAAATAAAAAGCTTTACGCTATTCACTTATCCAATATTTAAAAAAAGTAATATATTTTGTATTTTTCGTACTGAATTAAAAATATCGTAACCACATTTTAAAATCTTCAATTATCTGCTATTTGTTGCCTAGGTATTTTACTAAAAGTGTTTCCAATCAAAAATCGTTTGTTTCAGGAAAATATGCGAACAATAAGCGCTATGCGCTGTGAATCGCAAAGCTCCAACCTATTATCTCGAGTGAAACATATGTACGAACATACCCCTAAGCCGGAGTCCCATAAATCGCCCTTCTCCAACGAAAAACTATTTTTTTGAAACTCATGAACTAAAAAAATATGAAACCAAGTACATATATATGTACCTCTGCAGCCCTGCTTTTCATTAAACATATACCCAAAGGGAATTCGAGTACTTCCCTCATCTGGCAAAGAGCCGAACAAACCAACAAAAAATTAAAACGGAATAGAAAGAACCGCTGTAAAATAGAAAACATGAAGAGTTAGAATACTGTTATTATAATTTTTGTCGATTCGCCGACCGACTGGCCGGCGCGGTTCGATGTCGACAGGCAGGCGGCCACCTACACCTTACAAAACACAAACATGCTTAAACACACTATACAAAGCAAAATGTATTTGTTGATAAGTTCCCTTGGTTTGGTTACCCTTGGAAAAAATTACTAATAATATTAAAAGGGAAACGACTGGCAATAAACTAACTCAGTAAGAAAGGAAAAGCGCTATTTGAAACGTAAATGATAAAATTCACATTCGTGCAGTTGTAAGACTGTTTGACATTTGTGTCAGGGATATAAAAGGAAGGGATATCTTTCATGCATAAGGGGAGGAAAAACATATCTATAGCATTCATTAAAGCGTTATTTTGGTTGATTTTTTTTTTAGAATATGGAGTACACTTTGCCTCTAGTTAATATTTAGTGCTTGTTACCGCAGTTTATTCACCTGCCTGCTTCGCCTTACAGAATACCAACGGCACTGCTCACTCTGGGAAGCAGCAATATACAAAAACATTACAGGTTTTTAGGAAAGAAGTTATTTTATAAAAGTAGGTGGGGGGGGGGATGTATGACTCTTCTGTTTTTAGTTCCGTTTGTTTTGTTTGTAAGCTAAATAATGTTGCCGTCGAAGTTTCTGAATGAGAATTCAGTAATCATAAAAACGGAATTTCCTTGAGACTAGTGGCGCCATGTCGCTAAGGCGATTGCATTTGGTACTTTTTTCACTTGATTTTTTGTTTGGCTAATGGTTTTTGTGATATTCACAGGAAAATGTCGCGAGTTCTTAATTATGTAGGTTTCCTCAGTGTGACAAGAAATTATATAAGTTAATCTGCAATAGCTTTGATTTTATTTTTTATATTGGACCTAAGAGATTGGTGCATACATACATATGTATGTATGTACATATTTTTTGGTGATAAACCCTTAAGAACAAAAATTAACTAAATAGTTAAGTTGCCAACTTACCTTATTGAAAATTATATAAAATTACAGTTTTTAGTATGGTTTCAAATTTAAATAATAAAATAAATGAATAATGAGATTATTTTTAATGTAAAATATACATGAGCTGGTGGAGGTGTTGAAATGATGGCACTTTTTTGGTATAAACAAACATTTGTTCAATTGTAGTTCCAAATTTCTTAAATTAGTCTATATCTAAATTTTCTGTAACTCTAATACACCAACTACTTGAATCATAAGGCGCGATTGACACACAATTCGAAAAAAATATAGCTACTTTTCTCTTTAGGAATAACTTTTTAAACAAAAAAAAATATATTTTAGTCTGTAAATATGTATGCATGTACATTGTACATACATATGTATGTATGTATTTATGTTATCCCGAAACATTCCGAAATTTCGAAAAATAATGGGTGTACAAGTCCAATTAAGTCTAGTTACCGAACTGCAACCCTAAGAGAATACACGCATGAGACCACAATTAATTTTGCCTATTTACGCGTCGTTGGTAAACCCATTAGGATTTCAACATTTAAATATGTACATAAATTGATTGAAACAAAAATAAAATAAATCAATAATAATAATAAGTCTAAGACAAAAAAAGCTAAGTCGTTTTAGAATATTTTAAATACTTGTAGGGGTTCGTCAAGAATATTTTTGTGGGCCTTCTTTGTGAAAAAAGTGCTAAATTTTCGCGTTTTTCTAAATTTTTACCATGTTGCGTCCGGCACTCGTGGTTTGTTTTTTTTTTGTTCTGTTAAATACATTTTAAATCAACTTGTGGCTTGGCACAATTTATGAAGAGTTTCTTACCAAAAAAGAAACGATCAAATTCTTTCTTTTATAGTCGTAATATTCAAAATCATATGTAATCAATGTAACAAAATAAATTGTTTAACTTAACTCTATTTTATTTTAAAATGTTTGCAAATAAAAACAAGTTTAGTAATTTTTTAATAATTTAATTTAGGCAAGAGTACGATAACTTAGGCGACAAGATATAATAACGGTTTTTGGTAGAGGGGCTTAATACAAGCATTTTTTACTATGGGAGGGGGGGTCTATCTCCCCCCGTTCAGGCGGTAGGGGCAATTTAAAAAAATTATTATTTAAAATGGAAAAAAATAATTAAAAAATAACGGTGATACTTACAATTAAGTTTTATACATTTTTTTAAAGCCAACATTCTGTTTTATTAGCCAGTTTTTAATTTAAGTCAAAACTATGCGTAGTTTTTGAAAAATTTAATTTTAAACTCAAAATTTGAGTAAAAAAAGTTAAAAAAAAGTTTAAAGTGTAATTTTTCAATACTTCAAGATTATCTACATATTTATATTCTATTATTTCAGAATTTATTGCTCTTTTTTGTTTTTGATCAAAAACTGAAAACTAGATGAGAAAATTAAAAATAACCACAACTACTATTTTAATTTAATTATTTTTTTTTTTGCTTGAGTGGTCTTATCTTGATAGTAACAGTGCGAGTTTGGGTGTATGCAACAGTAATGTGTGTGCGAATTTGGGTGTATGCAACAGTGGGACCTGCAACCCCCCTGCTTGGGAACACTATAGGATTTGGGGTGGGTGCAAGTTGGAGTGCGTGGCAGGGGGGGGGGGCACGGTTCGGTGGGTGCAAGATGGGGTGCATGCAAATTAAAAATAACCGCAACTACTATTTTAATTTAATTCTTTTTTTTTTGCTTGAGTGGTCTTATTTTGATAGTAACAATGGTAGGTGCGAGTTTGGGTGTATGCAACAGTAATGTGTGTGCGAATTTGGGTGTATGCAACAGTGGGATCTGTAAGGGGGGGGGGGGCATGCCCCCCTGCAACCCCCTGCTAGGGAACACTATAGGATTTGGGGTGGGTGCAAGTTGGAGTGCGTGCAAGGGGGAGAGGGGGCACGGTTCGGTGGGTGCAAGATAGGGTGCATGCAAAGTTTCTTTTGCATTTAAATAAGCTGGATTTAAGAAAAATTAATTTACCCTAGGTGTATCTTAATCCATATTCGATTATTACTATCGAAATAAGACCTTTGTATATAGAGTGGATAGTACTCTCATGGAACACGAATTTTTAGTTCATTGACGGCTTATACAGGCGGCGCTAGGAGTACTGAAAATTTGTTGTGCAGATTTTAGAAATTAAAAGAAAAAAGAGTTGAGGAAAAGAGGGTTTTATTATTTTCTCTCTTGTTAGAAATGAAGAGAGTAAGTGAGGCAACAAAATAATACAGTTGCTTATGTTTTTTTTGTGTGTTGTCATGGAGATATTCCTATGTATTGAACTATGTAGGTTTTGTTTTTGTTGCATTTGATTTCAAATTTTCAAATTTATAAAATCTAAAATAATTCAAATTTCTTTTCACAATGAATACACTGTTGTCATATTTTGAATATTGTACATAGTTGTGTGGATGTGCATATTTAAAAATTGGCAACAGATTTTTGTAGGTTTTTTTTGCATTTTTTGGAAAGAAATAATACGGTAGGTAGGGAAATTCAATTTTGAGTCAGATATGTATGTAGGGAGGTAGGTACAATTTTTGTTACTCGTAAGTTCTTGGATATTAAGGTACAAATTTGAAAACACTAATTAGATAGTGTTTACAAATTTGTACCTATGCACATGTAGGTATAGGTATAGCTTCATTTTTATCATAGGTTATTCGTATTTGGTATTCTGTTGTAAGCATAGTTATAAAGTATATTATAGGTACATAGGTATATAGAAAAACTGTAGGTCGAGTTTTTCTAAAAATTAATTAATTAAATAAATTAAATTTGAAGACAATAGTTTCAACTGTCCTCGAAATATTCGGAGAAAAAAAAAAACTTACCAATCATTAGTTAATTTTTGTTTTGTTGAAAAAAGGTGTCAATTAGATCTTTTTTTAAACTTTAACTAATGTAAGAAACAATTAGTTTGAAGCCAGTATTGATAAAGTTACACTTTAAACCTTTTTTTACTCAAATTTTGAGTTTAAAATTAAATTTTTCAAAAACTACGCATAGTTTTGACTTGATTTAAAAACTGGCTTATAGAACAGAATGTTGGCTTTAAAAAAATGTATACAACTTAATTGTAAGTATCACCGTTATTTTTTAAATTGCCCCTCCTGCCTAAACGGGGGGAGATAGACCCCCCTCCCATAGTAAAAAATGCTTATTTTTAACTGTTCTAAAAAATTCCGTTATAATATCTTGTCGCCTAAGTTATCGTAGTCTTGCCCGAAAACGTTATTCTTATTTGCATTAAAGACATTCTGGACCGATAAAAATAACTTATTATTGGAAGTTAATAATTTTAACTAAAATAATAATAAGAATAATAATGCGACCCAAACTGATAACTTTGAATCCCGTCTGTCGATTTGTCTTTCTTAAACCTTTTACAAAATATTCATAACAATATTTTGTGTAAGATAAATAATTTGATAAATAATTTTTAAATTGCTAGCTATTTAAAAGTCCAAATGACCCAAATGATATATTGTTTATATTATATTTCTCAGCAAAGAGTAAAAACTAAAAAATATGGGTTAAATATGGGTTTGTCTAAAACAGTTGGGGGTACCGACTCTGGAACAGGCAACATAAAGTTGGTCATGGATATTGTAATCTTTTGAATTCAAATGGTATATCAGTTGGAATCATAGGGATACGCGGTATCAAACACACTTCTCCTTTTGATTTACCAGTTCAGATTGTAGCTTCAATCAAATTTGACAATAACTTTTTCACTGCCTATCTGGTGCCATTACAAAGTTTTGGTGGATTAATATTTCGCAATAATATAATCAAAGAACCAATTTTCAGATTCAAGCAATGCGGTGGTATACCAGCCGGTTCCAATGAATTTAAAAATTCAATTGGATAATTCATTACCTCATCTTGATTCGTAACACTGTCAATTGATTTATATGTCGTGACCCTGGCAGTTTCGCTTGAATTTGAAAATTAGTGGCATTGATATGAATGTTCTTCGGTACTAAAATGGCGCGTTTTCTCAACCAATCATAATTTCTGTAGTTCTGAAGAATATTCGGAAAAACACATTCAATCCGTTGGTACTGTCGATTGGTATTTTGCCATCACCAATTTCTAACAATTGTTTTGAAAACTCATGTGCAGTTGCATCATTATGTGGGTGAATACGCATATTAATGTTCAGGTTCAATTTTCGTATATCTACATATCTCCAAAGAACTGATGCCTTCAAAAAGGCGTTTATTTCATCATCAGGAGTTGATCGAGAAATGACAGGCAATGTTTGACGAAAGTCCCCTGACAGCCATATTAGAGCACCACCAAAAAGCTGTTCATTACTGCGTAAATCTTGCATTGTTCGATTAAATGCTTCTATTGCATTCATTGTGCACTCATCCCATAAAATAATTGACGTTAATCGCATAACTTTTGCCATAGCAGAATTTTTCGAAATATTGCAAGTTGGAGTTTCAATCACCTGTTCATTCAATGGCAATTTTAATGCAGAGTGTGCGGTCCGACCTTCTTCTAATAATGTAGCAGCAATTCAAGAAGGTGCAAGTGCCAATGCAATTTTCTGTTCCGATCGAATAGTCGCTTAAATCAATGATACAACGAAAGTTTTGCCTGAACCACCAGGTGCATCCAAGAAATATAATCCACCTGCATTATTGGAAACGGCTTGTGTCATATACATGTTTTTGTTGAATATTTAATTTGGTGCTATTACAATTTAGTGATTATCAGATGGCATACGATCAAGAGCAATTTTGAACAATTGAACTAATGCGTTATGCTGATGAAAAAACCTTTGTAGCTCACGAATAATTTCTCGTCTTGTATTTGAAACTACGCACAACGTTGATCCAATTCACGATTTTCATCACCAATAAAATAAATTTGCAAAAATTGATGATCAGCGTCGGGGTATGGCAATAACGAACCAGCTTGGTGATAATTCTGGCCCTGAATCTGTAACATGTATGCAATTTTAGGTAGATGTTGAATCAGAATTTGTAAGACTTTATGATTCAGATTGATATATAAACATGGGACAATCCTGTTGAGGTATTTACCTAAAAAGTCGGCATAAAATTATCTCTAATAATTTTAGTAGCACCAAAAGAAGTCATTTGAAATGCCGAATTGTATTGTTGAATATTACTAAAAACTGCTTCGACGTTTGAGATGTACCAAAAATAAATGAATACAATGGTTCGGGTGGAGTTTCTAATGTTGGCAATCTCACTTTGCCATTAGCACAACACATTCCGGGCGTTTCACCTGGAAAGTTAGCCGCATCACAATGTGGACATATTGCGTCGCAGCACGCGGCATTTCATCCAAAACAGCACGACGTATTCGTGATCGCCGTGCAAGATTAAGTACAGGTACAGGGTCAACAGATCTATTCTGTGCAGTACGTTCACGCTGCGCTGCATTAGCTTGTGCGTGTTCATATGTAGCCTAAAATCGTCTTAATATTGCCACTTGATTTGCCTACGCGTTCGCCGGCCTATGTTTGGTCGTCTTGCCCACTAAACAACTTAACAATATTTTGGAAAATATAAACACAACAAAGCAATAATTATCGCTGATAAAATGAAATGACATATGATGACATTAAATTTGTTTGACAGAACTAACGTCACTTTTTTTGTCTTCGATTGTTTTGCCAAATTGGCTTTTAAGTATTATTACAAATTGTTTGTATATGGGAGTATAGAAAGATGTTGATTTTACACTTTTTCAAGATTTTTTTAAATTTTCTCTACGTACAAACCTTCTCTGGACTTCCACGAATAATTCAAGACCAAAATTAGCCAAATCGGTAAGGGCATTGTTGAGTTATAACATTACAACGAAAAGTGGCATTGATTTTTATATATATAGATATAGATAGATAGATTAAAAGATATGAAAAGTTTATTATGTGTTTCAATTTGCCATTAGTTTGACGAAAGTGTCACTTTTGATGTTTTTGGGACTTTTTTATTCTTAAAATTCGTGTTTACATCTTAGTTCTAGAGCTTCCAAAGCAAATTCACTTCAAAAAGTAGATTTCTTTCATTTTTAAGATATTAAAAGATTTTGTATTTAATAGGAAATCCATTTTGAAAGAAAAAACACTTTAAGAATGTCTTACAATATTTATTTGCTTCAAATCGCTTTTTTGTAAATATCGTTAAATTACTAAAAAATCTTTAGATAAAGTCTTTATTTATGCAACTTAACTTAAGAGGTGTGAAATCCATTACTTTCATTTGACCTAATATACATATGCAGATGCATATATACCTAAGAAAAACAAAACATTGTACCTATTTTCTTTTTGTTTTGAAAATGGGTATTTCAACGTATTTTTGTTGTATTCATTGGCAATCGGCTAACCGGCAACAGTTCAAAATTTAAATTTGAATTGGTATTTGGCTTATTGGTATTTGTCTTTATTATTGCTTTATACATAAATAAATAAACAAAAAAATGTCTCTTTATTGTCCCCTCCAACCATAGCTTCTTTTGTTTTCATTCTTCTCTTTTTGTATTGTCAAATTGTCTCTTAATTTCCTCAATTAAAACTCTGCACAAACTGTGCAGATTTAGTTCATTGACGTTAGGCCAGGCGTCGCTTCGTTCGTTCCTCTTCATAATATTACTATTCCACTCTATATACAAAGATAAGACTACGTTAATACTTAAGCAAGGAAAAAGTAATTTAATTAAAATATTTATTTTGGTAATTTTCAATTTTCTCAAGAACTAGAAGAAATAAAGTCATCTAGTTTTCAGGTTTTGATCAAAAACAAATAAGAGCAATGAATTCTAAAAAAAAACAGTAAATAATTTGAAAGTTTTGAAAAACTACACTAAACCTTTTTTTTAAATTTTTGTTGCATACATTTTTAGTTTAAAACAATTTTTTTCAAAAACTATGCATAGTTTTGACTTGATTTAAAAACAAGCTAATAGACAAAAATATTGGCTTTAAAAAAAGGTATAATACTTAATTGTAAGTATTACCGTTATTTTTTAATTATTTTTTTTCCATTTAATGTACATATTTTTTTAAATTGCCCCTACCGCCTAAACGGGGGGAGATAGACCCCTCCCTCCCATAGTAAAAAATGCTTGTTTTTAGCTGTTCTATACAAATCCGTCATTAAACTTTGTCGCCTAAGTTATCGTACTCTCCCCTTAATTTAAATTTAATTTATAGTTTGATCTGGTTCATAAGATATGGACGACGAAAAATGGTATCCCTAACGTACGGACATACACCTCATCGTCACCCATTGCTTTCCTTAGATTTTATATCACGTGGACTCTAATGAATGCCAGAGGTCTTGGGTTTATTATTTATTTGAAGTCAATATCTCTACTGGTTTATGAGATATGGACGACAAGAAATGTTATCCCGCGAACGTACGGACGTACACCTCATCGTCACCCGTTGTTTGCTTTAGAGAGGTCTTGGGTTCAAGCCCTGCCTGTGCCATCTAAAGTTTTTTTCACGGGTACTGCCTCTTGCGAGGAATTGACCAATCCTCCAAGAGTAATTCTTGTCATTAAAACTGTAGGTCTCCTCCATCCCTGACAACATTACTGCACGCAGGAATGGTTGAGAGTTGTAAGTCACTATGCCTGTCCTAAAACTCATTATAATACTTTTAACTTTGTGTTATAGATCCATCCCTTAAGCGCAAATAAACTTAAATGCATGCTAACGTATACAATATCAATAATTACCAACTAAAAGAGTACAAATATATCAAACAAAGACAAAGCCTTCCCTTAGAGATTAAAAAATATTTTATATTATATTTTATTTTTAATCTTTTCAAAGAACAGTCTGAAAGCTGTTGACTATTGCAACGAAAAGCCTTTCATCATATCAATTAAGAATCTTGTCAACAACCATCATTAACAATTACTTCACCGTAAAAAAATGTACCTAACTACTTATATTATAATCTCTAAAAATATATAGAACGCTTGATTATGATTAAAAAAGAAAGTAAGACAACCAACTTAGAATAATTAAAATGAACTCTATAATATATTCTTGGTTCTACTTGTTTCAGAGAAATGAAAAGTACGAACAGTGTTTCCTTTAACTGCCTTTATAAAACATAGTCCTGTTTTTATACAATATGTATGCATATATATTATATTGTATGTGTAGTATGAACCTAATGTACTTACCCTCTTATTATATACTGCAGCCATAATAATCAGGACAAGGTATTTCTTTCTTGTATATGTAATTTAATTCCAATGCTGACTTTTCTATACTCCATCCAATTAATATGTGCAAAACAGGAAGGATATAATGTCTGTCTGTCGCTCTAACTACAAAGAAGTGCAAGAAAAAAGCTCAGATAAAAATAAAAAGGGCTACCATCCATACTTTTTAATTTTAATTTAAAACAAAGAAATTCATTTTAGAAAAATCATTGATCTAACTCTGAAGGTGCAATCCCTTAATACATAATCACAAACAATAACATCTGAGATTAACCAGATTTTCTGATCAGAGTTTTTATATTTTAACTGAAATAAATTGATCTTGTTTTTTTCCCGCGCTCAAATCATTTGCTTTTTAAGGACTTCAAGTCGTTTTAATAATTTTATCTACACTTCTAATTATTATAGTAAATGGATTTACCTAATACTTATAAACCAAACCGCGCGCGCTCGAAAATATATTCAAAAAACCCCTTTCCTTTTTGAATACAGCCATATACCCTTTTAGTTTTTTTTTTAAATTATATTCCGAACCACAAAAAAAAAACATGTGAAAAAAAAAACGATAACGACAACTATCCTTACCAGCTTATAAAAAGCTACCCTGAAAATCGCGAACAAAAATTACTTTTGTAGGCTTTATCATTGCTACGGTACTCTGATTTGTTTGGGCACATATCGGGTGATTTTTTAAGAGCTTGAGAACTTTTTTTTAAAAAAAAAACGCATAAAATTTGCAAAATCTCATCGATTCTTTATTTGAAACGTTAGATTGGTCCATGACATTTACTTTTTGAAGATAATTTCATTTAAATGTTGACCGTGGCTGCGTCTTAGGTGGTCCATTCGGAAAGTCCAATTTTGGGTAACTTTTTCGAGCATTTCGGCCGGAATAGCCCGAATTTCTTCGGAAATGTTGTCTTCCAAAGCTGGAATAGTTGCTGGCTTATTTGTGTAGACTTTAGACTTGACGTAGCCCCACAAAAAATAGTCTAAAGGCGTCAAATCGCATGATCTTGGTGGCTAACTTACCGGTCCATTCCTTGAGATGAATTGTTCTCCGAAGTTTTCCCTCAAAATGGCCATAGAATCGCGAGCTGTGTGGCATGTAGCGCCATCTTGTTGAAACCACATGTCAAACAAGTTCAGTTCTTCCATTTTTGGCAACATAAAGTTTGTTAGCATTGAACGATAGCGATCGCCATTCACCGTAACGTTGCGTCCAACAGCATCTTTGAAAAAATACGGTCCAATGATTCCACCAGCGTACAAACCACACCAAACAGTGCATTTTTCGGGATGCATGGGCAGTTCTTGAACGGCTTCTGGTTGCTCTTCACTACAAATGCGGCAATTTTGCTTATTTACGTAGCCATTCAACCAGAAATGAGCCTCATCGCTGTAGACCATAAATCGGACGTAAAGCGCGAAACACATTTCGAACCGAACACTGATTTTGGTAATAAAATTCAATGGTTTGCAAGCGTTGCTCGTTAGTAAGTCTATTCATGATGCAATGTCAAAGCATACTGAGCATCTTTCTCTTTGACACCATGTCTGAAATCCCGCGTGATCTGTCAAATACTAATGCATGAAAATCCTAACCTCAAAAAAATCACCCATTATAAATACAAAGAGGATTGCAAAGGAGCTATACGATCAATATTCAATACAGTAGGGCTCGAGTCGCCCGAAAGTCATGTTAAAGGGGATATACTTCTGGTGCATACAAATGTTATGACAAAATTAATTTTAACATTATAAAATCAATCATTAAATTAATCGTTAGCGTAATACCATCATAACTAAAAGATTTTAAAAACTTAAAGTTAAAAATGTTCTTAAGTCATACAAAAAGAGTGTTTTTATTTTATATCTTCATCTATTTTATTTTGAAAAGTTAAATTGAGTTCAATAAACAGAATGAAGACTCATTTAAAAACGATCACATGAAATTAAAAGTATGTTAAAGATACAAAGTAAAATAAAAATACGAAGTCATTTACAAATTTGGAAAACAAAAAATTTCCTTTTTTTCAATTAATTCATTCATTCATCTATGGAGTTGCCTCTTACAAGTGTTTAATTTATATAAGTATTTTTACTTAATTATAATCTGAATATATTGTTTCTAGTCTTAAATTTAAATTAAATTCATTAAAAAGCCTTACACATCTTGTGATTGGCTAATTACAATGGTGAAAAAGTGAAAACACATTGGCGGAAAATTTTAAACGGTTAAGTAAAATGTTGAAGCCATTTTTAGCAATTTACCTTATTTTGAACGATTCTAACATCTTACCATTTCTTAACAGTTTACTAAAGTTAAAATCACGGAATGGCTATTTTAACTTTTAGCAATTTGCTAAACCCTTAACAATAGGTTATTTACAATTTTGTCCCATTCAATTTAGCTATAATAAAATCAATGAACAAGACAAAATTAAGCGTTTTATCAAAAGTAACTCACAGGTCTTTTTAATGAGTACGCTTATCTGTAGAAAAAAATTAAAATCATCATCATCATCAAATATAAAACCAGTTGTATATTGCAGCCGTGACGGTTATCAATTTATATACATAAACTAAAAACAAAAAGGGTCGAAAATGGCTGCTTAAGGACTCCAAATGAAACAAGTATTACTCAAGAAACCTTATTTTCTTATTAAGATTAATTAATTTTTGTTATAATTTTGACACTAACATAAACATTTGTTCAATATCTGTTGCTTCTTAAAATATGTTTAATACATTTTTTTCAATAATTTAAATTAAACCATTTCACGAAAACGATTTCAATCTAACACCTCAGTTTAAATCTGTCCGTTCTTTGGCTTTAAATCTCCTCTTTTATTTGCTTTTTTTTGTTTTAAATAAACACATGCACTGCACATTCCGATATTCATTATCATCATCAGAACTCTCTTTTAAATGACCCGAATACTGGCAGCTACATATATGTAAGCCCTCGAATTTGTATCTGCTCACATACATTTGGTGTTTCTGTACAGAGACGGTTGCAATAACTATCTCCTCCGCTCACATCCTGATAATTTCCTGTCACCGGTATTGTGTGTGTTTTAAGGACATATGTCCATAGTTCCCACCAACTTTTGGCAAATCTCTTATGTGGACTTTTCCATTTATATTTTTTAGCTTTGAATGGATTCAGGGTTTGGCTTCATGTCTGGTTGATTTTACATACGCGCACATGGTTGGCTGGGTACCAAATTTCATTTTGTTGTTTTAAAATCTTTAGTATTTTTTATTCTGCTTAATTTAAGACTATCAATTCAGGCTTTTTCCATACTTACCTTACATTTATTTTGGCTAAATAGCAAGCTTTCGATTGTGATTAGCGAAACTTACTCTAAAATCAATTCTTGTATTGCATGTTATGTTTTCAAAAGTGTATGCTTTAAAATCGTATCACAGTCTTGTTTCCCACAAATTCTTACGTTTAAAAAAATAAAATAAATGGTTTTCGTGTCGCTTGTTTGTAGAATCTGGTCACTGATTTATTTTTGTATAAGCATACATGTCTTTAACCTTTTTGTATCTTAGGGAGATTCACAACAATTCAAAAATGTTGAAAAACTTAGCAAAAGTCATCATAAACACTTGAAAACGTAGTTTTTCATAGACAATACGAATATGTATGTATAACATGAAAATCTTGGATTTTTTTTGTGCATTAAAATGTTTGACCCAGAAAAAAATTGTGTTCGGACATATTTTAAGTTGTTTTTAGAGATGGTAGAGATTGCCATAAAACCTTTGAGAACTTAAACGCGCACTCATTATTCAATGCGAATTGTACTTACTGACTTGTCTGCAATTTTGAATAATTGTTGATTGATTTAACACCAAACATATGTAGGTTGTCTTAATGACACAGTCTGAATTATAACATTTAATTTTGAAATATGAATTGAAATAAAATGTTACAAATGTTCTTATAATCTTTATTAAATGATGCTAACCTGCATAAAATAGGTAAAAACAGTTAACCACTACAGTAAACCTGATCTTGAAACTTTGCAATAGGTTGACAAAAGAAAATTACAAACGTAATTCTTGTTTTTTTCTTCGTTATCGTACCTTTGAGTAAGGCTTCTGAAACTTATTATACAATATTTATCGGCTTTAAAGAAAACATTTTTTAATTTTTTACAGAATTTTCTGCACTTGTAAAATATGATGTTCTTATAATTATAAGTGATACACTTTGTATTTCCTCTCAGTTCCGCATATTTTTTCCATATGCATGAATACCTATTGTATTTCAAAATAAATCTTTCACTAGAGTACAAGTATTATCCTTTTCACTTTCATCTTAAGGAGTATCACCAAAACATCCAACCCTTTCGGTGTATACATACATATATGATCCTTTTTAAAGATTGCGAGAATCCGACTATACTTTTTTATAACAAAGTGTGAAATATGAACGAAGTATAAAGTGATAAACTTAACTTTCCAAGGATTAAGTGTCCCCCAGTTGTAACGCCATCAGCATCACATATTCATGCATACGTTTATATTACATGAGCTTCTGTTCCTTTTTTAGTTTTTTTTTATCTTCTACGTCGGTTTTTGTGAAAGCATTCGTAGCGTTAAATTGGCATCAGACGCTTGTCTTGTTATCATGTCTCGCCTGAGTTCTAAGAGCGCATCCTTTACTCTTTCCCCTAATTTGATTTATGTATTTTTTTTAGATTGTGCTTTTGCGTGCGTGGTTGTCATCCTTTTCTATGTTTGAATTTATTTATTAAGCCGACTAGTTTTTGTTTAAATTTTTGTTTGTCATTATTCTGGCGTACAATAAGTGAAACAAAAACGTATGTTTTGTTTTTATGATTCAAAAACACATACTCGCTATCCAAAAAACGAAATTGAATCTGGTAAAGGATTTTGTTCCATTGGTATAAGACTTTAAGACCTGTACTTTTGCCTTGTAATAACGTCTTGTGTTGTATCACCTGCTAGTCTTAAGATCTATAAGGTACACCTGTGTGCGGAGTGGTATGAAATGTAATGCAATGTTCTTTTTAATATTGCTTTATAAGTTGCTTGAACACTTACTAGTTTTGATTTTTAACTTATGTATCTATGTATAAAAAATAAAGTTTTAAATTACTGGTAAAATTTTGAAAAATATGCATACATGAACCGCTATCTTAATAAAAAAGAATTAAAATTGTAATAAATAGGTAAATTCTTCTACAAAGATAGGTAAAAATAGTTTTTCGGCTCGAGTATTTTGACAAAAATTAAAAAAAAAAATTAACAACAAATCCAGTGGACAAAAAAGAAACATTTTTTTTTTAATTTTTGACCTTCCTGGTTGGAATAAGAGACATTAATCCAATTTAAAACAAAAATAATTCAGTGGCTAATCAGGTAAAATATTTAACTCTCCTTTTTGTGATTTTGATAATATAGCCAAAAAGCATGTTTTTTTCCCTAATCCGTGGGTCAGACTTTGAATCAATAAAATCTAAGTTTTGTACATATACAGTTAAAAATTTTATATCATGCCTTGGGAAAAGAAGCAGAAGAAAATTGGACTCTTATTTGAAGTAAATAAAACATATGAATTAGACTAAGTATGGCGTTTAAACAAAAAAACAGTTTTAATAACTATCAAACAAAATTAATTTCTTGTTTTAAGATTTTAGGCATATTTTGATAAACAATTAGTCAACAAAAATTAAGAAATAACGAACTTTCTTTTTGAATTTGTACACAATTTAAGATTCACGAAAATACTATGATTTTAGCAGTTTGTCCAAGTTCAAAGAAAAAATATCGTATGGAACTCGCTTCCTTAAAGCGGCAGAAGTGAAACTCTGAGAAATTTAACGATTTTAAAATGAATGCAATTTTAGATGTAAAACAGCTCTAACAAATGCAAAACAAATCTTCAGTTTATTAAAACGTGCGTTCCATAAAAATAAAGCTATATTAATTGAAACAGAAGATGAGTTTTAGAAATTGTTATCTTGTAAAATTTGTTCCAATGCAACTAGAGGTACAAGTAATGCAAATCTAAAATATTCACTTTAAATTGTGATTTAACAAAACATATATATAACAAAACACCGATGATCTCTTGTTCTATCTTAATGTTTTATATTTATTTCAGAAAATAGGTTGTGAAAATAATTAAGAAAGAAAATAAAAGAAAACAAAATTATTAATTAATTATTATTTGAATTTTGGAAATACCCTTTTCACCTTTTTACTAACAAATCTATGCATAAAGCCATTGTTTATAAAACTAAAATTCTATGAATTTTAGAACTCAAGCGGGGTCTGGACACCTACGATCTCACTTAGATCCTCAATTGATTACAAGTACACAACACATACATATATTTATAAGCATAGCTTAAGCAAGTGATAATGTACAATTACCAGTTACAATTACGGAACATTGTTGAAAAAAATAATGTTCATATAACAAAGTTTAAAACATTCTTTTATGTTTCTTTACCCCCACGACATTAAAAAAGTGTCAGACTTTTACATATACATATGAAAATATTATAAATAATTAATGTTATTAATTTCTTTCTCATAATAATTATGTTTTTTTCCTTTAACCTAAAACCAGGATTACGTTCTTTTCGGATAAAGCTGACATTTTAGTCAAAAAACTCCAGAGCGTCTGAACTCTGTTTTTTTTTTCACTAAATAAAGCATTCCATTGGCATGATAAATGTATGCAAGCGACCGCAAGGCATGTCAAGTTTTACGCACTTTCTTTTTTTCATTCATACATACATACTCGTAGTTCAATTTTTGATGCTGAAAATACTTTTCGAATTCAAGATATTTTCAATTGAAACTTGAAAAAAATCCGAAGAGGAACAAGAAATGTGTGTGCCCTGTCATGACCCTAAATTCCTTAAATACTTTAACAGCTGCATCGTCGTGGTAAAATGAAAATAGAGAAAATAAATTAAATGAGATGAGATGAGCGTTCCATGGCTGCGATTTAAATCGAAATTTGTATGTATATATATTTAAAATTGAAAATAAGTGCTTCTTTTATCGTCATTTTACTTTTAACACAATTTAATTTCTTAATTGGTGTCATGCTCTTGGCAAGCATTATTCTTTTAGAAGATAAAATGATGTATGTTGATCGTTTTTTGCAGTGTGCACCTTTAATGCTTGGGATGTAAAATATTTAACATATATATAAATACACCTTAGCGAAGTGACTCACAGCACTGCACAAAAATATCTACATTTTTACTTGCGTACATTGAGATTTAACGAGGCTTATAGTCTATTTAAAGATACCGAAATACTTTCGAAAACATTAACAAATTAACAAACTAACAAATCCACAAAATTTTAAAAAATTAATGAATTAAAAAAAATATCGATTAATGTTGTGTTAAAAAAAAAACATTTAATTCTAATAACATTCCTTTTTACTATAAATGTTGTTAATTATTTCAAACATATAAGTTCAAAGTTCTCAGAAATTAAAACTAACACATAATTTTTTTAAAGTGTAATATTGTATCAAACGTACTCCTTATTAACATAGCTTCCCCCACTAAATATTTGTATAGACTATTTCTTTAAATTTATTTATATATTTTATTATAAGTGTCAGGCCGAACCGACTCACTAGTTTTAAATGACAAAGAACTTAGAATAAATAAAGCTTAAACTAAATATTAAGAGAGAGTTGTACAGAGTGTTTCTTAGGGAGTAAGGACTGATTGGAAGTCAAAAGTTTTGCGTGCATTGTTAGCTAAGCGCAGCATTAAAGGCCATTGTTTGCACGGGGATGAGGTAGGAGAGGGGATTAGAATAAATGAAAATCTTTACTAGAAGAAATGGTAAGTCTATAGTCCCTGCCAAAAGGTGGTGTAGAAAACAAAAATTTTTTGTTTGTTTGGGTTAAGGGTTAAGATTAAATAATAAATATTAAAATAAAAATAAACATATGATATTCATTGAACGAGGTGTTTATAAATAAACTTACTTATTGCATACATTTCTAAACACACATTTTTTGAATCTGTTCGCATTAAAAAAGGTCGTTTCGCTTTGATGAGCTCGTAATCTATGTACTGATTAAATAAATCTAAGACTTATTCCATGTATGGTGTATATTAACTATTGCATACATTTTATTTGTATTTGTTCATATTTGTATTTTTTTTTGTGATCATCTAAGTTTATATTTCAGTAGTATACGTTATGATCCCTTCATATCCTGGAGAGATTTTTAACAGCTCTTATTTTCGTACATCATTTTTGTGTAGTTTATGATCGTCCTCTCAATGTTTACTTTTTGCTTAAGCATAGATTTTTTACTATTTGCTCTGAAAATTAACAAATTATTTTTTAATACTAGGTCTTCATATCCAATCCAAAATTCATGTGAATGTGTTGATACTTGTTTCATTATTAACTTCATAAAACATGGACTCAACACACGTTTTTTGCGTTTATTGCATAAACTTCCATAAGCATTACCCTCAATGGAAGTAGTATGTAACTCGGTTTTAAATAAGTCTACATAATCTATTGAATCAATACACGTCTCTTGTACTCGTACCTATCGCACAGCTCGCTAAATGTCTTTACCACATTTTAAATAAAATAATGTAATAATGTTGCGATGAACTGATTATTTTCTAGTTTTGAGGCATGTTGCTGTAAAATATTGCGACGCGACGTAAATATAGACTTAAAACATGCGCTCTTAGACAGCACATAGCTTTCAGCATCATTTTTGTTTGTGGGTTATATTTTGGTCTAAGATTTTATTTAGTGAATACATACATATCTTATTGTAGCAAATGAACACTTCTTTATTAATTGCATGTCTTTTCGTTTGTCATGATGAAAATAGGTTTAAAACTTTATTTATACTTAACTGAAATGTAACTGGCGCACGTTGACTGAAATCATTGAAATGATAGAGACCAAAAAAAGTCATAACCCACTGCTTTTTTAGTGCTTGTCTTCACTCCCGCAACTACTTATTTGCAAATTCAGAAGCAGTTGAATACCTTTGAAGAGCATGGTAGCATCGAATTTCCTTGGTCTATTTATTAAAAGAAGAATAGTAAATAAAATATTTGTTCATGATTTTGCTGTTATTTCGTGTCAGTTAGAGCAAAAGAACTAGATCCGAAACATAAAACTAAAATTGAAATTTAAGAAACGAAACATATAAATTATTGTTTCTTTTTATTTTCAGGTAAACATTCTAGATGTATTGGACCGTAAGTACTAAACGTAAGATATGAAATATAACTAATGTTATATTTATGTGTATTTTCTTAGTTGTCAGGTAAGGTAGCCCCAAACGACGAACATGCTCGCCAACCTTACTCTTGCTCTCCGCATTTATATCGTTTAAAGGCTGGTTCGCGAGTCGCTCGCTGTTGGCGAAAAATTCGGTTTGATTTTGTAGTATTCGATGTCTTCGATGTTTAAGTTTATTTATAATTCGTTAAATACTAACGTTAACAATTTTTAATATATACTTAAAATCTAAAAACTTAAACTAGACTGTTGAAAAATAATAATTTGCAATTTATACTTTTTATATTATCATTTGGCGAATTAATACAAGAGTAAAATTTATTATAAATGTCAATTAATTGATTTAAGGGGCTATGTACACCATAGTTTGATCTGCTAAAATTAGTATTCAATGGTTTCTGGAGTCTTATACTTGAACGACTAAAACTAAAGTTTAAACTACCAAGAACTGATGGTGATGAAATTTGTCCGTTCATTATTGCAACAATAAAACAAAACTGCAAGTACATCCTATGATTTGTCAAAGAAGGAAGATTTATAAGAGAAAGTCTTTGTGAATAAGGCGGTAATGTATGAATATCATGAAACCACGGAAGGGTTCGTAGACAAAAACGCAAAAATCTTTTCTGAATGGCTTTGAGTCTTGTGACGTGTACGGCGTAGTAAGGTGACCATACTGTACAAGCATATTCCAGGACTGGTCTCACAAATGAAACAAAAAGTAATTTTAAAACATGGATCACGGAAATCACGGCCAAATCTCTTAATAAAACCCAGAACTCTATTTGCTTTTTTAACTATGAAGTTAATATGTTCATTGAATGTTAGTTTAGGATCTAAGACAACACCCAAGTCAGAAAATACATATACTCTACTTAAAGGACAAGAATCAAACATGTAACTAAAAACGATTGGAACTTTTTTGCGTGTAAAACTCATGGTTTTACATTTGTCAACATTTAAAACAAGACGATTATTATTGCACCATTCCCTGAATAATATTAAGTCTTCTTGCAAGAGAAGACAGTCAGACGTAGAGTTAATTTTTTTAAAAATTTTAATGTCATCAGCATATATTAGGACAGACGAATTTTGTATGATCGAAACCAAGTCATTTATAATTAAAACAAATAGAATAGGGCCAAGGTGACTACCCTGGGGGACACCAGAATTCACAACAAATGAACTTGAACACTCATTACTAAATTTAACACTATAACGTCTATCTTGCAAATATGAGGAGATCCAGTTTATGAAACAGTCGTTAAAACCTTGCTGTGATAGTTTTAAAAGTAATGTTTTATGACACAATTTATCAAAGGCCTTGCTGAAATCAGTAAAGACACAATCTACTTGTTCCCGTTTTTCAAAAACATCTAAACAAAAGGACGTAAAGTTAAATAGATTAGTAACAGTTGAACGCTTTTTAACAAAACCATGCTGGTTATCACAGATAATTGAACTACAGTGAAAAGAAAGGACGCTACATACGATTGACTCAAACAGTTTAGGTATCACAGATAGTTTTGCAATAGGTCGGTAGTTCATTATTTCGTTTTTAGGACCTTTTTTGTCTTATGAAGGAGCTTTTCCAGATAAAAGAAACAGCGAGTTACTTAAAGACGTGTTGAAAAGAACACATAACGGGTGTGCTAAATACGCAGCACATTTCTTTAAAATGGATGATGGTACACCGTCGGGACCAGGACTAAAACATTCGTCAAGTTGTAGGATACTATTAAGGACAGTATCTTCACTTATAACGAAATTGATAGAATTTAAGTGGGGGAAATTTAAAACAGTGGTAGATGTGTTAGGAAAACTAATAGTATTATAATCTACAAAAGCATCTTTGAAGTAGTTTGCAAACATGTTCGCAATTATTCTCGGCTCATTACTATTTGATGTCGAATCAGTCATTAAGTTAGGGTACCCACATGTTTTCTTCTTACGATTAACGTATTTCCAAAAACTGTCAGGATTATTTTGAAGGTTTAAGGTTTCGGAGAAAAATACCAGATCGAGTGTTTTTTCCAAAACGGTTCTTCACACCGTTGAGTTGACTTAAGCCACATGAAGACATACCATCTGTTAATAAAAACTCGTTTGAAGATGACGCGTTTATTGGGACGAAGAAGTTATCGTCGTCAATTTTAATCCAATTGAGATTGGGTAAATTAAAATCACCAACAACCAGTACTTCGTCTTCAGGCTCCAAAAGGATATAAGTACTTTCTATACAGTTGTTTAGTTTTTCATAAACCTCGTTCTTGGAGCTTGGAGGTATATATGCTGTTACAATAAATAAATGTCCTGTTACCATTTTAATTTTTAAGCATAGTATTTCGATGTCTGTTGATCGAAAGTCGTCAATCAGGTAACCAGTGAGTGTATTGTTGATAGCGACAAGAATTCCGCCACCAACGGCGGCGTTTGAATCGTCTAAGTTATAAGATGTTTATGAGATGTTTACCGATATTCGCGAGCAAAACTAATTTTTGTCGTGAAATCACCATAAGAGCAACCACTTTCACTTCTGTATCGCACATTTTTATTCTGTGAAGAAGTAACAAAAAATGAATGTTCGTCAAATACGTTCACCGTGTAAGAGATAATGCATATAATGCAAACTAGCAAGTTTTTCGAGCATGTTCTTCGTTTAGATCTTAAGGAGTGGAGTCTTTCAAATTTTCTCTCACCCAAATTTCTGGCTACCTTACTCCGTTTTAAATTTCTGCTCAAAAGAATATCTTTTAACATCTTAGAATGTCAAAGAATTTTGTTTTATGATGTTTCTCGTCCTAGTTTCACTTTCATTTCTAGAATTTCCTTCTGCCACATACTATGTATGTATGTATGATAGAAACAAGTTGAAAATGACTTCAATTATTGGTGTGCTACAGTTTCTCATTGCTACGGTGATGCATGAGCATGTGAGTGAGAACTTATGTTTACTGTAATGATCTCTTCAATACCTTAATGGTATGAATTCATCCATGTTTAATTTATAGTAAGGTTTCTTTTCAGTCTATTGCATTGTCAGCAAATCTGAACATTTGTTCCCAATTTTGTTTTCCATTTTTTTTATTATATATTTTTTTAAAGTTATTTTTTATTATAATTTGTATTTGCTTTTGTATATTTCGATTTTTGTGCCACCATGCCTTATATACTTAAAGCTAAACCCTTAAACTATCAAACAGGAATGTAAGCCGGCCAAGCCTTAAAACCCCATCCCGACTACCCACTATCAAGTGCCGATTGAAGCCACCAAAACTGGTTCTTCTGCTTCACCCTATCAATTCGGTAGCGTTTGGACACAGCCCTACTGAACCGAAGGAGCTCTGCTCCGCCTTGTGCCATGATGTCCCGATTGTAAAAGAGTCGCCTTACCACGGCTCTTCGTCTGACATGGTAGATTAGCGAAACTGCCAATCTTTCCTGAACCCTACATCACACCACGGCTTTACTACTCTTGAGAAGCCAAGCTTTCTAATAATTCATCCACTACCAGGCTCCATATTTTTGTTTAATTTTGAACTAAAAATAATGCCAACACAAAAAATCTACTCATCTGGCTTATTGCTGAGCTTGGTTTCAGTAGTAAGTAAGCAATAACGAACAACAGTAATACACACATTAAAAATTCAATATCGTAGACTTTTTAAGATAATTGAATACAAATAAAAATGATAACAACATACAAATTAATACATTTTTTTAATTTAATACTGGCCCTTTATTTATTTTTTAAAATTAAAAATAACTCCCAGATCTTGAAACTATGAAAGCGATGCAAAGAGTGCTGCGATATTTTATTATCAATTATCGAGCTAGGAGTTCGTTTTTTAGAGAATGGCTTTGCTCGATGCTCAATTGGGTTCTTTCCATTCCAAATAACAAAACTCTTGGTGCAGTAAACGATTGTTTTGAAATCTTATGTTTAATGAGATTTTCATATAATCCACGATGATAATGCTATGATATTGGTACATCATTGATACCCTCGCCAGCTCCTGGTTGGCAGTAAAAGGGATGGAGAAAGAACTTCTGAATTTATCGACCTTTTTTTAAATTATGTTGAATTGAAGAGGAAATCCATGTACCTTCAGCTTTAATGTGATTATATCATGAGAAAATTGGTCAAAAGCTTTAGAATAATTAGCGTAAATAAAGTCAATCTTATGGTGCGTTTGGGTACTTATGTAATAATGGAAGTAAATTAGAAACACTAAGACTTATTAATATATTTAAATAGGAAATCCGCATTTTTTCAAAAGATGATAAATATTAAACTATCACAAACCAATTGTTCAAAAGATTTGGAGATGCAGGACAGTTTAGAGATTGCTCTGTAATTACTAATGTCACACTTGTTTCCATTTTAATCGGTGTAACTGCAGCGTTGATGTCTTTTAAAACCAGTGTATTTTTAATTTCACGAGCTGCTAGTACTTATAGCGTAAGATGATAAAACAAATCGAGTCTTCGATTTAAAGAATTTTAAAAGTAAAGTTGAAAAGATGAAAGAAATGATAAAAATGATAAATGATACATAGATAGAAAATTATGATGACTTTATTATTATTGTAAAAGGCTTTCTATTTACAAGAACTTTGATTTAATAGATTACTGGAATAATAATGCCCTTCGACCAAGAGATTTTTGTGGCCCCTTGAGGCATTAAATGATACTACTCAACTCAACCTTACAATATGTGTCCTACAAATTAGTTTCTTTGAAAAACGTAAGTATTTATGGTGTTTTAAAAGGGGATATCTATTTATATCTTTTGTACTGTTATTAATCTTATATTATTTCTACTTAGCATTATAGAGTTGTTGTTTCTAACTAGAAATTTAGCCTGTTTGATCGTTAAATTTCATTACTACACTTTTGATCTTTTGAACTCCTTCTCTGTTTTGACCTTGTTTTTGATCCCCTCTTTTTCTGCATCACATCTGATGGCAACAGAAGCGCTTTATGTAGATTTTTTATTTTCATTTTAAGGCATTAGTTAAATATGTAGTTTCAAATAATATTTATCTTGGATCTATTCTATTTTGTACTTAAGAATTTCTACACAATCTTAAATCTCAATCTAAATCTACATATCCAAAACAAACATCAACTGGGGTGCAAACTTAAAAAAAAAGCATTTGGTCTTATTGCTTAAAATTATCATATTTTTATCTACACTTTATTTATAAAGAGGAAAGATTTGTATTTTTGTATGTAACGAATAAACTCAAAAAGTACTGGACCGATTTTAGTAATTCTTTTTTTCATTAGAAAGCTACATTATCACTTAGTAACATAGGCTATATTTTGTACTAGATTACTATAGAAGTCTTTAGAAATTCCTATTAAAATCAACCGAAGGTGTTAAAAAATTAGCCATAAAATGTCTTTCATCGCATACGTTGCGAAGAGTATTAATGATAGGACAAACAAATGTTTTCTAATTTAGTGATTCATGCTCATTTTAATTAGCATGCTTATAACTTAAATAAATAAAAAAATAAATAAATAAATTAGGTGGCGCAACAGTCCATGAAGGACCAGGGCCTAGTGACTTACAACTCTCAACCATTCCTGTGTGCGAGTAATGTTGTCAAAGATGGAAGGGACCTACAGTTTATATGCCGAATCCGAACGGCTAATTTGAGAAAGCACTTTTCATGACAAGAATTACTCTTGGAGGATTTGTCAATTCCTCGCAAGAGGCAGTACCCGTGAAAAAAGTTAGGGGGCAAAGGCAGGGATTGAACCCAAGACCCCTTGCATGACAGTCCAACGCACTAACCATCACGCTACGGGTACTACTTATAACTTAAATATCTGTACCAATTTATGTCTACCCGTGCGAAGCCGGGACGGGCCGCTAGTAATTAAATATATGTAGACAACTGGCTGTTTCCGATTTCTTCAACGATAAACAATGTAGTGTACGGTAGTGTACGAATTTGCATATTTCATAAACTTGTTCGTTCACCAAAGTATAATGTTTGTGTTATATTAAGCACTCGTTTTTCAACAAAGTGACATTTAACTTTACTTTAAAATTATAGTTCATTAAAAAAAAATGTATTGAAGTAAATATCAATATTGTCCTTAGACTTCTAAAAGAGAAAAATATGATTTATTAATGTGTTCCTCTCAAAATTGAAAATAATGTATCGTATGTTAATATTCTTATCGTTCAATCTGTTACCAAATTTTAAATTCAATTCCACAATTTCTATATGTAGGTTTATTATGTGTATCCTCGTTCCTTGCGCTACATGATGCCAGAAATTAAATATTTACATGCCAAATAAAAGTATCCGTAGTTTGAGCAACAGTCTGAAATCCAGCAAACATCATTCGCTGATAGGACACCATATGGAAATGGTGAAGTCAATATGTATAGATATACATATATGTACCAGTACCTACTTTTAAAATAGCGTTTATTTTTTGGTATACAGGCATTACCACTTTTAATGATTAGTTTTTAATCAGTTCTTTTTTCCGAGACCTGGCTGTAAATATTTGCTATGATATTGAAATTCAGATTTTATTTCCTTTGTAGTTAAACAACGAGGAATATTACGTTTCAGAAAAAACAACAAATATATGTAAATTCATTTCAGCAGCAAAAAATCGATTCCTCGCATTAATGCCAAATCGGTAAATACGAGTAGCAGTTCCTATTTAAAAGAAAAACTATAAGAGTTGCACAGATGGTTTTTCTGTTGATCATAAGTCATAATATTAACCTAAGATTATAATAAAATTGTAGGCATGCATATTGTGAACATAACAATTACGTTATAGACATACAAACATATGTACATATGTATGTACATACAGTACGACCTATATAATATTAAATAGGTAATATGAATTCAAAATTGCATGAAACCTAGATTTATAAATGCTTTACATATAGCCATCTTCGCACCTACCACATAATCTATATGTATGATCAGGATTGTTGAATGGGTGCAGCAAACATCAGTGTTAGACTGTAATATTATATTAATTGTTATAATGGTACAGATTGTAGACGTTAAACTTATTTATAGCATCTAGTTTTTTTGTTTTTCTGTTAAAAATGTTTATTGAATATTCAAAAAAAAAAAAAAAACGAACACATGTTTAAGCAACTCAAAATTGAAATTTTTAGAAAATTTACTTCATTTTAAAAACAATTGAAGTTAATATCTTATTTTTTTCTTGTAGCGTCGAATTAACACCACTGGCTTTTACACTACCGGACTTAAAACAGGAGTGTAATACATTTTTTTTTTACAAATAACCAGCAAATTTCACTGCCTTTGAGGAATTGTTATATACTTGCGTTACAGCTCTTATTAGCTTATTTTTGGTTGAAATAATTATAAAGTGGGTGTCGTATTGAATCCCAAAAAAAAAGAATCCCCACGGGATAATATCCCCAAAGAAATTTAATCCATTTTGATAATATCCCCAGAGACATAAGACAAATGGACAAAATCCCCAACTAAATAATTTATTTTGCCAAAATCCCCACGAAATCTCCAAATCCCCAGTATCCGTGCATATCCTCATTTATGCATGCAGTTTTTAGAAAAACTCTTATGAAATTCTCTTATTGTGATATTTATAAATGATAATGATAAACAGTTTCTAAACAAAAAATCACTATGAAGGCATGCACTTCTCAGTCTGACCTTAGTATTGATAGAGAATCATTGTATTCGTAGTGCTTGTTTAGTGCTGTCTAAGCGTTGTTTTGTAGTGTCGAGTATTTCTTTAATTTTAAAATAAAAATTGAAATGGATGATGTTATTGTTTCCAAATCTTTTGCTTGCATTTCATGCAATATAAATGAAATTTAATATATTCAAAACAATTATGTTCAAGTAGTGAATCATGCGATTGAATTGCGCGCGCGATTTAATCGCACGATTCACTACTTGAACATAATTGTTTTGGGGATATTCACTTGGGGATTTTCTCTTTGGGAATTTTGCTGCTAGGGATTTCGTTTTGGGGATTATGGATTTGGGGATTTTCCTTTGGGATTATATCTTGGGGGATATTATCACCAACCCTTATAAAGTATTTTCTATAAAACCTATAAAATATTTACACTACTTGGTAACGTTCATTTCTAAAAAAAAAAATAAAGTAAAACAACGTTGAAATTTGATTTAAAACCGTTACTCGCAAAGTTGTAAAAACAAAAGTCAAAATCTATTGCGAGTTAGTAAAGTTTCTTTTTTTTATTTTCTTAGCTCGTGCCAAACTCGTGAACATACAAAACCGACAGAATTCTGCATACAAAACCTACAGGATAATGTCAGCGACCGAAACTGGCATTCAATTAATCACGTTAGGGAATACAAACAATTATCCAACAATAACACGCAGTTCAATTGGAATAACAAAAGATATTCGGTTATGTTAACCACTCATAGAATAAAAGAATACAAATGAATTTCACTTGTGTGCTTTGAGTTCTTAATTTCGAAGTATTTACAATAACCTTAAATTCAAAACAAAGAGGAGGTCCTTTTAAGCTTTCAAGGAATAATTTAAAAATTGTATGGACCCTTTTTGAGCCTTTAATATATCATACGACAATTGAAGAATCATATTCAGGTCGTGTATTCATCATTTTATAGGACACCCTTCTGATAACCAAATAAGAAACTATAATCAGATTTATTTTTTTTTTACATTTTTCGCTATCGACCCAAGTAATTTTATTTATTATTATAGCCCATCCACGCTTTTATTACTGAAATGGGACACGCGACCATGACATAGGTACATTTTTGTCCGACCCTATTTGTTCGTTATTTACTTTTCAAAGATGACCTAGGCCTTTTATTACTTTTTTGCGCGAAACTTATAGATATCTTAGAAACATCTGACCTTCCAGTAAAACGGGTCCAAGTCGTGATCCTGTGCGCATTCGTTTGTTTTAATTTCATTTAGTTGAGTTGATTTTTTCCCATAGTTTCCATAAGATCTGAATGAAGAGCATATTGGGTTGTTATAAAAAGACCCTTTTTTGATAAACTCGTTCCTATTTAATCATCTTCTTAAATAAAAGGAACAATTTTCGATGCAAAGGTGGACCGGTTATAGATGTATACATAAACGAATATTTGTATGGTTTAAAAAATTATTTTATGAGAAGTATACTCAAATCCGGTACAAAAAAAAGTGGAAGATCGAAAACTCGTAAACAATTTTAAAACTTTAGACATTAATGAGGAGACCTGTGTGAATTGTAACCAGAATATTAATTTGTGCTTCATTGAAACTCGATATGAGCATCATGCTTAAATAAAACTATTAAATTAGTTGCAAGCATTGACCTGACAGGGGCAATTTCCCTCGTTTTGATGTGAAAATTACATCTTTGTTTCCCAGCCTTGGCTTTGAATTAAGTGCTATTAAGTATTATTATCTTTAAACAAGTGCGAATTCAAGATAAGTTTCCTTCCCCTTATATGGATGCAAGGGCTTTAGATGAGTTGAAACTAAAGGAGAACATTTTGGGAGTGAGTGCAGAATTTGGTGATTAAGTGAAAATCCTCGATCGATTTTTGAAAAGCCGATGCATTCACAAGGAGTAACTGTTACCGTAATAAAATTTACTAAATGGTAGATGACACCTTAAACCTATCAAATATAGGAGTAGAAACAACTTATCTACGCAAACTTAAAAAACTTTATATTTACTTTCGAAACATAGGAACTATATCTAGTATATGGCAAGTTATGCATTCGTAAAAAATTGTGAACTTGATCTTTTAATCAAAAATAACAAAACAATGGTAGAGAAGTCGAAAAAATTGGGTGCCGCGATTCCGTCTGTCTGTCGCCGCCCCTACGCCCTAAGCCATTGGGTCGATTGAGTCCAAACTTTTTAGTTAAAGTTTTAAGCAGAATCGAGTTAAGCGTTTTTTAAGATCAAAAAAAACAGTAGTACCCATACAAATTTGTTAGTCAAAAGTCGAGAATTCGAATTCACTCGAAAACGGATTGATATGTCTTTATGAAACTTTCCCTAAAATGTTTGTTCTTAACTTGGCTTCTTCTTTCAACAAAAAAATATGTTTTTGTATTGCTCCAAAAGAGTACCCTCCATACAACCGTAATTTTATTTTAAATTTACTTAGGAACTCATGAACCGATTTCAATAATTTTTTTTTGCACTTAATTATCATAAATGTCAACATTTTTTTGGATTTAAAGATTCTCAAAATAATCTAAAGAATTATTTTTTGGAATAAAAAGGAAGAAGGTTCCTCATAAAATTAGAACTTTTTGGCTTGGAAACAAAATTCTGGCAAATTGTCTTATTGTCCGGCTTACATTCCTTTAAATTGCATGTCGTATTTTTCAATCGAAAAATAATTATTTTCTGCAAAACAAATTTTTATTTCTATATACATATAAAATTATCAGGGGCGGTTCCTCATTGTTAGCTGGTTTAGCGGCCCGAATTACTAACAAAAACTCAACAATTATTGACCAATATGTTAAAAAATTCGTTATTCGTTAGTTACATAACTTGCAATTAACTGCTGGAAGACAATGGTGTCGGAGCCGGAGTCGGAGTCGTAACTGGAATAGCTGTCAAAGTATTCAATGTACGCAAATGCAAATGTACGAACACAACGCGACGCAACTGGAATCGGAGCCGCAGCCGGAGTCGGAAGAGTTGACCAACTTTTAACTTTGACGTACGACACATGTGACGTTTCCATTTTTGAAGTGAATTACTTAGTGATTATATTTTTTTTTAATAGTTTTTAAATAAAAAACTGGAAAAATATTTAAATAAGAAATAAAAGTGAACAAAAAAATATTTTCTGAAAAATTTGATGTGGTTGTAAACTGCAAATATACCAAATAACATCAAAAAGCCGTACGACACATTGTGTGCGTACTTTTTATGAAACGTACGACAACTTTTCCGACTCTAGTTACGACTCCGGCTCCGATTTTGCATTGTGTTCCAGCAGTAAGGTGACTTTTCTTCAAATAATTTTCATTTCATGCAATAATACTCTCATACAATACCTTATCTACCTTGAAACATTGGGCTTTGGGCATTGCAAAAGTTTGCGCTATCAAATTTCATACATTCTACACAAACAGATAAATACACACATTCAAATAAAAGCCTGTAAAAATAAATAGATTGGTGAGCGCAAAAAACTAATACCAATAGTCCATAAGGGAAGTATACAGGTACCTGGTACACATTAAAGGCACACAACAGAGAGGAAGACCAGGCGCGACCAAGAGTTTGATGTCTTCTCTCTTTATACTTCGAAAGTACAACACTGACGAATCGAACATGATCGTCGAACACGGCAACTATTCATACCATATTCGTTTTTAAAAGCAGAAAATTGTGCCAGGTTATTTTATATGTAAAAATGGGGTTTGCTAGCGAACTTGCTCTACAAGAATATAGCGAGCAATGCATATTCGTCGGTTAGCGCAGCTTTTAGCGATTCCGATTATCATTATACTGATTTTTGATGCCGATGTGTGAGGAATTATGCGGATTATTTAAATGTTTAATAGGAAGAAGTTTTTGTTTGGAAGCTTCTTTAAGGCTGAAAGGAAAGTGACTTAAGAAAGTGCATTTTAATATCTATTGTTTTGTTAGTTAAATATTTACCCCCGTATTTATAAAGAAAATATACATACATAAAATTAGTTATTTCAGCTCCCGTGTTTAGGAAAACTACACCATGGAATAAGAATTTTCCGAACTCAAACTAAAGGCAGTTGCCTATTGTTCCATTTGAGTCCGGAATATTTGTATTCCGTTGTGTAGTTTCCTAAACAAGGGATCTGAAATAATTAATTTTAACTATGTTTTCTTCATAAATACGACACTAAATGTTTCGTGACCAATATGTTTTTTGTACATACATTTTATTGTAATTACTATTAATATAATTCCATACCAATTCAAACATGGTAGAGGCTAGTCGTAATTTTTAATTATTAATTGAAACAATACTTTTAATGGAAAAGAAATGATCAAAAAATAAAAATTAAATTAATTCGTAGCTTCATTCAGAATTCGTTATTTTTATTAATTCTAAAAAAAAAACTATACGACTTTAAATTGAAAACTACAAGAGCGAAAAAGAAAACAAAATAAGAGAACATAACGACTTATGCACCTGCATTGCATTGCATTAAATTCTATTCTTTTGCAATTAAGAAAAAATAAAAGTTTTATGAAGTTTAATTTTTAAATTGTATTCAATACAAAATTCAATTTGACTTCGAAGTCGTGGAATTGCAAAATTCTATGACCAGCTAACAATTAGGTTTTAGGCTATGAGATAAGTCGTTGGAAACTGAGTCTTCTTTGTTTGTTTAAAAATAGATACTTTATGTTTATGATCTTGGTCTTACAATAGGAACTTTTATTTTGGTATGAATTAAAATGGAATCTCCAATACTTCTCAAGCAAATACCATAATTGAAAAATTATTAGAGAAACCATTTTCAACAATATCGTTTTCGGAGAAGCTATTAATAGTTAATAATGGTCGTCCTACAGATTTAAAATCAACACACAAATATAGAAACATAGAACTCGAACCTTTAGCGAAAACCAATATTCAATATATAATATTAACAATATTAACAATATCCAAAATGATTTAATCAAAACTGTTGCTGACGTTTTAGGCGATCACATTTCTGATAGAATCAGATAGCCAGGGTTTATCGCTTTGTCTGACATTCATTTAAAGTCCCAATTATCTATTGTTATTACTTTAATAAACAAAAATTATGAAACATTTGCTGTATTTATCGATGTAGCTCAGGGTGGACTGCAGAAAATTTAAATAAAATTAATTATTTTTCTTGAAAACTTATCTTCAACTTCTAGAAGAAAGTAGCTAAGCATGAGATTATGAGCAGGAATCGCTACTGAAGATTATCATATTGTTTAAAAAAACTAGGTGCATTTGCATACATCTACCTGGGGGTCAGCATATCCCCATAACTACTGTTTATCCGTCGGTCAAAATGCATAATTTTATATTTCCAATACCTATTCATACCTATTGGGTGGGTTTGGCTTGAATATGTGTATATTGTTTGATTTTTTGGCATACTTTCATTTACACATTGCTTTCTGAATTTCATTCCATTCCATTCCAGTTTTCAAGATTCTGAAAATAATTATGTTAGCTTAAAATGTAAAATATTATATAATAAAAAAGATTGATTACAATCACAAGGAAGTAAACTTATGTATTCACTCTATATCGGAATAATTTTTAGTGGATTTAAGCCTTTATTCCTTTGGACCAGTTATGTATGTATTCACTAATTGTAACTTTACAAATTGTTTCCCATAGTACAATCATAGTCCAAAATCTGGTCTGCAATCGGCAAATGTGGTTTTTGATAAATGACAGTTAAATCAGCTTATCTGATCTATGGAAGGTGATAGCCAGTAATCACAAGTCGTTTTCCAGTGAATAGTTATGTCGTTTCTGTCGCAATAAGAATAGAGCTACCAGGAGAAAATGTTTAACATTTTAAGGAAAAATGTCCTATAATTAAAGAATATTTGTTAAAAAGTATTAATATTAATATGTATAGAAATAATAATGTTAATATTAATTAATGCATACTAAAATTTGTTAAAGTTTTCCATCCTAAAGGAATAAATAATAATATAAAAATTGATTTATTTTTATGTATGTATGTACATACATACATGCATATATTTTCCAAAATCAGTTACACAAACAACTAATAGGTTAATCAAATTTATAACAGTCTGAATCCAAACAATACAATCTAATCCAATAAACAATTATATTTATAAGATTGATCTTAGAAACAAAAAAAAAACAAAAAAAGCTAACACAAATAAATATTTACGTAAAAAATCTCAAAACTATAATGTAATATTGTGATGCCGAAATTAGGCACAAATTTTAACTTTAATTGCCTTTTGAGAGATTTTTTGAAAAACTTTCGCTAAAATGAACAGTTTTTCAATCTTAATTTCCGTTTTCTGATTGAAAAACTCATCCTCACTTTAATCTGTACTTACGTATATATGTATATACTAAACCAACCTTGTATGCAAGAGTATGTGCAATAAAAATGCAGTATAGGAATATAACTTACCATTGTGCATTTGCCCACTCCACCCAACTTGACATCCTGCTGTGCCCTCACTATCATCGACCTTTTCGTCGTAGGTTGCCTCAAATTCATTCGCATTCTTTTGTTCTTTTGTTGAATAGCCAAGCATTCAATATTATTATTTTCCAATCGTAACTGCAAAGAATAGAACGAGTAATGCTACCGTTAACGTTGTTCGAATTGAACGTCAAGTTCCATTGCGACGCGTCGCGACGCTTGCTACTTTTATACTTAAATAACTATACATACACAGGTACAAATGTAGTTATTGAGTGAATGTTGTATGTTTTATCCGTTACTTTTCTGGTCACTAAAGTACAGAAGATCGGACCACATAGGCTTTTGCATAGGTAGAGTTTGTTGTTGGCCAATGTTCGAGTAAAATGATGACCATACGTACAGGACGATGATGAAGTTGTGATTCTGAAATGGCAAACTGTAGTAAACCTTCATCCCCCCCCCCTTTTTCGCCAATTTTATGGATACACTGCCCACAAACAAACACCATCTTCCGGCTCTAACAGACGGTAAAAAGGATGTATTCAATTCTTAATATTGACCATTTACATTACAATATGTTGGCATTTCGAAAATATTTCTATAGAAAATTGCCTGAGAATTTGAAAATCTAAAACGAAAATATGCATCCTTGTTGAAATGTGGGGAATTGCTTTTTCTTCATTTATAAACCAAAAAAATTTGCACCTGTCATATGTGCCTCCTTGTTTTGGTCTAAATTACACTGTTTTCGTATTTACTTACGTAAAGAAGTTCGCATTAAATACAAAGAGAACTAATGTTAAAGAAAGAAAAATTACTGTGAAATAAATCAAAATTATAATTTGATACAAATATTCCTATAGATGTATTACATGACATTGGCTGGAGTAATGCTCTAACGGGTTTGATAATTAATTTTTTTTAAATAAAAAATATAAGTTACCGCAACGCAACAGCCCGAAGACATCCAGGGCCCAATGACTTACACAGATAGGGATTTAACCCAAGACCTCTTGCGTAATTCCTAAGCACTATTTTTTTATAAATAACTTTTTATTAATTCAAAATAATAACTGTTGTGTAGATAACCGAAAAGAATTACCAAGTTAATAATAACGACCAACCGCTGCGAGTGCTTTACAATGACTGAAAGCTTTATTAAAAGAAGTGAATATTCAAAAGGTACAAATAAGTATAACAGTTTTGAAAATAAGAATGAGTGTAAAAAAAGAAGTAATAATTATAAACTGCTCAACACTCCCACTTTTATAAGTATTTCAATATCAATTGTTTCATTAAAAAAAATAACTCCAAAACAAATTAAATACAAAATGGAAGTTAAGTAATGTACCATAAAATCAAAAAAAAAAAATAACCATGCATAAGAAAATTAATTTAATCAAATATCTAAGTCGATAAAAACTTTCTTTTTTTAATGGCTTAGTAAAAATGTCGCTTATTTGTTTGCTGGTATGAACGTATTCCAATTCAAACATACCACAAGAGAACTTTTCTCTAATGAAATGAAATCGTACATCTATATGTTTCGTCCTCTTATGAAATTCGGGATTTTTGATTAAACGAATAGCCCCTTGGTTGTCGAGATATAGCATAACTCGAATATTTTTCATTGGCAGTAAGTCTTCCAGAAGTTGTTTCAACCAGACAAGCTCCTTAACCGCTTCGGACGCTGCGACATACTCCGACTCGGTTGTAGAAAGGGAAACACACTTCTGCCTTTGAGATGCCCATGTGATGCAACTTGAGCCCAATAGAAAGACGAACCCACTTGTGGAGCGCTCTCTTTTAAGGCTGACATTTTAAAACTTTCTAAAGATTTTGAAGTGCTACTGAAGTCTTTCAACACTGCAGTTTGCAAATTAAATGCATACTCTGTAACCAACATCATGGTTGATAGTTCTACTTCTACTAATGATTTTGATTTGGCACATCCTATTCCTACTACTTTCTCTTCTGCAGATAAAGATATTCTCGTGCAATCAGGTTCTGGTGTTATAAACCCAGAAAGTGTACCTGACAAACAAAAAAAAAAGTTCAAGAAAAGAAGCCGAGAAAACTCTGAACTTGCTAGAAATTCAACCCCTCCATCAAAAAGAACAAATGTCAACATCACCCAAATACCTACAGATCCCACCGTAACCCCCATATACCTCAAATTGTTGACCCAAATGTAGCTTCCAATAGCGACTCCGTTACAGGAACTATAATAAATAACTCCATCATCAAAGCTGTCTCGAAACCAAAAATAATTTTTATATCTCGTCTGGACCCAGTTACAACGCCAGAAGATATAACTTCCCACTTAGTGTCTACCAAGAGCATACCTTGCAGCTCTTCCATTAGGTGTACTAAGATCAGCAAACCAAATAGTTTTGCTTCTTCTTTTAAGTTAATAACGAATCCCACGTTCTTCGATTCTATTTGCAACACAAATATATGGCCCGCAGAGACTTTAATCAAAGAATTTACACAGAGTCAAAAACAAGGTGTTTCTTTGAAAACCAAGTCAAAAAACTTAACAGGCTTGCGCTCTTCTACCAAAACGTAAGGTGACTTCGTAGCAAGACTGCTGACATTTTCCTTAACTCCCAATCATTTCCACATGACGTATTCGTTTTGACAGAAACTTGGCTTAATTCAAGCTTTTCCGACACAGAACTTTTCAGTCAAGAGTTCGAAGTTTACAGAAACGATCGTCATGTTGGTAATGCAAAGGATTTAGGTGGAGGTGTTCTCATAGCGGTAAATAATACATATTTCTCTTCTTCTGTATCTTTTCCATTTGTATTATCAATTGAACTGGTATGTGTAAAGATAATGGTACAGACTAAGACTATTTTCATGTTAAACGTCTACATTCCTCCAAAGAGTTTGGAGTCTGTTTATAGCGAACTCTCCTTGGCATTAGACTTTGTTATCAGTTTGTCCTGCTCTGACACCAATATCTTACTTCTAGGTGACTTTAATTTACCACACATTGATTGGATTCCATCGGAAGACGAATCTTGCCTTGAAGCCTCTCTATCTTCTTCACAATTGGAACTATCTTTTCTCGATAAAATCCTTTTTACTGACTTACAGCAAACTAGCTGTATTAAAAACTCAAAAAATCGAATTCTCGATTTAGTCTTTTCTTCTGACGCTATTAGTACTCTTGTTCTAGAATCTAGATCAGGAATTACTAATATTGATAAATATCACCCCCCCTTGGACATTTTTCTTGACTTAAGTAATCACCTTACTGAACACAGTAATTCCTTTGATTGCTTATATAATTTTGACTTCAGAAAAGCTAATTTCCAGTTGTTGTCTGAAGATTTAACCATATCTGGAATTGCTGATAATGTAGCATTTTCTAATATTGACGAAGCAGTTTCAAATTTCTATAAGATCTTTAATAATTGTTTAGAAAAAAATGTACCTTTAAAGAAATCAAGAAATACAAACTTTAGCCACCCTTGGTACACGAAAGAATTGCGTTTACTGCGTAGCAAAAGAAATAAGGCATGGAAAACTTATCTCAAAACTCTGTCTCCAATCAATTTCTCTTTTTATGTTGAACTTTTTAACGAATTTAAGTCTCTTTCAAATTATTTATATGCTTTTTATGTTACTGATATGGGCACCTCTTTGAAAGAGAATCCTACAAAATTTTGGAAACTTGTAAATTTAAAGAAAAAATCAGATGGCTTTCCAGTTAACTTCACTTACAAGAATCTTTCTTTAAATAAAACTGTTGATATCTGTAACGCTTTCGCAACAAATTTCCGTGAATCTTTTGTTAATAGCCCTCAAGAAATTGATGAAGTATATTTTCATAATCTTCACTCTTTTTCGCAAACTAGCTGTAGTCACATCCCTGTGCTACAGAGTACGGTACTTGATCTTTTATCCGCGTTGAATGATGACTGCTCAGCCGGTCCCGATGGTATTCCCGCGATAATATTAAAAAAGTGAAGTAATGCTTTAGTTGAACCCCTTACGTTCTTATTCAAACTTTCTCTAAAAACAGGCAAATTTCCCAGTATATGGAAGAAGTCATTTCTTACACCAATTTTCAAGAAGGGTAACAAGGCGGATATAACAAACTACAGGCCCATTGCAAAGCTTTCTTGCATACCTAAATTGTTTGAACAAGTTGTTTGTGAAAGTGTAGCATTTTTTAGTAAAAATCTCATTTGCGAACAGCAACATGGTTTTGTGAAAAAAAGATCAACCGTTACTAATCTCCTCACATTCTCAAACATATGTTCAAACGCTTTAGAACAAGGTTATGAAGTTGACTGTATATACACTGACTTTTCCAAAGCTTTTGACCAACTTAGCCACGGAATTATTTTATTTAAACTTAAAGCTCTTGGTTTTCCACCATTTTTTTTAGCTTGGATCAAATCATACCTTGAAAACAGATCTTATGAGGTAAAATTTAGAAATTGTCATTCTGAACCTTTTGTTGCTCAATCTGGTGTTCCCCAGGGAAGCCATCTTGGCCCTTTTCTATTCATCCTGTCTATAAACGACGTATCGTCTTGTCTACGCTCAAGTGATGTTCTTATTTTTGCTGATGACATGAAAATTTTTAAGATAATAAAGTCCACCCAAGATCGCATCCTTTTACAAGCCGACATTGATAGTTTCACATTCTGGTGTGGGAAAAATAGCCTTTCAATCAACCCTTTAAAATGCCAGACGATAACTTTTACTAAAAAACGAATCGGTAGTGTATTTGATTATTGTATATCTCAGCAAAAACTCTGTCGCGTCTCAACATTTAAAGATTTAGGTGTTCATTTCTGTTCAAACTTAGAATTTACACATCACATTAATTTTTTTGTTAATAAAGCAAGTTCTATGCTTGGTTTTATAAAACGCTGGGCAAAGGAGTTCAATGATCCCTATGTTACTCTTTCTTTGTACAATTGTCATGTTCGTCCTCATCTTGAATATGCTTCGCAGGTATGGACTCCCTATTACGAAATTCATAAGAAACGTATTGAATCAATTCAACATAATTTCATTCGCTTCGCCTTAAAGGGTCTTCCGTGGGAAGATCCCTATGTTACTCTTTCTTTGTACAATTGTCATGTTCGTCCTCATCTTGAATATGCTTCGCAGGTATGGACTCCCTATTACGAAATTCATAAGAAACGTATTGAATCAATTCAACATAATTTCATTCGCTTCGCCTTAAAGGGTCTTCCGTGGGAAGATCCTTATAATCTGCCTCCCTATGAACATCGTATTCAGCTTCTTCAATTGCAAACTCTCCATCAAAGGCGTGTTAATAATGATTTAATATTTTTTCATCAACTTATTAATGGTGAAATTGATGCACCTTATTTGCTGTCTTGTATACATTTAAATTACCGAGGCGGAACTCATCACCTGCGTACTTTTGACTTTATATCGGGTGATTTTTTAAGAGCTTGAGAACTTTTTTAAAAAAAAAACGCATAAAATTTGCAAAATCTCATCGATTCTTTATTTGAAACGTTAGATTGGTCCATGACATTTACTTTTTTAAGATAATTTCATTTAAATGTTGACCGCGGCTGCGTCTTAGGTGGTCCATTCGGAAAGTCCAATTTTGGGTAACTTTTTCGAGTATTTCGGCCGGAATAGCCCGAATTTCTTCGGAAATGTTGTCTTCCAAAGCTGGAATAGTTGCTGGCTTATTTGTGTAGACTTTAGACTTGACGTAGCCCCACAAAAAATAGTCTAAAGGCGTCAAATCGCATGATCTTGGTGGCCAACTTACCGGTCCATTCCTTGAGATGAATTGTTCTCCGAAGTTTTCCCTCAAAATGGCCATAGAATCGCGAGCTGTGTGGCATGTAGCGCCATCTTGTTGAAACCACATGTCAACCAAGTTCAGTTCTTCCATTTTTGGCAACAAAAAGTTTGTTAGCATTGAACGATAGCGATCGCCATTCACCGTAACGTTGCGTCCAACAGCATCTTTGAAAAAATACGGTCCAATGATTCCACCAGCGTACAAACCACACCAAACAGTGCATTTTTCGGGATGCATGGGCAGTTCTTGAACGGCTTCTGGTTGCTCTTCACTCCAAATGCGGCAATTTTGCTTATTTACGTAGCCATTCAACCAGAAATGAGCCTCATCGCTGAAGAAAATTTGTCGATAAAAAAGCGCGAAACACATTTCGAACCGAACACTGATTTTGGTAATAAAATTCAATGATTTGCAAGCGTTGCTCGTTAGTAAGTCTATTCATGATGAAATGTCAAAGCATACTGAGCATCTTTCTCTTTGACACCATGTCTGAAATCCCGCGTGATCTGTCAAATACTAAGGCATGAAAATCCTAACCTCAAAAAAATCACCCATTACATATTGACTTCCATATAACTAACTATGGAAAGAATGAAGCCTTAAGTCGAATGAGCATTTTATATAACTTAAACTGTTCATCAATAGATTTAAATTTAAATAAGGTGGGAATAAAATCATTGTTTAGAACCAGTGCTCCACTATCGTAATCGTCTTTATCATATTTTTTGTTGTTCTGTAATATTTCATGTTACATGTTAATTATGTTTTGTATTTTGTGCGTGTGTTAGGCTTTAATTGTATTATTATCTTGCTAACAACTAACACATGCACTAATGATGAGCCTCTGATCGTAGTGTGACGCTTGCTGTAAGCTAACTACTTTCTGAAAATTCTGAAGTGTATTTAAAACTCTCACACAGCCAACGGCGAAAACCAAATCTGGACGTGTCGCTACCATCAAGTACATCAAGCTTCCAACAGCCTTGCGATATGGAAACTTGATCTCTTTCTTCCAATCCGTCATTTCTGCTCCATTGATTGAGGGATCAGCAGGAGTTGACACCACAGACGCATTTGTCATGTTGAATTTATGTACGATCCTTTCTGCAAACATTGACTGACTGAGATGAATAGAACCATCACTGAATCTTCTTATTTCCAGACCCAGAAAATGTTTTGCTGGAAAAACTTTTATTTCAAATTTACTTTTTAAGTAATCACAAAGCCTGACTATATCTTTCTTGTCTGCTGCTGCCATTATGCCATCAAAACAAAAAAAAATTTCCTCATCCATAGCTGCTTTCCACTTACTTGAATCAGGGCATAGCTGCTTTCCACTTACTTGAATCCTTTCTGTAACAGTAAAATTCATGTTACCCTGCTCACTCTTCTTTGCTGCACGCTTCTTGCTTCTTAGTCTGTCTCTGAGACCAATTGATGTAGAAACCACTGGAGATTCTTCAGATTCTGATGGTTCATAGGATGGATCCAAATCATCTGAGTAATCTTTACTATCATCATCTTCCTCATCATCATCATCGTCAGCTTTAACATCTACCCCACAACTCGGTTCTAAACCATCGCAAGTTAGCCCATCATCATCACCATCGCATACTTTTAACGTGGTTTCGTCAGGTTCTTCACTTGAATCTACATCAGTTCGTTTAAAAGAAACTATATTTTGGTTTGTAACTGAAGTATTCTTATCAGAAGGATAATTCTTGAAAACGACATTGCATGATATTTCAATTTTATTTGTATCCGGAATATAAACCCTAAAGGTGTGCTTCCTGATAACCAACAAAGTATCCTTTTTTTGATTTTTGATTTTGTGTACAAAAACTTCCTTACCAAAAACTTTAAAATATTTAATATTGGGCTTTGTATTAAACCACAGCTCGAATGGAGTTTTCCCTTGTACACTACTTGTGCCTGTCCTATTCAAAATATGAACAGCAGTATTCACTGCCTCAGCCCAGAATTTATGACCAAGATTCTTGGAGTGAATCATAGACCTAGCGGCTTCCATGATTGTCCGCATCTCCCTCTCCGCGGAACCATTTTGTTCCAGAGTATAAGGAACAGTCATCTGACGTTCAATGCACTTTGAAAGTAATAAACTGTGAACATCTTGGTTCATAAACTCAAGCCAATTATCACTCCTCAACATTTTAACACGATTGCATGTCTCAATTTCAACTTCTTGCAAATAAATTCGAAAAAATTTTGACACCTCAGATTTTTCTTTCATGAAGTAGACCTTTCTAAAGTGTGAAAAACTATCTTTGAATAAAAGAAAATATCGGGAGCCTCCAATAGACTGCTCTTGAATGGGACCACAAACATCTACGCTGACAAGCTCTAAAATTTTTGTTGTTTTGCTTTGGCTGCTTTTAAAAGATTTTCGGTGCTGCTTGCCGTACATGCAGCCTTCACAAAAGAATTCTGTTTTGTCGTCAAACGGTATTTGAAGATCTCTTAAAATATGACGCACTTGAGTGATGTTTTGATGCGCAAGCTTTTCATGCCAAAATTGTAACGTATCATTCTTATTTTCTGCATGTCCACGATTGACATTGGGATTTCCCTTAGATGCTGCTTCTGGACATTCACGTTTCCAGTGTCCACTTTTCTTACACAGAAAACATCTACCTGGCTTCGACTTTTGGCCCAATCTACCTTGCCTTTTCTCATTTTTGTTTTGAGACTTTCTGGCCAATAACGCATTACTAGAATCTAAGCTATTGCCTAACTGATGTGACTGTAACCTAACCTCCTCCATAACTAGCCTAGAGGTTAAATTTTCTAAAGTCTGATTCTTCTCCGTAGATTCCCACGCACTATAAAAATGTGCGTACTTTTCAGGTAAGGTCAGCAATATTTTTGTGACAACCATGGATTCAGAGATCGATTGGCCAACATCAGCCAATTGTTGCACGACGGACTGCAACTTTGATATATGAGTCGCCACGTTATCTGCAGGATCCATTGCAAACATGAAAAATCTTTGTTGAAGCATGTGACTACTTTCTGTAGATTTGGCTTCGTATACAGTTTCTAGTTTCACCCACATGCCCCTCGCTATAGTGCAATTAACAATGTGCGACAGAGATGGTGGTGCCATTGCTGTGACAATTATTTTCTGCGCGATGTGGCGATTCCTGCTCATGATCTCAGGGTTAGCTACTTTCTCCTAGAAGTTGAAGATAAGTTTTCAAGAATAAAAATTAATTTTATTCAAATTTTCTGCAGTCCGCTTACTGTGCTTACATCGATAAATGCAGCAAATGTTTCATGATTTTTTTTTTATTAAAGTAATAACAATAGATAATTGGGACTTTAAATGAATGTCAGACAAAGCTATAAACTCTGGCTGTCGGATTCTATCAGAAATGTGATCGCCTAAAACGTCAGCAACAGTTTTGATTAAATCATTTTGGATAGCAATTGAAAAACTTTAAAAAATGTTGACGATTTAACACTGCACGATTTTTTGAACGTTATGTTGGGCACTTAAAGCTTCGTCTTTCCTAGTCTGACCAAAGGTAGCTATTTTAATTACATATTGCGAATGAGAGGCACTTAGCTTGTGTTTTCTCTGAAATGTGGTTAGAGTGTTCATATTGTCCACATCCGAGGAACTCCATGCGAAAGGGATACCGGAAAAAAGCAAACAAGATCAACAAAATAATTTATCTTGTTATTCTCGCTACCAAATAGCTATTGGTAATATTATAGAATATTGATTTTCGCTGAAGGTTCGAGTATAATCTCTGTTTCTATATACTTGTGTGTTTATGGGCGCCCATTATTAGCTTCTCAGAAAAAGAAAATGGTTTCTCTAATAATTTTTCAATTATGGTCTTTGCTTGAGAAGTATTGGAGATTCCATTTTAATTCCTACGAAAAACAAGTTCCTATTGTTAGACCAAGATCATGAAAAAAGTATCTATTTTTAAACAAACAAAGAAGACTCTATTTACAACGACTTATCTCATAGCCTAAAACCTTATTCTTAGCTGGTCATAGAATTATACAATTCCATGACTTAGAAGTCAAATAGAATTTTTTATTGAATACAATTTGAAAATTAAACTTCATACAATTTTTATTATTTTGTTTTTGATTGCAAAAGAATTAAAATTGATCCAATGCAGCTGCATAAGTCGTAATGTTCTCTTATTTAGTTTTTTTTTCGCTCTGGTAGTTTTAAATTTAAAGTCTTATAGTTTTCATTTTTTTTAATTAATAAGAATAACGAATTCTGAATGAAAAAATATATGGACTTTATAAACATTTTGAAAAATCACACTCCAAACTGATTTTTTGACTAAATATTTGTTTTTTGAATAAACTTAATTTTTATTTTTTGAAAATTTCTTTTCCATTAAAAGAAATGCTTGTTTTAATTTGAGCTGTTCTAAGGAAATCAAATAAAATAATTTCTTACGACTAGCCTCTACCATGTTTGAATTCGTATGGAATTATATTAATAGTAATTACAATAAAATATACATACATATGTATGTACATAAAAAAAAACATATTGATCACAAAACATTTAATATTTAACTAACAAAACAATAGATATTAAAATGCACTTTCTTAAGTCACTTTCCTTTCCGCCTAAAAGAAGGTTCTAAACAAAAACTACTTCCTATAAAACATTTAAATAATCCGCCTTAACTCCAACGTCTTTACCATTTCCTTTTCCTCTCATATCGGCATCAAAAATCAGTATAATCGCTAAAAGCTGCGCTAACCGTCGAACATGCGTTGCTCGCTATATTCTCGTAGAGCAGGGCCAAGCAAGTTCGCTAGCAAAACCGATTTTCATAATAAATAAATAACATTGCAAAATTGTATGCTTTCAAAAACGAATATGGTATGATGGTATAAAGTATACCGAACAGTTGCCGTTTCGCTATCATGTTCGTTGTTGTTCTTTCTTCCATAGTCCATACGAAGTATAAAGAGAGAAGACATCAAACTCTTGGTCGCGCCTGGTCTGCCTCTCTGTTGTGTGTCTTTAATGTGTACCTTCATACTTCGTCTGGTTATCGCTTTTTTTTGCGCTAACGCTTCTATTTATTTGTACAGGCTTTTATTTTTATGTGTAGAATGTATGAAATTTGATAGCGCAAACTTTTGCGATGCCCAAGCCCAATGTTTCAATTTCAAGATAGATTTGGTATTGTATGAGAGTTGTATTGCATGAAATGAAAATTATTTGAAGAAAAGTCACTTTGACTTTGATTGCAAGATGCAAGTTATGTAACTACAACCGAATTTTTTAACATAATGGTCAACTGTTGAGTTGGTTAGTAATTCAATTACCAAATAATATTCATATTACAAAATAAGATTAATTCTAAAATTCTTGGTTTAGCGCCGCTAAACCCGCTTACTATAAGGAATCGCCCCTGATTTGAGCAAGTCACTGGCGTTTAGCAGAATCTTAACTTGGAACTTCCATAGACTCCACTGTTCCTGGCCAGCCAACTTCTCAATTTTATATTCATTGTCAGCCATTTTGTAAAGCACTCCCTAATCTCCCTGCACTATTATCAGATCAATTTATCAATAGGGCTTAAATTTACCTTTTAAACTTCTCCGTGCGAGATTAGTTGAATTAAATTATAACGCGGTTTTAAGAACTGTTATTTAACTTATATTCTTACTTATATGGATCTGGGCCTATAACCTGTTGTGCAGATAACCGAAAAGAATTACCAAGTTAATAATAACGACCAAACGCTGCGACTAAAAGCTTTATTAAAAGAAGTGAATATTCAAAAGGTACAAGTAAGTATAACAGTTTTGAAAATAAGAATGAGTGTTAAAAAAAGAAGTAATAATTATAAACTACTCAACAATAACTTTCTTAAGACTAGAAAAAAATTCATAATATTAGACTAATTAACCACAACTAAGAACTAACTTACTGACCCCAAACCGACACTCTAAGCTAAACTATAATACTTATAATACTAATGCCTTTATAATATTTTATTTCATTTTTGTTTATTTTTTATTTTATTATAAAATGTAAAATTTACTTAAAACTAAATATCCTAACCATACTTTGTTCAATTTGAATATGCAGTACAGGGAAGATAGGATATTTGCCTTTCATACATACTTTAATGAAATTCAATAAGCTATCTCCATTTCAAAGCTTTTACAGCGCTCTTAGAGGCTTGCAGTAGTGATCATTTTAGATCGGCATAATTCTCTCAAGAATTACAGTATGAACAAAACCATTTAGATCGCAAGCTGTATTAAAAAGAATAAACTTAATTAAATCTACCTTTTTCAACACCCAAAGAAGTAAGAAAGCAGGCATGTTTTATAAAGCGTTCCCCAGGAGGCATCTCTTTTAACGTAAAAACGATTTGTCTGATATCAAATTCGTGACCTTACCATATTTTTATTTTATTTTTTTAGTGGCGAGTTCTGGCCTTTGATTTTATTTTAACAATTGTAGACAGTTCGCTCTGCTATACAGAAAATACATCGACAGTTTTCTTAACAGCTTCCGTATTATATCTTACACCAATCATAAGGAGTTTAACCTTCATTGTTTTGGCTTAGTGCCATTGTTCTTTTTTCACCATAGTCTAGCCATTCACATACGTAATGATGTTGCCTACCAGCTTCCACCACAGTATAGTCAATGTATTATTACAAATTTTAATTACATGTAGTTCAATTTCACTATTTAAGGGCGCATCCCTTATACGTGTTTCATTTATCGTAGCCTAAGTCTAGATAGTAATTCGTCTTCCAACGAATTCGATGCGCTCTCCGACTCTATCCAGAGAATTGTATCCTATTTTCCATAGAGTGAGATCGTTGTTACGGGCGCTTTTAATGTACACAAAACACCCGAAGGACCGTATTCCAAGATTTTTTCTGAGTTAAACCATCTGGCTCAGTTAGTTATTCCTGACGTTACAGATCAATTCGACAACACTCTAGACTTGTTTCTTACCTCTGATCCTAATAAATATGTGGCTTATGTGTTATCGCCTCTAGGCACATCAGACTATTGTGTCCTCAAAAACCCCAGTTAAAGTAAGAACCCTTACGAGAACCGTTTGGCAATATGAGAAAGCCACCTGGGACGGTCTCAACGATTCTTTGTGGAATGAGACATTTTATCCTGAATAGGATAAAATCTATCAAACCCAAAGAACACACAGTTTTATTCGAGCTGTAAAAAGGTTATTAGGATCAAAGACGTAAGTTTCTGGATATACAAAAAACCCCACAGAGGAAATCTAGAATAAGTTGAAACAAGCTAGAAAGACCTATAACGGACATATTCGACGCATTAAATTTTACATTACGGGAAAAAATACTACAATGTCCCAAAGGTAGTACAAATTTCTGGTAATTTGTAAAAAAAATTACGCAAAACTACGTCATTTTCAGTTCCTACACTCGTTTTTAATGACACTCCTTTTGTAAGCTCATGCTCCTTGGCATGTTGGGTAGTCCGTTGGACTGTCATACTAGAGGTCTTGAGTTCGATCCCTGCCTGTGCCATCTAAAGTTTTTTCACAACTACTGCTTCTTGCGAGGAATTGACGAATTCTCCAATAGTAATTCTTGTGATGAAAAGTGCTCTCTCAAATTAGCAGTTCGGATTCGGCTTAAAACTGTAGGTCCCCTCCATTCCTTGAGAGTCGGAAGTCACTAGGCCCTAGTTCTCAACGAGCTATTTCGCCACCTAAAAAAAAAATGAGTGACATGAATTATCCTGTACTTGAAAGTGTAAACGGTTCTATGGGACGAATCTTCTTTCACACTCGTACAGATTACTTGACATGCACAAATCCGCTGGCCCAGATAATGTCCCCGCTATTGATCTGAAGAGATGTTCTTCAACGAACCCTCCTCACCCTCTTACTATCGTAGAATTGCATTTTTTTCCAAGGTCATGGAAACGCTGGCGCTGATCAGTTTTCAACTTTTGAAATATCTTAACGAACGAAAGCTTCTTAATGACCGGCAGTGTGGGTTTCCACTGATGGTTTATTTCACCGAAGAGTGGAACAAATTTTTTCATCGTTTTGGAGAAAGTATTGATAATTCAAAGGCATTGCACTATTCAATGCTACGAAAACTCAATGATTTCTACTGTTGCAAGAGCGTAACCCTCACTCAATGCCACTATCCATGGGTGGTACGTTCATCTAGGAGACTGAACAGCTTTCAGTTCTAGGAATGTGCTGCACAAACCTTCTGTTGTGGATTTATCACATATATGAAAAATGCTGCTAATGTTTAGGTTTTCTCCGCCGATGCAAGATAAAAACCTTAGATCAGAGACGTTTTATATTTAAAGTTTTGTAAATTTGTACGTGTTCATGTACAAACTATTTTGGTACCTATACTAAAAAAGTTGTCAAAACGTCAAGTCGATAAATGGCTGTTTATTAGGAAAACATATTCGTATTTTTTAACATATAAATGTTTGCTAAGAACAACAAAATTATCAAACTATGAACGCGATAAGTAGCGCTGTAATTTAAATATTTTGATTATTGGTCAATTATTTATTATTGTTTTATAGTAAAAAAAAAATAATTTGTTTAAATATGGACTCAATAGCTTGTAGTTCATATCAATAGTAATAATAACAAAAACACAGAAATAATATTTAAAAACAATTTCTTCACTCATTTTGTAAAAAATGTATGGAATTAAACTGGTAAATAATATGAATTATATGAATATAAGGTTGAACAAGCAAGATAAATTGAATTAAAAATTTTTACAAACAAAGACTGGCCTGCAGATATTAAACAAAGTGTAATTTGCATATTGTACATCGTTTTGCAAATTTCATTCAAAGGCCCTTAAAACACAGTTTTCCAGAACTTACACATAATACTGTAAAATTGTATTTTTCGGTTTATTTATGGAAACTTTAAGCTATGTTTTTTTAGAGAAGTAACCTGCTAAGATCTTAAAAACTTGAGTGTCTTTTAAGCGCGCGGTCCGTGCCCCACCGTTTACAGATTCCAACGAATGAGTAGCGAATAGTTTCGGAGTGATTTTTAAAAAAAATGTATTATGGTACAAATGACAAAATTGACATTTCATTCCAGTAACCAATGCCAAGGGTATGACTAAAAAAACAGATTTTACAGATTTTGAGGCTTAAAAACAAAAACACTCTATTACCAAGACCGGAATCTTTCGTACGTTTCACTCTCCAAAACCCGTTTGTTTACATTGTTGTATTTGTAATTTTGACAATTAGTCCATGAATAGATGTGAGCACAAACAAAAAAAAACGATGCCGTGGGCTAGCGGCACTTTGCAAAGCAAAAACAAAATGGAGGGGTTAAAAAGTTTTTTTTCAGGTTTTTCTTTTTACTTTTTTCGATGAAAAAGTCAGTTTTAAGCTTTAATTTTGCAGGCATTTTGTGGATAGTGAACCAATGTACCTTTTTGTCTTGAAAAAAGCATGTTCAACATCAGTTTATTATAATTAATTCACTAATTTACAGTAATCACTACGAAATTCTTTAAATTTCATAATAATCCCCGTATTTTTGTATCAAAGATGCGTTCGAAGAACCATCAATTTAAGGGTGCTAGTGCAATTTTTGTATTGAATTCTAATAAATTTTCGTTAACGAACGGCCCAAATATTTTGTTTGCAAGTAATTAAAATCTGTATCAATTTAATTAATCCAAGTATATTTATAGTTTGTATATTTAAAAAAAAGAGTTATAATCGAAAAATATCTTATCCATAACATTCTTGATTGATGGAAGCATACATGTATTTGCTATCAAAAAAAAACTATGCATCAAAGGAACACAAATGTTTTAAAAAAGTAATCAGAACGATTATAGCGAACCTGTTGAATAAATGCAGAGCAAATAAAATGTAAATTTTGACATATATCACAAAATGAAAACGTCTTAAAATCGTTCTGAATTCATGCACAACTAATTCAATAGATCATGTAATCGTCATAAATGTTTATTGTTGACGTACAGAAGTTTTTTTTTAGTGAATTTCCACAGTTTAACGCAAAATATAATTTTCATTCATTCCTTAAAAATGTTTAGTTACCAAAGTTCAAGTTTACTTATTATTGTTTGAAAAGTATGTTTAGTAAAAACGCTGCTAATAATAAAAAAAAATTAATGAGTTTTACGTATATGTTTTTGTTTTTCGTAATATAATAAATACTACCGTAGATTACATTTTATAAATGCAGAACATAGAAGAAAATATACATAAACAATAGTTTTCAGATATAAAGCAGAGGTTAGCGTAGAAAAATATTTTTGAGAAAGCCAATAATATTTTAAATATGTTCATTAAAGAAATTTCCGCTTCGGCTAACCTTCATCAACTTTTTAGAAAAAAAAATTAGCATTAATAGCAGCAAATTATTTCATAGCATAATTAATTTTTCAGATTGTAAAATGTCTAGAAATGTTCATACGCTACAAAATTCGTAATTTTATGCGTAAACATAGAAGATAACATTATTTAGTCAAGAAGTATGGATTTTGGCGCGTATATCGGTTTTTTTCTATTGGGTGTTCGGTTTCCCCATACTGGAATAAAAAAAAGTTACTTAAATCTATTTATTGCACCCATTTAGTTGGTATTGTGTGTAAACATATTGCCTTTTTCTATTCCTTAAAGATGCTTTACACAAAGCAACTTATTTTTAAAACATGGTTCCCTCAAATTTTTATTCCAAAATCTAACTACAAACAAAATTCCAACTCTAACATAGTCCCTTAAAAAGAAATTGTCAGGAATATTTCTGCAACAAACAAAACTAAAATTTGGTCTTGCAACTACCGAACTGCTTAAATGATGAAAATACTAATCTGATTGAGGAATCTGAACTAGCTAAAGTTGGCAATGGAACTTCACAAGTATGCTTCTCGTAGCATTGTCTGTACAAAAAAATACGGAGGCATCCGCCTATTGTTTCCACCTGAACTTCTAACGTCGCCAAGAAAATGCTCTAAACAAACTACACCTAAAAAAATTGTCTGTTTTGTTGTTTTACAAAGTATTGAGTTACACTTTTGTCCATTTGCAATAACTATACTTAACCGGTTGCAGCGCATGTTGCGTTCGCAAATTATTTAAGTAAACAAAATAAATAATAATAAACTAATAAATCATTAAATAATATGTATTTGGTCAATTTTATTTTATTTAATATACATTTACAACATTTATTGGAATGGAAATTAAAAAGCTATACAAATCTTCCAATTTAAGACCATGTCAGCACTTCAGATTCTGTTGGTTAGGATTGTTTAGTTTTTGAACGAGGCCATGAAACATTCAAAATGAAGCATTTAGATGGGGCTGATTACTATAATGAAGCGTTTTGATGGGCCGAAACACTAAATGTGAGAATGTGTTTGGTTTTTTGCATCATTTCACGCACACTTTCTCACATTTAGTGCTTTCTAGCTTGTAGGCAAACCGAAATGTCAGTCTGAGATTCCGGTCTTGGTAACGGAGTGTTTTTGCTTAAAAATAACCCTAAACTTTTTGATAGGGTAATAGAACGTCGTCTACCTAATTGTGTGGCTATATCGTTGGAATAGACAACCTTGCACCTACCGACTAAGTCCTTGAATCCCAGGTAGTAAAACGGAAGGTTTTGTATGCGACTATAGAATACACGCATATTAAAATGAAAGAATTTAAAGATTAAATAATGCCCTCCCTCAAAATGAACTGAAATTTGTACTTCTATTACCAATACAATGCCAATTTGAAGAATTTTACATTTCACGTAAACGCGTATGTACATTGTACACGTCTGACCTGTGAACACGAATCTTGAGTATCCGGATCTTAAATACACGAATAATTAGAAATAACTGGATATCCATTTTGCGGTTCCAAAAGTATAGGGCTGGAATTCGACATCTGTCAAACTAAGTTGTTAAACCAATTTTTGTTTTCAGTTGAAAGTCGCACAACGCATTAAAATTGTTAAAACCTAAAACAAAAATGGTGATTCAGCCACAGCCACATATCGTGCATAAAGAGGACATTATGCAAGTTATTGGCAAAATTGTGAAGAAATTTGAAAAGACTGGATTGGTTACAGATATTGTAAGGTCTGTGCATCATCTTTTCGGTTGTACCACTGAAAATATCGCTGCTGTGATTGAAAGTGTTGCCGAAGACCCGAATGTGTCGATTCCTTGTCGTTCTCAGGAATTAGAATTGTCTTACGGCACATTATGGCGTATTTGGTATTTGGATCTACACCTACATCCATATAAAGGTAAGCTCACACAACAACTGAAGCCAGCTGACCATTACACAACGTTGTAAATACGTCGAATGGGTGCTTGAAAAACAGGCGGTGGACGGCGCGGCGATTTTTCCAACAAAATATTCTTCAGCGACAAATCACATTTCTCAATCGGTGGGTATATTAATAAACAAAATTGACGTATTTGAAGTTCAAAGAATCCTCAAGTATTCATCCACAAAAAGTCACTGTTTGGTGCGCTCTTTGGTCCGGAAGTGTGATTGGACCCTAATTATTCGAAAACTACGATGGAGCGACTATCACGTCAAGTGGGAGCGACTTTTTTGCCTGCTATTGAACAATACGGCTTGGAGAATATGTGGTTTCAACAAGATGGTGTCACATGCCACACAACTCGAGCGAACATGGCTTTATTGCAGGAGACATTTTTAGGCAGCGATCATGCGATTTGACACCGCTTGAGCACTTAAAAACCAACATTCGTCAAGTTTTGGCTCAGATACCGCCCAATATGTGTCAAAAAGTGGTCGGAAATTACCTCAAAAGAATCGATGCTGGCAACTATTCGCGTTGTGGTCATTTAAATGATGTAGTGTTTTACACATAATGTCAACGTTCAAACTTTATAATAAAAAAGAAATATCATGAAACAAAATATTTTATGTGTTTAATTTACGTTTGCTTTTGAAACCGCAAAATGAATAACCCTGTAGATATAGTACATGTATTCTTATAAGTGTCATACTATCCTTTGTGTATTTATATATTTATATTTAAATCCGGATATTCTTAATATAAGATTTATCCGCATAATTTGGAGCTCAAAATTTTAATTTTCAATTTCTTGTTAGCAATTATTTAACAAAATTGAATAACAAGATATAACCACAGTTGCATTTAAATTGTTTAGAAGTATTTTAGGGCTTGACACTTTCGAAAACTAACCCAAAACGAAAAGTACGAATATAATTCCCCACGAAATTTTATTTAACAAACGTGCATCAAATTCAGTCTGAAGTAAGCAGAGGACACGTTTTTTTTAGATTATGAAATTTGAAGCTTTCTGGCTCAACCAACATTCGGATTATGACAATACAATATGGTAAATTTATTATATTAAATCACTCGAGTCCATTCCCATAGGTCTTCCACAATTTACTCACATCTGAAAAATCTATCTTTATACAATATAACAATTCGTTCACTCTGTTTTATTTTCGCTATACAAATAGAACTGCAAACATTTAAATACATACAAAATAGCTTCAAGGCAAACCTGGTCAGAAAAGTAAAAAGTAGTTGCCTGGAGGTAGACAAGACATGACGAAGATAATACAGGCTGAGAGAATACCAAATCATAAGAACGACATTTGATTCAATCTTGTATTCGGGAAGTTTTTTTTATTTGTCTTTGTTATCGGCCAGAGTATACTTGCGTAAAGCTATTGTCAGTAGGATACATTTATATAATAATGTTGCTCATGCGAGTAGAACTTTCGTGAAATAACGGTCCAAGAAAACTTATTACGTTTTTTAATAAAAAAAACATCTTATTGAATTCTGAAAGTTAAACATCTTTTTCATCTTAATCATGAGGGTTGGAGTTGTCATCAAGTAATTTTTTTTAAAGTAATATGATTCAATTCCTTAGTGAAGACATGTGAGCCGTGTGTGGCGATTCAGCTTTTTATGTTAACGACGTAAGTAAATCAGGATACATTAATGCAATTGGCATTAGTCGCTAGTTTATACTATATAGGTTTGAAGAATAATTGTGTGTATTTTTTGTAAAATATTTTTGAAAAAAATAATATGCAAAGATCCTTCAACAATGTTTTTGAACGGTAGAAGATTGTTTGACGCTTCATATTTGATTTGAGTCATTTCTGAACATTTTCGTTCTGCCCTTGACATCGGTGAAAAATCTAGTAAATTTCTAAGTGAAGTAGATTTCAACAATTAGGACATATAGTAGGCATAGGATTTAAAAATCGGTGTGAATCTATACTTCGAAATAACATTTTAAAGATATGTACTTTTTTTTAGATTTGTTGTGTGTATGGAATTAAATAAAAAAAAACTACCATTGCAGGATTTTGGACTACTTTTGCAATTTTTAATTGACTGCACGTTAGCCCAAGGGCATCGAGAACTTCAGTCAAGGAGGGGTCAAACATAAGCACTTAAAAAATTGATTTAGTCCTTGAATTTTAATTTTAATTAATATTGTTGTCTAGCAAGGCATAATTAATGTAATTCGAAAAGTCCTTGCTTATAAAGCATTAGAACGATTTGTTAAATATGGCTCGTTCAATGCGAATTCATTTGAAGAGAACTTTTCGATCTTTTCTAGATTGAACCTATTAATCAATACAAATGTTGGAGAACTATCAGCTTAGTCATGCAATACTAGTAACTATTACATAGGTAAAGTTTCAATACACAAAACTGTTGATTTTTGGATTATAAACTGTTGACGTCGCGTCGCTTCGTTTGAAATTAACTTGAAAATAGCTGTAAAAACAATAATGTTCTCACTGGACAAAGCTTAACATAGAAATCTTCATCAATTTATTAGAGTTTGATTAGAGTTGAAATAGCTGGCAAAATCTGGAAAATTAATTTATTTCATGAAGCTTTTTAGCACTTTTAGATCAAGAAGTATTCAGCAAGTTTAAGAAACGAGAAACACAATGTCAATAACATAATTTCTGTTCTGATTTGAACAAAAACGAACGAACTAAGAAGGACAAAAGTATTGTGATTGCTCAATAGCGTGCGTCAAAAGGTTCAAATTTTAGGACAAAATATCTTGCGAAATTCGATCAAATTCAGAAATCTTAAGACGTGAAACCGCTGGGGCCATAAATATGTGAACGCTGGAAATTTGCATGATTTTCGAAATTATCTTAAAAGTTTTCAATGAAATATTTAAGAAAATAAAGAATATATGTATGTGGCTTTATGAAACGCGAATTCCATAATTTGTTAACTTTAAAATACCGATATGTAAGGAAGGGACTTATGCTCTTTTTTAACAGCGACCACGATTCCGGAAGGTAGAACAGCTGTCGTTTAACTAAAGTGTGTGTTCTGTACGAAAATTATATCAAATTCATACATAACTAAATGAAGTCGTTTTGAAAAGTCTGTTTTATTACCTAGTCGTATTTTTAATGCCAAATAGCTAATTTCATCCAATCAAAAATATCCTTCACCGTCGAATATGTTCTGAAGTTCTTAGGTCAAATTTCAAGTCTATCGTACAGTAGTTGTTCTTTGAATTACAATATTAGCAACATTTAAAAAATGAATTTCGAGAAAAACGCACGCAAACGAAAAAAATAAAATATATACATATATGTATGTATATAAAATATTTTTATTAATTTCGATGAACTGAAAAGAAATAAAATATTGACAGTTATAATTTGAATACATACAAAGGATATGTACAATGTACATACATACTTATCTGTTGATATTAATATTTATATGATTTTTGTTTTAATTTTAGGGTCGCTGCAATCGTGATAAACCGCCGTGCAAATACTTCCACCCCCCACAGCATCTTAAAGATCAGTTATTAATTAATGGAAGAAACCATCTTGCCTTGAAAAATGCACTAATGCAACAAATGGGAATTGCACCTGGACAGCCAGTTATGGCTGGACAAGTTCCAACAGTGGTATGTATTTCAATATTAATAATGTTTCAATCCATACAAAAAAATAAAAACTTGTCACGCATTTTTCAGTGATGTTGAAATATTTATATTTCTGCAGCTTAAACTTGAGTGAAAGATAACAAAGAACTTCTGAAAAACCGTCTAAAATCGGTTTTAAAAGAAAAATTTTGAGTGTCTGTCAAATTATTTTTTAGGTAAGTCATCAGAGTGTAGAGCAGGTGTGTACTGGACTCTTGAGTAGATAAGTAGATAATATTCATATTTCCGTCGAATCCCATGTTACTAATTCCTCAAAGGAGTACAATAATTAAAAAAGCTTCTACAGTCTTAAAGCAAACGTAACTTGAAATCTAGCTGAAGAATTCAGACCCTCAATTAACGAGTTTCGGCCAAAATATTGATTTTTTTCATGTGGATGAAATCTTTGCCGAGTTAAATAACTCAGCTAGTGGATGAGCCAACTATCCTAATAAGTATGCGATCAATGTATTATCTACTCTATCCACTTAAGATCATTGTATCGTATCTGACATAATTCCGATCGACGAAAAATCCAAAAGTTCCGTTTAACTTTAGAATTTATTAAAAGACATAATTGATTAAAAATGAAACTTACTCAAATGGCGATCAGATCTTAAGAAAAGTATAAAAAAAAGAAAGAAGTTCAAAGAAGTTTTTGGAGATATTCAGGCTACAACTTTAAATTTAACTTAAAACTCTGAATTATTCAGTAATAGCTTGGCTTGCTAAGGTCTCGGTAGACATCATCAAACGCAAGCGAATGTTTCAAATAGCAGCAAATTTCCTCTATTTTTAAATATTTCCATACACAATTACAGTTTATCCCTTAGGCTTTGTAAATTAAACTTAATCGTTGTAACTCAAAAACTAACAAGGGAACGGTTAATCTGAAACGACAATGAAATCTGTATTTTTGGGATATTAATGGAAACTAATTTTATTGTATGTTTAAATTTAATTTAAATCGTTTTTACTTTTTTTTTCTTGTATTTACTAAGTTACAACCACTTAAACTTTTGAGAAAATAAAAACAGCTACAACGCTGTTAGATTTTGGAAATGGTAAATTTTGTACTAATTTTCCATTTTGAATGATGACATTTTAATTGCTTATATCGCAATTAAATAGATATTTCATGAAAATTATTTTTACATCAAAACATCCATTTATGGTATAAAGATGAACTCGAAAAATGTGTCCTTATCTCCCGTTCTATTAATAATTTTAGTCCAGAAATAAAGAACAATTTAACGAAGCAATCAGGATTATCCGTACTTTAACAAACACCCTGTAAATGTTGATTTTAAATATATGAAAGAGAATTGGAACAATTATATAAATTGTTTCACTTATGATATCCGGAGATAGCATTTTTGTACAGTTCTATTTGCATAAATTATTATATGTATATTTTTTGTATTGAAGCTGAAATGTGTGTATTTAAAATAAAACACAAATTTATTTTCTTTTGTTACACTTCTAGGCAACAAATCCTTACTTAACTGGTATTCCAGCAAACACGTACAGTCCATACTTTGGTCCTGGACATCTAGTGCCTACAATATTAGGACCAGATCCGTCAGCAGTTGCATCCCAATTAGGTCCAGTTGTATCACAAGCAGTTCCTGTTACACAGCAAAAAATTCCTCGATCCGATCGATTAGAGGTGAGTACAATTGTTTTGGTTTGCTTATTTTTTATTTAAAGCTAAAATTATGTGTTTGAATTAAAAAATGCATTAATATGTGGCTGCTATGTACACAACATCAAGAATGATTACTGTAGATATAATTCGCAAAGTTTTTCGAAACACAATTGGATTTTTGGAAGTAAAAATACCTTAAATTGCGTTTATTTTTCTTTGAAACCATAATCAGGTGCACGTTACAAGATAATTTCGAAGCATAAAGTAGACTTTAAAATGTTTTCAACATAAATTTTACTTTCAAAAATCATATTCAATGGAGAATTTTAAAAACGAATGTCATTAACTTGTATATTATATCAAAATACATATGTAAGCAGAGTTTAACGTATGTATTTCCTATATAAATTATAAACTTAATTTTTCTCAAAAACAAAATTCATCTCCATTGTCTATCAGAAATAATAACATTGTTTTTTTTATAAAATAAGGCTTTATGTAGTTTGTAAAATGTATGTCGATATTAATTCAAACCAAAAGAAAATAACAAATTCGCTGGAGTAAAAAAAATGTCTCAATTTTTTTATTTCTAAAATTATTTGTATTTATTTTCAATTTTATGCGAGATTAACACTTTAAATTAATTAATACGTAGTCTCACATTCTAATTTCCGTCTTTTCATTTTGCTTTTATTTTATGCTCGTTTGATCAGTTTAAAAGGAACTTTCAATATACGAAATGGATGTTGCTTTCAATCATTTAAAAAGCTGCATAAACATACCTATTTGGTAAAGTTTTAAATAGAAGTTTAAATAATAATTAAAAAGTTTTTTTCTAACTTAAACTGGGACTAGTCAGTGTTCGTTTCACTTTATTTTCCTTTTAAAGCATTGGAACTAAAAACGTATTTAAAATAATTTTAATGTAGGCCTGTATTCAAATAATTCTTTTGGTAAGAAAATCTATAACGAAGGGAATCCATTTTTGTAACATAACATTCTTACAATTGAGTATGTAAATTTCAAAGTATTTAGACCTAGGTTAAATTAGGCAATTTCTTAACAAAATAAGTACACTTTTATATGTTGTTCCCATAACATCGAAGTCTTCTGTTAATATAGTTTTTTTTTTACAAACCTTAAGAGGTCAGTTATAAATTAATGTTAATATAGTTTTTTTACAAACCTTAAGAGATCAGTTTTAAATAGATATTATTGAAATCAATTCGGAATTTTTTTTAAATGGATATTTGACTGTGTTTCCCTTTGATTAGAATTACAAATTATGTACTGGCCGATCGGAAATCACACAATGAATTTTTCGCTAAAAATATATTTTTCTATGTCCGGATGGAAAATCATCAGCTGATACTTTTATATTCAAAAGTGAAACGAATCGTTCCACGATTCCAATGACAGGTTTCTGTAAGTAAAAATGTGTTAGTAGATTTCAATCAGGACATTTTTTTTCAATGACAGCAATTATTAATGATCGCTATAAACGCCCTGCCAAAGAAATTCCAATGATGAAAACCAATGATAGCTATAACTGGCCCATAAGAAATGTATAAGTTTTTATGGCAGTGATGAGTTAATTATTATTCAATAAACGAAATAGCCTTTACCATTGAAAATTTTGTTTTGAAATGGTTGAAAATGTTCAGTTTTCGTATTTTTCTTCGAAAAAGTCCATAAGCGTTCGTGAACTTATGTAATAGGTTTCCTTTCACGTTATTTAACCTTTAAGCGGGCGCGGTCATTTGTAACTAGACCGGGCGCGCGTAACCGAAAAGACCTATGGGATGAATAAGAGAAATAAAGCACTAATTATTCAATAATTATTTATTGATTGGTACTCAGATACATTATAATTGTCTTTAAAGTCTAATTTGTCAAAAAAGTACTTAAAATTATGAAAAAGGCTACTAGAAATGAGAATTACATATGATGGGTAAAAATAATAACATGAACGAAAATGTACTAAGCGCGGTCGATTCGACTACGCGCGCCCGCTTGAAGGTTAAGCAGATATATCTTACGTTTAGAAAAAAAAAGTGTTATCTTTAAAGACACCTTTTCATCTCATCAAGTTGTTCATGTATTGTATTGTATTTATATTAATCTAAAAACTTTGGGAATAAGACATGAATTTTATTTTACTTGGATATACCGAAATTAATATGATATATGATTTAATTTCTACGAATAAAAATAATAAAACAAAGTTAATCAAAGAGTGCATCTTTGATGTCTTACATCACTTTTGCTGGTTTATATACTCCTTTTATAGAAAAAGCTTAATGGGATGATCTACGTAGGTACTTAAAATTTGAAAACATATAACTCTATATCTACAAGTATATTTAATGAAAAAAGGTAATTGGACCTAAATTCTTTATAACTTATGCAACACGAAATGTAAAGTAAGTTTGGTTTAGTACGAACACTTATAGCATTCGAATTTATGTTTATCTTAATTTGATACAAAAATGTAACGTTCATAATAATACTTTTCTATGAATTATACAACATACGTACTTGTATCATTCAGTCAAGTTGGCTGAGAGAAGTGCTAGTCATCCGCTTACAGAAAATTTGCCATAATTCTTAAAAAAAATTAAACATTAGATTGGGAAAGTTTTACTTTTGAAATAAATAAAAAATGTCATCGCCCGTCTATAACTAAAAATCGTGTTTTAATTTGTAATACACTTATACCATCTTAAAATGCCTATATTTATGTACCTACTTTGTTAATGAATTTACCCAGGTTGATCAGACCATAAAATTTGTAATCTTTAACTAGGTAGGTATATTGAGTTTTATTATAAAACATGATTTTTGTCTACATATTATCGCCATTGGCTAATAGCTTTTTCAGTCGCTGCAATTTTGGCTTATTTATTGAGAATACTTTTTTCAAGCTAACCAAAATGGGAAAATTGAAAAAAATTAAGCGTCCCGAAATTATATTTTGTATAATCTATATGAATTAGTAATTATTAAAGCTGGTCTTTAATTTTATTTTTTATTTTTTTTTTTTAATGCTGTGCACCGAATGCGAACGTACCGAAGTTTTT